>CM060682.1:68213244-68813244 GCA_030686995.1 Artemisia argyi
TATTTGTTAATTTAGCCTAGATTAGTTTTAATATATCATATTTCATCCATATCAGTCCACTAGAACCATTAGAATCTCAAGTAAGTCAACTTAGTAGTTCATATGTAAAAAGTCAAATTGCATGTTTTCAGTTTTTTCCAAATCTTGCATTATTTTTATAGAATTTTGTATTGTGATTTAGACCTTAAGCTTTTTAGGAATCATAACCCCCCACCTCATCTTCAAGTTCTCATCCTCACTTTATTTTTGCGAATTTTCTTCTGGGTCCCACAGCCCTCCAAAGTAGGCTGCAGGGCAGTCCCTTCCCCTGCATCAGCAGGTCACCACTATCACCACCACTTTGGTGGTGGTTTCTGGCCACCACAGTGGGACCCGCTACCCCATTTTTGGTTCCTTCAACCCCCCTCCTGGCTCTTTTCAAGTTTTGAGCAGAAAATGGGACCTTAGACCTTGTGGGCCCCACCTGAATGAACCCATGAAACTTGTCCCATTTTCTGAGTAGAAACAAGTTTCATTGTGCTTAATTGTTGGCTTATTTGCTTAATCTATGGACCCCACTTGCTTTTTCTAGCTTAATTAAGTTCACATAACTTATTTAGACTAGAATTCACCATAGTGGGTCCCACTCAAGCTAGTTTGAGCTTATTTCCTCACTTGGTCAACTAAAGTCAACTGTTGAGCCAAAAAGCACTTAAAGTGCTTATTTTTTATTCCCACAAAAGTTTTTTTTACAAAAGTTGATTGTTTTTAGGTGTAAAATAGTTTTCAAAAAGAAAAATCCAGAAAAAAACAATTTAATTTTAAGTGATAGTTTCTATTTAATGTAATTTAAATTTTAATTTTCCTTTTTAGATTTTTGTTAAGTACTTACCATTTTTATATTTTTCTTAAATTCCTTTTATATTAAAGTAATTTTAGAAATTTTCTCAGATTTTTATTTTGTCATTTGGTATTTATTAGATTTTATGTTAGTTTTATTAGTAATTAATTAATAATTAAGTTTTAAATAGCATAATTAATTTTTATAAAGTAACACCTAGTTTTTATATTTTTCCTAGCTTTTATATAATATAATATAATTTTAGAATTTTTTCTAGAATTTTTACTGTTCATTTGCTATTTTTTATAATTTAAAAATAGTTTAATTAGGTAATTAATATTTAATTAGTAATTAATTAATATAAAAACCACAAAAAGACAAAAATACATATTTTTAATTTTAAAATTACTTTTTTAGTTATTTTATAATTTTAGAAATTTTATTTTCATTTTTCTAGTTTTTAATTTATATTATATTGTATTTAAGTTATTTAAATATTAATAATAAGTATTAAATAGTAATTAATTAATAATAATTACTTAAATAGTGTAAAAATTAATTTTAATTTTCTAAAAAGTTTATTTTATTATTAGGATTGTAAAAATGTGATTTTCATCCTTGTAAGTATTTTATTTCACGAAAACTCGCGTTTTATTTTGTACGTTCACGTAAATTTAAATTGAACGTACGCGTTTTTAGATTTTAAACGTTTCTGGTTTTTCTAAATTTCCAGTCTTATTCATATAGCTTGTTTAAGCTATTTCCTTGTAGATTCCTTAGTATAACCAATCACAATCTCTTTTCTGTCCAAATTCACCCGATCACAAACCTGTTTGATAACCATCACACCTCGTCGGGACATAACGACCCGGGGAAACCCTATACTTCCGCGGAGTATTGAGCCTAAGGAGTTTGACTATATTGACCACATCCATGGTTGACTTTAGTTGACTGCTTTTGCCTCAATCAAATTTTGGCGCCGCTGCCGGGGAGGTTGTGCGCGTTATTCTAAACGGTTTTGCTGATTAGTGAATCTGGATATACATTCATTGTATATTTACCATCCTTTGTTCATATTTTCTAATTATAAAAACAAACAGTTCACGAAAACATTTTAAATTCAGTTTTCAAAGAACACAAAAACACAAAAAGATTTTCTTTCTTATAAAATGTTTATCAAGAATCCCAAAAATATCCATCTTTACCCTCCTACCTTTTTTATTCTTCATCCCTTTACTCTCTATCCTTTTGATTCTAACTTCTTCCACTTCTATTGTAATTGATTCTAATGGCATCTCTCGATGACGATTTCTTTGAACAATGGGCCTTTGAGAGCAAAATTGAAAAACTTATGGCCTTGTCAAAAATGTCGAGATGTCGTGTTGATTATGATGGACCATCGATTCATATTCCCTCTCTGGTGAGGGAAATTTAACATAAAACCAGGGTGACAAAGGACCCTGTACTTCCCTCTGACGATGGAAGTGCTAAATACGTCCAACCTACGGTTGTCCAAAAACCTAAGCTCATAATTGCTCCTAACCCGTCAAGAATTGATCCTAACCTTTCACGATATAAGGTTATAAGGTCGTCAAGCAAACGTATAGAGCTTAGGGCAGTGACTGAAAAAACGACTTACCTAATCTTCACGTTCATCAAGAACAAAAACCCGAGACCATAACGGAAGTGGTGGAAATTCCTAGCTCTAAGAGCACACCACTTGTCCCACCTCCGGATTTTATTTCTTGTGTTGGTTGTGGTGAGCCACTTTTTGGTTTGCCATGTCGTTGGTGTACATGTGAACAATGTGGTAATGATATTCGAGACGGAAGTTGTTTGTTTTGTGGTTCGAGGAATTCATTTGCTTATGATCCTAATCAGAACTCATTCAACAACTCTTCAAATTTTTCCAATTACCCATCACATCCATACGAGCAAGAATCATATTATCCAAATCACAATGGTGCTTCGTATCAAAATACACCAAACTTTTCGTGTGAATATTGTGGAGGTCCTCACCAAGGTTTTGATTGTCATAATAGTCAAAAATTTTGGTTATGACCAATATCCATGCAAGTCACCAAACCAGACTCAACAGTTTTACTGTTGTGAGTACTGTGGTGGCCCACACTACAGTTCTGATTGTCAATCGGGCAACACGCTTGTCTATGAGCAGTTTCCTGATAACAATTATGACTCTAGCACATACGACTCACAGCCACATCAGTTCTACTATTGTGAATACTGTGGAGGTCCTCACTTCAGTTCTGATTGTCAAACAAGGAATCCATTTCCTTGTAACAATTATGACTTTTCATCTCAAGACCAACCTCCACAGTACCAATTGACCCAAGCAACTCCTCAATACCCGCAAGACCTTTGTCATGAGGTTCTTGAAGCATTTAAAAAATTTAAGGAGGGGTTGGCTACTACATCGTTTCAAGATTCTCGTGAGAAATCAATGGCAGAATTACTTGCTGAAGAACGAGATGCTAGAAACGAAATGAGCATGGAAGAATTACTTGCTGAGCAAAGAGCAGCTAAAATACGTGCCAATCTTCGCTATGCTGCTCTATATGATGATGATGATGACAGTGATTATGATGAAGATAACATTGTTATTATTCAAAAAGATTCATCAGATTCATCAGTTGTGATTCCTTCCATTGAAAATCAGGGAAAAAATAATGTGACAAAGTCACTAGCCGTTGATCAGATGGAACTTGAAAATTCCATAACTGCTAGTACTTCTAAACTCCCTCAGTCTATTGATATCACACCCGAAGTTCACACTCACTCTCTAAATATGGGGGATGAGCATCTTAGCACTGTTCCTGAAATGGAATCGGACGAATTCATAAAGTCTAGTGTTGAGAACCTTGTCCCAAGCCCAGGAGAGTCACAGGGAACTTTTGATCATGTGTGTGATTTACCTTCTCCCCCTGAAAATCCAAAAGATCATTTTGAGACTTTCTCCGACTTTAATGATGATTGTACATCTTATGGAGAAGTTGAGTATGAAGAGGCACCACTGCCTCATTCTGATGTTGACCCTCTTATTGAGGAGTTCACAGATGAACTTACTCACATCAATCCACTTCTATTGGGAAGTGATGATGGTCTCCTTGATTTTGAGGCCGATATAGGAGAAACAGAAAATATTTTAAACTCTAATCCCAACATTGAGCTTAGTATTTCACATGCTGATGAAAATTCTTTACCTTCTGGAGACATCAGTCATGTGGAAGGATTACCTTCTGAGCTAGTCAGCTTAGAAGAAGTGAATGATGAGACTGACACTGAAATCAAAGATGAAGCACTTCGTGCAACATTATTGAATGTCGATCTCCTCATTTCTAAAATCGATGCTTTCAAAGAGAAACCTATTTCATCTCCTATCCCCATTAAGGATAGTGACATTTTCTCCGATGATCCTATTCCGGAGTTTGAAGCCTTTACTTTTGATCCTATGGGAGAGAAGATTAGTGGCAGTACCACTTCTCATTCTCATAATTCTCTCCCCGATTATGAATCATTTACCTTCGATGAGTTCTCCTGTGAACTCACTTACATCAATTCAGAATATGACTCATTTACCTTTGAGGAGTTCTCATATGAACTCACTCATATCATATCTCCGCCGGAGTATGATAATTTCTACTTTGATCTAGACACACCCGGGATATGTCTTCATCACATAAGCTTAAATGATGATATTTGATTCGCCTTAAACTAGTTATCTTTTATTTCTCAACCACTTGTGAATGGTCAATAGTAAAGTCAAACTAATCAAGCCAAATGCTTCCGTGGAATACAGTGTTTCCCCGGGTCGGAATGTCCCAACGAGGTGTGCGATGTTTTATTAGAAACGAATTTGTGATCGAGTGAAAGTGAACAGGGATATGAATAAAAGTGTGTGTGTGTGTGTGTGTGTGTTTAATCTAGGGTTTTAAAACTTAAAATAACTTAAATAAACTATCTTAACGATTATGTAAATCCTAGATATCTAAAACGTATAAACGTACACCAATTTAAAATCAGACGCGACTGCGTACTGAGAAAAAGGTGAGTTTTAAGAAAAATAAACTAAAGGGGTTAAAATTGAAAATTCTATAAACTTAAACTTAAAATAAAATTAAATTGAAAAGAAAACTATTTTTAAGATTATTTTATTATTTATTATTAATTATTTAAAAACTATTTAACTATTTAATTAAAACTAATTAAAAATGATAACTATTACAAATTCAACTAAAAACTTATAAAAATAATTTCTAAACTTAAAAATGAACTTGAAGAAAGTATAAAAAATAAAAATAAATGTTTTTGTCTTTTTATAGATTTTCTATTAATTAAAAACTATTTATATTAATTAAACTATTTAAACTATTTTAAATTACAAATAATATTAAACTAACTTAGAAAATTATGGAAAAATTTATAAAACTATTTTATAACTTATAAAAGCTATAAAAAATATAAAAACTAGGTGTTGCTATATAAAAATTAATTATACTATTTATAACTTAATTATTTATTAATTATTAATAAAACTATTTTTAATTCTAATAAATATCAAATGACAATATAAAAATCTGAGAAAATTATTTAAATTACTTTAACCTAAAAGGAAATTAATAAAAATATAAAAACATAACTTACTTAATAAAAATCTAAAAATGAAAATTAAAATTAAATTAAATTAAATAGAAACTATCACTTAATTTTATGTTTGTTTTTATGAATTTTTATTTTACAAAACTATATTATATATAAAAACAAGCAAATTTTGTAAAAACAATAAATTTCTAGCTTAATAATAAGCACTGTGGAAAGCAATAAGCTCCACAATTGACCAAGTTTGACCAAATAAGCAAATAAGCTCTACTGAGCTTATGTGGGACCCACTATGGTAAATTCTAATTCCTATAAGTTGTTTGAACCAGTATTAGCAAGATTTGATCAGATAAGCTAGTGGAATAAGTTAATAAGCACTTAATAAGCACTTGATTACTTGCTACACATCTGAAAATGGGACAGAGATGGGAATGGGTTTCAAGTGGGGTCCACTGGGTTTCAGATCAAACTAGTGGTCAACTTAGGAAGTCTGGAAGGAGGGGGGTTGGGAGAACCCAAATTCTAGGTGTGGGACCCAATGGGTTGGCCACAAACCACCACCAAAGGTGGTGGTGTGGATGGTAACCTGCTGGTGCAGGGGAGGCAAGCAGCCCTGCAGCCTACTTTGGAGGGCTGTGGGGGCCACACAAAAATTCACAAAAATAAGCTAAAGGTAGGATTAATAAGTTGAGGTGGTAGTCTTCAAACCCTAAAGGTTTCAAGGTCTAAAACTTATTACTAAAATCTACAAAAATCTTGCTAGATTTGAGAAAAACTGAAACATACAAATTTGACTTTTGATATAACCTTATAACTTTGACTTATTTGAACTTTGGCTGATCACATATGATTGAAAAAGTTATAATAAGCTATACTAAGGATAAATTATACTAAAACTTAAGATTATGCTTTGATATTGTGTTTTGTGGATCTCAATTCCCCAACAGTGGACTGTTGGGGGGGATTTCCTTGGTTTTGACTTTTTTTTCAAATAACTTGTGAGTTTGAGAGTTTAACTAAGATTTTAGAACCATGAATGACCTGTACCAAGCAAAGGCAACCCACAAAACTTACTTTGGCTCAGTGAGACTTACTGAACCAAACACTCCCTTATGAGACTTGTTTTGAGATTTTCAAAAGATTCCACAGATTCAGATCAAGTAATTGATTTCCCTTTATAGAAAATGATACAATGAGATTATTTTAGTATAGAAACACATGAATAATCAACTAAAACTCATACTTATATCTGATGCTATTTTAACAATTAAGGTAACAAACTAGAGCAAAGCTGAATTTTAATGAATAAGATTGTAATACTAATATACTACTTAACTACTTAATACCAAAAGCATAAATATGAGCACTTATGATCAATGCTACAGTAAGATTTAAGAATTGAGTAAAAACCTCACATTGTGCACCCAAGCTGAAAACATGAAACCCAGAACCACAAACTCGTCCTAAAGCTTCCCATGAAGCAACTAAACCATACCAAGCCAGTATCAACCATAATCCATGCCTCAATCTTCTCACACAGTGATTTTTTGATTTTCACAATATTTATTTGTATTTTTCAGTTATTAAACTGAAATTTGTTCAAGTGACTTCATAAACTTATGAAAGCTTTTAGACTACTTAAGTGAGCTTATTTGCGCAGTAAACTACCAATATTAACAAGTTTAAGTGAATTTGTCAATTTCACCTTAAATTGCCAAAATTGAAATCCTTGAATGTAACTTGAAATTTATTGCAAAGTTAACTTAAATTACATAAATTAAACTGAGTACAATATTTTTAAACTTAAAAATTACAACTGAAATGTAAATTTTACTACCTACGATTAAGCTATCTTAAAACTAAACTAATTATTATTCAATACTGCTTCACTCTTGATTTATAGATATCCTTTGAAATCCTTGCAGCTTTCTGAGACTATCCCACCAATTTGTAGCCATTGATATGGTCAAAGTAATCCAGGCCGTTCAAAATAGCTTTTTCGTGCCAAAAATATCTAACAGCCAGCTGTGGTTGCGTGTGAGTAATTCAAGGGTTTAAATGGGTATTGGATGGTTGTGTGAGGTGGAGAGACAGGTGGGTGTGAGGTGGAAGTGAAACCAGTGAGTTGTGGAGTGGTTTTGGCTGTGTGAGTGAGGAAGGGGGAAGGTGAACAGTGGTTGTGGTATTGGGAGGGAGTTGACCGGGTTTGACCCGTTTTTATTAAATAACGGGGTGTGTTGTTTTGGGCTTATGTAACTTGGGCTTGGACAAATAAAAGGGTGGGATGGATTAGGTGTTGGGTTTGGTTTTGTTTTGTAATAATAATAAGGTCCGTTTGGTTTTTAACTTGGAAAATCATAAGGACCAATTTTGTATTTATTTGAAAGTTAAGGGTCTGACTTTGTGACTTTCCTAAGTTTATCATGAGGGTCTAAATTGTCATATGTGAATAGTACAAGGATATTTTTGATATATTTCATTTTTAAAGTACCCGGGGACTATAATTGACAAAACTGAAACTCCAGGAACTTAACATGTAATTTCTCCAAACTTTTCATCCAGGGACTAATTATGTCAATTTCCAAAGTATAGGGACTAAACTTGTAATTTTGCGAAACTTTGCACCAAAGGACTAAATATGTAACTTTATGATTAAAAAGGACCTTTGGTGACTTTTTCATGTTTTTAGAATAACCAGGGACTAGTTTTGCCAATTTATGAAACTTAAGGGACTGAAACTGCCAATTATGCAAACTTTGTACGTTTTTCATCTGTTTTTGCATATTTTGCATTTGAAACATATAAAACACACCTTTAAGATATTTTAAGTATTTTGATACATATTTGAGTGTTTTTGTATGTTTTGGCAGTTCAGATTGGTATAAAATGATGAGTATTTAGACACTCATCAATCCCCCACACTAAACTATTGCTAGTCCCTAGCAATCTTTTGAGAAAAACTTAATGGATTTGAAAAACTCTTTACCAAAAGCCATCACTTCTGGAGTAGCCAGGTGTAAGAAATGTGGTACACCTGATAACCATGTGATTTTGAGCAAACCACCAGCTGTCAACGGATTTGATTTGTCTTTACCAAAAGCCGTTTGCTTCTGGACTAGCCAACTCTTGATGGAATAGTCAACATCTTGGTGAGCTGATTACCAATTATGGTTTTTCCACGGCCTTTACCACAAGCCATAATCTTGCGGGCTAGCCAACTCATTCGCTTAATGGGATATGGGGAGTTGAGGAACCATACAATTTTTGGCAAATTGCAAGCCATAAACGGGTTTGAGTTATCTTTACCAAGAACCGTTTGCTCCTGGATTAGCCAATCCTTATGTGGGTTAGACATAGCGGACTGATAACCATTTATTGCGTTCTAAGTGAGAAAAAATTTTAAAATTTTGGCTAAAATGGGGGTTCTTGATGGAACATGTGTTTAAATTCGTTAGAATAACGAATCTCCCCCCACACTTAGAACTGAATATTGTCCTCAATATTCAAAGTACCGGGTGTTAAACCGAACTTAGAACGTAAAAAGAAAATATTCCATAGCCTTTATTTAAGATGTATATACATACATATATATTTTTTTTAGATAAAACTTCTTAAATAGAAGCTATCACTATATTTACATTTTTTTTTTTTAGAGGATATATATATATACAACATGTGGGGTATCTCCCCCACACTTGGGTGTTACACACGGGTGAAAACCTATGTACATGCTACTGTTTTTGATTACCGAGTCGCTAACTTGACTCGACCCCGAATTCATTTGTCCATGGGGAAGTATGTGGAAGAGACAATCTACATCGGACTTTCATTCAAGATGTTTGGATAAACATTTGAAGCACGTGAAAGTTCCACACCGATGAGACATAATGACACCCGGCTCATAATTTATAAATGAGAATGCCGGGGTCAAAGATTATATCTTCATTCCCGAAGGAGTGAAGAACAGGATAGGGAACAGAATATATGAAGAAAAGAAAGAAAGTTATGATGAAAATCATAACTAACTCCTCATCTTCAATAGGAAAATTCATTGTTTCATGAATCTCCTCGTTTAAGCTCGTTTGATCAAGACATATTATGGGTATGTCTAGATCAAAATAGAAAGTATCATACTCCGGTGGAGATATGATATGAGTGAGTTCACAGGAGAACTCCTCAAAGGTGAATGATTCGTATTCGGGATTGATTTGAGTGAATTCACTTGGGAACTCCTCAATAGTAAATGATTCATAAACGGGAAGAGAATTATAAGAATGAGAAGTGGTGATACCACTTATCTTCTCTTCCGTTTGATCAAAATGGAACGTTTGCAATTCCGGAATAGAATCATTGATCAAAATCTCACTATCCTTGACGGGGATAGGAGATGAAATAGGCTTTTCATTAAAAGCCTCGATTCTAGAAATGAGAAGATTAGCATTTAATAAAGTAAGACAAAGAGCTTCGTCTTGGATAATTTCTTCCTCATTTTCTTCTTCTGAGTTGACAAGCTCAGAAGGCAATTCCCCCACATAACTTATGTCTCCACAAGATAAAGAATAGTCCTCATCAGAATCAGAGAACATCTTAATATGATCATTTGGAAAGACAAGAGGGGGAGGGATATCACACATGTGATCAAGAATTCCCTGTGACTCTCTTGGGATTGAGACAAGGTTCTCAACACTAGACTTTATGAATTCGTCCGATTCCTTATTAGGAATAGTGTCAAGATGCTCGTCCCCCATGCTCAGAGAGTGAGTGGGAACCTCGGGTGTGATAACATCATACAGAGGGAGCTGAGAAGGACTAGCAGTAATGGAGTCTACAAGTTCCATTATTTCTACTGCTGGTGATTCAGTTATATTCCTTTCTCCCTGTATATGCATGCAAGGAGTCTCAACTGATGAACATGATGAGGTATCATCACTTTCATCATCCTCATCGAGAAAAGCAGCATATTGAAATTTGGCACGTGTTATAGCTGCTTGTTTTAAGACTATTAATTCTTCCATGCTTCTTCTGTCTCTAGCAGCATGTTCTTCAGCAAGTAATTCCGCGATAGATTTATCACGAGAATATGAAATGAGTGGAGACTGTGGGGGTGTGAATGTGTCAAAACTGGATGTATTAGAACTAGAATAATGTTCAGGTTTATAATACGGTTGACATTTAAAATCATCATGAGGACCCCCACAATATACACAAGAAAAACTTGGTGCATTGTGAGACGAAATTTTAGCCAACTCCTCCTTAAAATCTTTAATTTTCTCAAGAACCTCTATATAAGGGTCTTGTTGGATATGAGGAGTTACTTGACTTATTTGACACTGTGGAGGTGGGTCTTGAAACGGATAGTCATAATTGTTACAAGGAAATGGATTCCTTGTTTGACAATCAGAGCTAAAATGTGGACCTCCACAGTACTCACAACAGTTGAACTGATGTGGCTGTGAATCGTATGTGTTTAAGTCATAATTGTTATTAGGAACCTGTTTATAGACAAACTGATTCCTAGTTTGACAATCAGAACTGTAGTGTGAACCACCACAATACTCACAACAGTTAAACTGCTGAGTCTCATGGTGTGGAAGCTGATGGAATGAATCAGTCATGTCAGGGTAGGAATAGGGATTCTGGTTATAGACAGACCCGTTTCCTGAATCTACCATGCCACAACTGGGGCAATTACCATCATTATAAGGACAACCACAACATTGACAGACAAGAGGGTGAGAATAAGACATAGAAAGAATCAAAGGGTTTAGGGGTTGAGAAATGAAGAATCAAATAGGTAGGGGTGTAAAGGTGAATATTTTTGTGTTTTGTTTTATAAAAATATGGATAAAAGATGGTAAATATACAATGGATGTATATCCAGATTCACTAATACGCAAAATCGTTTAAAATAAGCGCACAACCTCCCCGGCAGCGGCGCCAAATTTTGATTCGCCTTAAACTAGTTATCTTTTATTTCTCAGCCACTTGTGAATGGTCAATAGTAAAGTCAAACTAATCAAGCCAAATGCTTCCGTGGAATACAGTGTTTCCCCGGGTCGTAATGTCCCAACGAGGTGTGCGATGTTTTATTAGAAACGAATTTGTGATCGAGTGAAAGTGAACAGGGATATGAATAAAAGTGTGTGTGTGTGTGTTTAATCTAGGGTTTTAAAACTTAAAATAACTTAAATAAACTATCTTAACGATTACGTAAATCCTAGATATCTAAAACGTATAAATGTACACCAATTTAAAATCAGACGCGACTGCGTACTGAGAAAAAGGTGAGTTTTAAGAAAAATAAACTAAAGGGGTTAAAATTGAAAATTCTATAAACTTAAACTTAAAATAAAATTAAATTGAAAAGAAAACTATTTTTAAGATTATTTTATTATTTATTATTAATTATTTAAAAACTATTTAACTATTTAATTAAAACTAATTAAAAATGATAACAATTACAAATTAAACTAAAAACTTATAAAAATAATTTCTAAACTTAAAAATGAACTTGAAGAAAGTATAAAAAATAAAAATAAATGTTTTTGTCTTTTTAAAGATTTTCTATTAATTAAAAACTATTTATATTAATTAAACTATTTAAACTATTTTAAATTACAAATAATATTAAACTAACTTAGAAAATTATCGAAAAATTTATAAAACTATTTTATAACTTATAAAAGCTATAAAAAATATAAAAACTAGGTGTTGCTATATAAAAATTAATTATGCTATTTATAACTTAATTATTTATTAATTATTAATAAAACTATTTTTAATTCTAATAAATATCAAATGACAATATAAAAATCTGAGAAAATTATTTAAATTACTTTAACCTAAAAGGAAATTAATAAAAATATAAAAACACAACTTACTTAATAAAAATCTAAAAATGAAAATTAAAATTAAATTAAATTAAATAGAAACTATCACTTAATTTTATGTTTGTTTTTATGAATTTTTATTTTACAAAACTATATTATATATAAAAACAAGCAACTTTTGTAAAAACAATAAATTTCTAGCTTAATAATAAGCACTGTGGAAAGCAATAAGCTCCACAGTTGACCAAGTTTGACCAAATAAGCAAATAAGCTCTACTGAGCTTATGTGGGACCCACTATGGTAAATTCTAATTCCTATAAGTTGTTTGAACCAGTATTAGCAAGATTTGATCAGATAAGCTAGTGGAATAAGTTAATAAGCACTTAATAAGCACTTGATTACTTGCTACACATCTGAAAATGGGACAGAGATGGGAATGGGTTTCAAGTGGGGTCCACTGGGTTTCAGATCAAACTAGTGGTCAACTTAGAAAGTCTGGTAGGAGGGGGGTTAGGAGAACCCAAATCCTAGGTGTGGGACCCAATGGGTTGGCCACAAACCACCACCAAAGGTGGTGGTGTGGATGGTAACCTGCTGGTGCAGGGGAGGCAAGCAGCCCTGCAGCCTACTTTGGAGGGCTGTGGGGGCCACACAAAAATTCACAAAAATAAGCTAAAGGTAGGATTAATAAGTTGAGGTGGTAGTCTTCAAACCCTAAAGGTTTCAAGGTCTAAAACTTATTACTAAAATCTACAAAAATCTTGCTAGATTTGAGAAAAACTGAAACATACAAATTTGACTTTTGATATAACCTTATAACTTTGACTTATTTGAACTTTGGCTGATCACATATGATTGAAAAAGTTATAATAAGCTATACTAAGGATAAATTATACTAAAACTTAAGATTATGCTTTGATATTGTGTTTTGTGGATCTCAATTCCCCAACAGTGGACTGTTGGGGGGGATTTCCTTGGTTTTGACTTTTTTTTCAAATAACTTGTGAGTTTGAGAGTTTAACTAAGATTTTAGAACCATGAATGACCTGTACCAAGCAAAGGCAACCCACAAAACTTACTTTGGCTCAGTGAGACTTACTGAACCAAACACTCCCTTATGAGACTTGTTTTTAGATTTTCAAAAGATTCCACAGATTCAGATCAAGTAACTGATTTCCCTTTATAGAAAATGATACAATGAGATTATTTTAGTATAGAAACACATGAATAATCAACTAAAACTCATACTTATATATGATGCTATTTTAACAGTTAAGGTAACAAACTAGAGCAAAGCTGAGTTTTAATGAATAAGATTGTAATACTAATATACTACTCAACTACTTAATACCAAATGAACACCAAAAGCATAAATATGAGCACTTATGATCAATGCTACAGTAAGATTTAAGAATTGAGTAAAAACCTCACATTGTGCACCCAAGCTAAAAACATGAAACCCAGAACCACAAACTCATCCTAAAGCTTCACATGAAGCAACTAAACCATACCAAGCCAGTATCAACCATAATCCATGCTTCAATCTTCTCACACAGTGATTTTTTGATTTTCACAATATTTATTTGTTTTTTTGAGTTATTAAACTGAAATTTTTTCAAGTGACTTCATAAACTTATGAAAGCTTTTAGACTACTTAAGTGAGCTTATTTGAGCAGTAAACTACCAATATTAACAAGTTTAAGTGAATTGTCAATTTCACCTTAAATTGCCAAAATTGAAATCCTTGAATGTAACTTGAAATTTATTGCAAAGTTAACTTAAATTACATAAATTAAACTGAGTACAATGTTTTTAAACTTAAAAATTACAACTGAAATGTAAATTTTACTACCTACGATTAAGCTATCTTAAAACTAAACTAATTATTATTCAATACTGCTTCACTCTTGATTTATAGATATCCTTTGAAATCCTTGCTGCTTTTTGAGACTATCCCACCAATTTGTAGCCATTGATATGGTCAAAGTAATCCAGGCCGTTCAAAATAGCTTTTTCGCGCCAAAAATATCTAACAGCCAGTTGTGGTTGCGTGAGAGTAATTCAAGTGTTTAAATGGGTATTGGATGGTTGTGTGAGGTGGAGAGACAGGTGGTTGTGAGGTGGAAGTGAAACCAGTGAGGTGTGGAGTGGTTTTGGCTGTGTGAGTGAGGAAGGGGGAAGGTGAACAGTGGTTGTGGTATTGGGAGGGAGTTGACCGGGTTTGACCCGTTTTTATTAAATAACGGGGTGTGTTGTTTTGGGCTTATGTAACTTGGGCTTGGACAAATAAAAGGGTGGGATGGATTAGGTGTTGGGTTTGGTTTTGTTTTGTAATAATAATAAGGTCCGTTTGGTTTTTAACTTGGAAAATCACAAGGACCAATTTTGTATTTATTTGAAAGTTAAGGGTTTGACTTTGTGACTTTCCTAAGTTTATCATGAGGGTCTAAATTGTCATATGTGAATAGTACAAGGATATTTTTGATATATTTCATTTTTAAAATACCCGGGGACTATAATTGACCAAACTGAAACTCCAGGGACTTAACATGTAATTTCTCCAAACTTTTCATCCAGGGACTAATTATGTCAATTTCCAAAGTATAGGGACTAAACTTGTAATTTTGCGAAACTTTGCACCAAAGGACTAAATATGTAACTTTATGATTAAAAAGGACCTTTGGTGACTTTTTCATGTTTTTAGAATAACCAGGGACTAGTTTTGCCAATTTATGAAACTTGAGGGACTGAAACTGCCAATTATGCAAACTTTGTACGTTTTTCATCTGTTTTTGCATATTTTGCATTTGAAACATATAAAACACACCTTTAAGATATCTTAAAGGTACGTTTTTCATCTGTTTTTGCATATTTTCCATCAAGAGTTGGCTAGTCCAGAAGCAAACGGCTTTTGGTAAAGACTAATCAAATCCGTTGACAGCTGGTGGATTGCTCAAAATCACATGGTTATCAAGTGGACCATAGTTCTTACTTGAATCGATACATCTGGCTACTCCAGAAGTAATGGCTTTTGGTAAAGAGTTTCAAATCCATTAAGTTTTTCTCAAAAGATTGCTAGGGACTAGCAATAGTTTAGTGTGGGGGATTGATGAGTGTGTAAATACTCATCATTTTTATCGTATCTGAACTGCCAAAACATCCAAAAACACTCAGAAATGCATCAAAATACAGAAATTATTCCAGAAATTGTGTTTTATATGTTTTAGATGCAAAATGTTTAAAAATAAATGAAAAACGAACAAAGTTTGCATAATTGGCAGTTTCAGTCCCTCAATTTTCATAAATTGTCAAAACTAGTCCCTGAAGGTTTAAAACAAAAGAAAAGTCAACCCAAGGCATTTAAAAGTCAAATGTTATCAAATATGATCCTTGGGTGAAAAGTTTGAGAAAACTACACTTTTGGTCCCCGAACTTTCAAAAATGGCAAAAGTAGTCCTTGGATTTTAAAAATTGGAAATTTACATTTATAACCCTTGTACTATTCAACAATGAAAAAAGTGGCCCTTTTGATAACTTTTGGGAAATTACATATTTAACCCTTCAAGTTTCATAAATTACATAAAAGGTCCCCGGATGTTATAAAATGAAAAAAATGTCAATTATGGTCCTTGGTTTATCTTATTTGGCAAGTTAGGTCCTTGAAAAATACTTTGGGAAAATTACAATATCAGTCCCTATACTTTGCACAAATTACAATTTTGGTCCTTGTTAAACCATAATACCAAACGGACTTTTAAATGACCAAAAAATCCAATCCAATAATAAACACAACCAAGCCTACCCATTTCTTTTTATTCCTAGCCCAAACAATACCCAGCCCAAACCACCCTTAGATACTACCAAGGTCAACCATCAGTCAAACCCTTTCCCTCCCACTTTACCACCTCCACTGTTCCATACCACCATCCCAAAACCACCTTATCCACTCCCACGTGAGCCTGCAACACCATCATCACCCCTACACCACTAATCCAACACTCCACCCCCTACTTTCACCCCCTCCAAATACCCCAGTCCAAAATAACACCTCTGCCAAATTGACTAGTACCAATTTTTCCCGCCAAAACGATTTGAAGGGCCAAGATCACTCAAAAGCCATCCAATGGTCACAAATAGAGATGGGAAATGCTCAGGAACCCTCCTTGGTCTATTTAAATGAAGAAAAAAGAGAAGAGCAGGAGTTAGTCAATTAAGTAGTGGTAGTTTTAGTACAATGTAATTTTTAATGTCGTTTAATTAAGATTTCCTTTACCAGTATTCTCATTTGTTTCCTAGTTGTATTCTAAACATTTTCCAAGAGATATAAACTTAATTTAATCAGTTATTCCAGTTCTTATTGTTCATTTTAGTTTTCAAATTAAAATCACTCAAACTCCATTATAGCTTAATTTCTGTTTAGAAGTTGTTAAAACTGTCCCATTAAGATTAAAATAGGTAAACCTAAGGCTTTTATAAGCTCAGGCACCATTAAATTCAATCTCAGTCAAAATCCAAAAAAAATACGCAAAAATCAAAGAAAAATAATGAAAAATTCAAAAAAAAATAAAGAAGAGAAGAAGAAAGAAAGAGATGGTGAATGGCCTAGTTTAGAACTCCTTGGGGAGTAATTGGATTGTGTTGAGATTGGTTTCAGTACCATTGTTACATACACAGAACCAATTTGTAAGCTTACTTTGTCATCTTTGCTTATTAAGTTACTGTGATATTGCTTCTTTTATGCTTGTCTCTGCTTATACATGATCTCTTAGCTCTTTAGATTAATCCTGGTTCAGTAGAAATAGGTTTGATAAGTATTACTTAAAATTTGTAGTAAAGTGTGGTAGTTTAATCAAATTTGCATAATTGAATTGTAGTTGTTATTAGCTTAATCTAATTGTTCTAGCAGCTTTAAAATCAGTTAGGATTAGTAGATTAATCAAAGGTTTGGTGATTTGCTCCTTGAATCCATTAAACATAGTGTTAACTGTTTTAAAAGGGGTGTTTGGTTTAAGAATTTTAGCTTAGTTCTTGTTAGTTTTTGATGTTGCTTTCTGTTGAAACATGCTGCAATAGGTGCTTATAGCACAGTTAAACATTGAAACTTAGTGGTCATATGCAAAATAGTCAAAACTCTTTGTAATTCACCTGTCATAGTCCACTATTGAGGTTGTTGGTTTCAATATTCATCATTTTGGTTCAATATTTGTTAATTTAGCCTAGATTAGTTTTAATATATCATATTTCATCCATATCAGTCCACTAGAACCATTAGAATCTCAAGTAAGTCAACTTAGTAGTTCATATGTAAAAAGTCAAATTGCATGTTTTCAGTTTTTTCCAAATCTTGCATTATTTTTATAGAATTTTGTATTGTGATTTAGACCTTAAGCTTTTTAGGAATCATAACCCCCCACCTCATCTTCAAGTTCCCATCCTCACTTTATTTTTGCAAATTTTCTTCTGGGTCCCACAGCCCTCCAAAGTAGGCTGCAGGGCAGTCCCTTCCCCTACATCAGCAGGTCACCACCATCACCACCACTTTGGTGGTGGTTTCTGGCCACCACAGTGGGACCCACTACCCCATTTTTGGTTCCTTCAACCCCCCTCCTGGCCCTTTTCAAGTTTTGAGCAGAAAATGGGACCTTAGACCTTGTGGGCCCCACCTGAATCAACCCATGAAACTTGTCCCATTTTCTGAGTAGAAACAAGTTTCATTGTGCTTAATTGTTGGCTTATTTGCTTAATCTGTGGACCCCACTTGCTTTTTCTAGCTTAATTAAGTTCACATAACTTATTTAGACCAGAATTCACCATAGTGGGTCCCACTCAAGCTAGTTTGAGCTTATTTCCTCACTTGGTTAACTAAAGTCAACTGTTGAGCCAAAAAGCACTTAAAGTGCTTATTTTTGATTCTCACAAAAGTTGTTTTTACAAAAGTTGATTGTTTTTAGGTGTAAAATAGTTTTCAAAAAGAAAAATCCAGAAAAAAACAATTTAATTTTAAGTGATAGTTTCTATTTAATGTAATTTTAATTTTAATTTTCCTTTTTAGATTTTTTTTAAGTACTTAGCATTTTTATATTTTTCTTAAATTCCTTTTATATTAAAGTAATTTTAGTAATTTTCTCAGATTTTTATTTTGTCATTTGGTATTTATTAGATTTTATGTTAGTTTTATTAGTAATTAATTAATAATTAAGTTTTAAATAGCATAATTAATTTTTATAAAGTAACACCTAGTTTTTATATTTTTCCTAGCTTTTATATAATATAATATAATTTTAGAAATTTTTCTAGAATTTTTACTGTTCATTTGCTATTTTTTATAATTTAAAAATAGTTTAATTAGGTAATTAATATTTAATTAGTAATTAATTAATATAAAAACCACAAAAAGACAAAAATACATATTTTTAATTTTAAAATTAGTTTTTAGTTATTTTATAGTTTTAGAAATTTTATTTTCATTTTTCTAGTATTTAATTAATATTATATTGTATTTAAGTTATTTAAATATTAATAATAAGTATTAAATAGTAATTAATTAATAATAATTACTTAAATAGTGTAAAAATTAATTTTAATTTTCTAAAAAGTTTATTTTATTATTAGGATTGTAAAAATGCGATTTTCATCTTTGTAAGTATTTTATTTCACAAAAATTCGCGTTTTATTTTGTACGTTCACGTAAATTTAAATTGAACGTACGCGTTTTTAGATTTTAAACGTTTCTGGTTTTTCTAAATTTCCAGTCTTATTCATATAGCTTGTTTAAGCTATTTCCTTGTAGATTCCTTAGTATAACCAATCACAATCCCTTTTCTATCCAAATTCACCCGATCACAAACCCGTTTGATAACGATCACACCTCGTCGAGACATAACGACCCGGGGAAACCCTATACTTCCGCGGAGTATTGAGCCTAAGGAGTTTGACTATATTTACCACATCCGTGGTTGACTTTAGTTGACTGCTTTTGCCTCAATGAATATGTCAGTCATTTTAATGTGGGTTGATGGTTAACTTTTTTGTTGATATAAATAAATGACTAAAAACGTTATTCATATCTTTCGATATCTCTATGTTTTGATAATCACAAAACGAAAACCCATCAAACCAAAGATCATGACATAAACAAGTATTTAGTAGTAAATATTCACTTTCACCATCTAATCACTTAAGGTATGAATAAACATAGTGTTTAATGCATTATAAGATCAAAGGGGTATTTAATTAATTACTACAAAGTTTATTCTAATATATAAACTTATTATATATTTTTGAAAAACACTTTTGGTAATAAAGAAAAATGTTTTAATCATACTTAATATATGAATTCAAATTTTTAACCAAAATCAGTTAGTTTTTCACCAAATAAACTTTCCCCACTAAAAGACAGAATTTTTGGCCGTTGCAGCTGGGCGGCCCCCTTAATTATAAAGGGCGGTCCCCTTAATTTTAAGGGGACCGGCCATGATCTAAGGGGACCGGCACGCTCTAGTTGTCAGAAATCTTTGCCTACAAATACCACCTTAAGTCTGGAATTTTTCCCCACCTTTTTTGCACAAAAACTTTCTGATTCAAACCTCCATTTCCATCCTAAAAGTCCTTTGATCATATAATTCATAAGCCTTTGTTTTCAAGTGATCCAAAGCCTCATCCACTCAAGTGCAAAGAGAAGAATACTTCTATTTATCAAGACTAGAAGTATTACAACTTAGTATCATCTTGCTATCTAAGTTGTTTGATCATTTCATCTTGTATATCATTCATTCTTTGGTGAATATAGTCTATACATTGGTTAGCTAGATTTAGAGATAGGATCTAGATTTATTGAAGGTGTGAAGTGGTACTAGAAGTGAAGAAGTAGAGGTGCATAGGATCAGTGGTAGAAGAAATAAGAAGTGGTAGTATATTGAAGTAGAGATTAGTTGTGAAGACAAAGAAGTTGAAGCCTTGAAGTTGAAAAGACCTTGAAGCCTAGAAGTTGTGAAGAAGTATATATCTTGGAGTAGTGGATAGAACTAAGTAGTGAAGGTGTGAAGAAACAAGTAGCGTGAAGAAGAAGAGTTAGGAAGTAGAAAGGTGTGAAAAAGATAGGTGTGAAGTAAAAAGGTGTGAAGTAGATTGGTGTGAAGAAGTTGTGTAAAAGTTGTGATTGAGTTGTGACGAAATTGTGGTGTGAAATTTGGTGTGTAAGATTTTCTCCGCCATAAGGGAGGTTATTGATCTAGTGAAGAAAACTCTCGAGTAGGTGACTCGGGGAGTGGAGTAGGGCAAGGAAGGTGTCCTTGTAGCCGAACCACTATAAATCCTTTGTCTCTCGGTTTGATCTTTCCATCTCTCACTCTTTGATTATTTACTTGTTAGCATTTCATACATAATTATAATTGCTTGTGTTGTGCATATATTGATTTCACATAAAGATCAAACTAGGATTCTTTCATAACATTAATTTTATAAAAACAAACCAAGTACATAAATTCTTATTAAAACACATATACATATATATGCTTATGTATGATATATGAAATTGTAAATTCTTTCCCAACATTATATATAAGTAGTGTTTATACGAAAATCGTAAATAAACTAGTATCTATATTTTTGCATTAAAGTTTTTTGAAATTTACGTCTATTCTTTAGAAGCTAACTTTTATAAAACAAATAAAACGAAAAAGACGTAAAACTATTCAACCCCCCCCCCCTTTTAGTTTTCCACATTTTTGTTTCTTACAGATTTATCGGACTGGTAACTCATTGTGATTACTTGGATCTGTCAAACGTCAATGGCAAACCTGGAAACAAGATCAAATGTGTTACAATTTTGAAGTAAGTACTCCCAATATACTTATTTCAGAATAAATATATTGTTATCATTGTTTGAATATGTAGGGGTATAGAAATCAAATGAACATTTTGGGGTGACTTTGCTAAACCAGCATATTTCTGAGCACAAAAATGGTGGATATGTAGTTATGGTTGTTTAATATAATGTGTTGGTGTTGCATCTTAAGTTTTTGATTAAAGTCACGGTGTTTGTATTTGAATAGTTGAGCCTAAAACAAAGGTGGAGCAAGATGTTCATTCAACGGTTGCAGCAGTTTTAAGTTCTCTAAGGGTGGGCAAAACCCAACTGAATCTGGGTCATCAACAATCAGACTTTCAGCGCAATTGAACGAGGGTGCATTTAAGCACAAGTTGAATCCCACACCTGTCCCTTTAGCAAACAGTCATGCATCAGATTGTAAGTAGCAGCATGATGAAACTGAGACAACAATCCTATTTGAGCTTATCGTGTCTTGTGTTGCGACATATCACGTGATACAGGTGAGTAGTATAGTTTAGATATTTTGCAATTGGTCAAGCATGTCATAATAAATTTACCTTGCTTAAATTGATTTTCTTTTGTGAATGATTGTGCAGATCTGTACTATACAGCAGTACGAACCATCCGATGTGGTTCATATGCTAGATTATGCATTTTCAAACTTGCATCCACTCTGCCCTCAAAACCTTCCAATTTTCAGAGAAACATGATGAGCTTCTCGTGGCCAACATCTAAAAGTAATTTTTGCTTGTGTAAACCTGATGGGACGATCACATATGATATTAGGTTTCTAGATTTGAAGTCTTCATCTTACATTTCATCTCATTTATCGATTAAGGTATGAAGCTTTGTAATAGACTAATAGTATCACAATATCTTTCAGTTGCTAAGTTATTGATCTAAATTATGGTTATGTATGTCTTATGAAATATAGAGTAGTCATTACAGATAGCAGTTACGTTATGTTAACTCTTACCTTTATAATGTTATTATTGTAATCAAAGCCTTTACAGTTGTTGGGAATTATATTTGAGTTGATAAGACAAAACATATGAAAGATGAAGGACTTTAGAAGACAAAAGAAGAAACACAAAGGATTTGCTTTACAAAGAAGTTTTTACATATTAGTCCTTTGTAGTATTTTGTAACCCTAGTATCTCTATTATATAAAGAGATACAGGGAATAGGTTTTATGTACGTACAAGATGTAGAAACCAGAAAAGTGTGTGCGTGTCTAGGTGTCAAGTTCCTACAATTGAGTCCTAGGGTTTGTAATAGTAGTTGTTAGAGATGATGACGAAGAAACCTTGTTTCAATAATAATGATGTTTGTTTATTCCAATGTGTATCATGTTATTTATCATTGTTATTGTTAACCCTAGTGCTCAAAACGATCCATGGAGTCTAATAAACTCCAAAATAGTGCAGCCTGAAACTGAAATTTAAGTATCAATTACGGCACTAGCTCCAGCTATTCGGGCGCCTATAGCTCTCGCTCAGACCCCGTCTGCTGGCATCACAATATACCTACTTTCTCCATTATATCAGCACCATGTTATTACAAGTGGCGATATTGATCCAAAAAGCTTATAAATGGGTTGGCTTGGGTTGTGTTTTATCTTAAATGGGTCTAATAAACTATATGTTGTAGCCTATGCACCAGGTCAAAAAGTGCATCTGATAAACTATATGATGTATCTTATGCACCAACTGGAAGTGTCCCGAAGGGAATCCCACAATGTCTTTTTAGCCAAAACCCGTGGCCCCTGGTAGCAAGACAATAACATCTACTATCCATAATGCTGGGCCACTTTAAGTCAAGAGGAAGTTTATAGACATTCTTATATACAGTTTTACATATGGTTAATTAGAACTAAACTAAATGCTTATTGTGTAGTTTAAGAACATCAAATACATCTCTGTCATCTTAAATTAAGACACTGTTTAATGAAAATGTAAAAGTGTAGTGTACTTTTATTTGGATGGAGAAATTATGGAAATGACAGATGTACGGGTAGAAATGATGACGACATTTTTTAACCATAGTACTATCCCAAATACTTGCACACTATGCCCCATGGACGATGTCCTGAGTCTGATCATTCACCTAAATGTCATGTGTCTGTAATGCGTGTGGGAGCCCGTGGGCGTGAGCGCCATGGTGCATGCCCCATGGGGATTTACAAGCATTCTTATTTTGTTGATTTACTTATTTACACAAAAAGCTAACAGGGTTAATTGAGTCCTTTACGCATGGCTTTAACCATGAGAATGAAATTACGATATGTAATACGTTATGTGTTTGTGAAATTGTTTTCATTGGTTTTATAAACAGATTAAAAAGTTTAAAAGTAAACAAATCAGGAGGTGTCTATGGAGGGAATATGTACAGACTTGAAAAAATGATGCCTCATGGTGAACACAAGAATGTGGTGGCTGGAACTTTAAGAGCTCATAAGAGGTGTCCCCCATATTTGCCGAACACTATGAAAACTCTTTGCTAAGCGAGGTAAACATTCTACTTGACACAAGATTCTATGTTCCAGCTAAATTTTAAACATGATTTAGTGTTATTCTCATCGAACCTAAGCTGATATATAAACATTATTATTCACACATAAGCTCAAATTTCTCCACACAAGTATTATAATGGGTAAATATTTGGGTACTGATGCGTGTATTGTGTCATATGCAGTATAAGGGTAATTGCCTATTTCAAGTTTTACATTTATATTTAGCCGACTTATCCTATAACACACACACTAACAGGCAGTGTATCCGATCAATATGTATATAGTGGTAAGTAGAGTGCCGATCACTAAGACTGGAACGTAAACCTTAATTTGTCTATCAGTATTTTAATATTCTAAGTTAGTTTTACAATCTAATCTAATGCAAGGGGGTTTAGTCTGAGAGACTAGCACAGATTTGGTTTTATTAGACAGTAAATTAAAACTAGTGAGAACGAATCAGTAAATAGCAACACGTACACAAATAGATAATAGAGACTATAAGAAGACCTGTCTTGATAATTAAGTAGCTTGTCACTTGTTTTATTGCTAGTTTTATATGAAGTGTATTGTAATCTTGTGACACCCTCAAAATTACAACACAGCGGAATACCACTTTGGGTGTCACTACATAGTTCATACACACAAGTTACAGAAAACGACCTCAAAAGAAACGTTTAATAAAATGTCACATTCGATTTGATAAATCAGAGTACAAAGGTCTCAACAATTTCTATTTAAAACTTAAGTTACAAGAGTTAAAACATGACACATATGAATATTTTAAAGATAAAAAGTTATCAAATGTGTAGAAAACAAGTCCTTCGATATTTGATATCCACGCGACTCCGATTGCTCCCAATGCTCAGCTAGCAAAATAATACCTGAGAAAATACATGCTAAAATGTCAACATAAAGTTGAATGAATTCATAGAGTTTAATATGTAATCAGTTGAATACAGGTATAATTCATTATAAAAGACATATAAAAAATACATTTCGGGAAATCAGATTATAATATAGAGCTCATGAAACCAAACCTTGACCTAGTTTAATAGTGCCCCGAGAAGGTAAAATTTTCCATTTACCCCATACTCTCAATATTATGTGACCGTTATATGTGAGCGCGACTCACCCGGCCAAGCCCGCCCAGCCTAATATGCATATTCATAATACTAGCATTTCCCTACGGAATTAACGGTTCATGATGGGGACTTAATTGGCAAGAAATACTCAATTGACTATAATCATGTAATCGGGTCAAGCATACCAAAAACTACTTGTATTCAGTTGGTAAAACTAGCATGTATCCCCTTCGCGAGGTTTATAAAACATTTAAATAAGTAAAAGCGACGCTATGAACTCACTATGAATAAAGGAAGTAGTATGAAACAAGCAAGTGAGGAAAATAGCCGCGAAGCTCTATGATGAACCTAAATAGATATACGCTTGTCTTAGGTTTTTGAAAATAATCATTGATGCAATATGGCTATATATTATATAAATTATGATCTTAATTATGCTTGGTACATAATTCCTAAGTATATCACAAGTTTTAGTTTGGCATTTAAAATTTATCAATAAGTATGAAATTTACATTTCTTACAAAAATTCAAGTACAAAGTTTATAATTGTTTCTAAGTCCAAAAATATGTTATGAAGGTTCAAGCTTAGACTATGGTTCAAATTTAGCCCAATGGGTCAAGTTTTAGCCAAAAAGTTTAAATTAAACCTGAGGGTTCAAAAATATATTAGGTGGTTCAAAAATGTATTTAAAGGTCCAATTTTTATAAAGTGTAAAACATTTTTATACTTTTCATTGTGTTGGGGGAGATTGTTAGGATTAAAAGTGAAGATCATTATTGAGTCAAATAGTTAGTTAAATATATTCATGTAATAGTTAGTAAATGCTAGTCCATTATGTTAATGTAAAAGCCTAACTGGCTTGGCCCATAAGAAGGCCCAAGAGAAAGCCCATTGAGGCCTAATGTAAAGACTATATAATCCCTCCTAAGCTTGTTAGGAAGGGTGGGAGTTCATGCTAATCAATGTTTTATTTCACATAGTGCTCTCCACCTCTCTCTCTCTACTTTCTCTCTCTAGTTCTTATATCTCTCTCTAACATCATAATCTTAGGTGATAAAGCTAGATCTAAGGTCCTACAAGTGGTATTAGAGCCAAACAATGATTTAGGAATGTGTTTTGTGGTGTTTTTGGGTGATTTTTTAAGAAAAGTTATGGTTCTCAGCGAGTTACACTCAATTTTAGCGAGTTAGGTCTTTGTTCTAGCGAGTTAGGTTAAGCTTCTAGCGAGTTAGATCACTTGCTTAGCGAGTTAGGTCATTAGGTTTAGCGAGCTAGGTCATTCTCTAGCGAGTTAAGTTAACTTTTCAGCGAGTTTTCATTTCAAAGTTGGCGAGTTAGCTAAACATTCCTTATAGTTTAACTAGTAAGGAAATTGTTACTACCCTCAAGTAAGTCGAACTTTTGTTTGATTACACTTCTCCAGCGAGTTAAGTAAATTCTCAGCGAGTTAAGACCTTCTCCGGCGAGTTAAGTAAATTCTCCCGCGAGTTAAGAACCATCTCAGCGAGTTAGAGACTTCTCCAGCGAGTTAAGACCTTCTCCAGCGAGTTAAGACCTTTCCAGCAAGTTAAGAACTTTCTCAGTGAGTTAGCATCTTGTCCCAGCGAGTTAGAAACCTTTCTTAGCGAGTTACGTATTTCTCCAGCGAGTTACAAGTATTTTCTGCGAGTTAAGTTACCATCAAGTAAGGATTATTCAAGTAAAACCTCCGAGTAAGGACCAAACTTATAAAGGCCATAACTTTTGATCCGTAACTCCGTTTTCAGCAAATTACCAGTCAAAACGACCGTGAGACTGAGGAGAATGACACGTTGAATAGATTTATCGATTCAGTCGAAGTTTCGAGGCCCAAAATCACTCCAGGAAGAAGTTATTGAAGTTTTAAAGTTTTAGATCAAATTTTTCACCACAAAAACTTGAAACAACTTACATTAAACACATCTCCTTTATCGTTGAGCCGATCCAAGATCAACTTTATCACACATCGTTACACAATAGAAATGAAAGTGCAAATCCAAAAGAGAGATTCGAAGAAAGTGTTTAAAGTGTTCAAGTCACAAGTTGAGAAAGTCATTAATACATCAGGATATGAACCAAGGTTCGATTAGGCGTTTGAATACTTCATCCGAGTCCAATTTCACCATTTCAAAGACAAACTCATTCGAAGCCTGAATCAACTTGAAAAACTACTCAATGAAGAAGAACTTCACATAAGTAACTTCAAAGCAGCTCTTAAAATTATCCAAACTCAGTTTCAGAGTATATTTAACCCTTGGATAATGACCCAGTCAGAGTTTATCAATGCATTTTACCAAAGATTTTGGGTAAGCTATACGACCTTCAGAACTAAATGCATGAATGACATGGGTGAAATCGACAAGATACTTGATTCTGAGGAAGCTGAGTTATATGAGATTAAGAAGCTGAAATGAGAAAGAGAGCAGACTGAAAAAGATATGCAGTTAAATGAAAGAGAGCTAATTGCAAGAGAGATGCAGTTTAAGGAAACAAAGGTGATTGAAAGAAAGACAGATGAAACAGAATAATCAGAAGAGGTAATTGTCAATGTGGGTGACGGATCAGATGCTAGTATGATCTTCACGGGAAGTGATACATCTCTAGATCACCAGATTGAAAGCAGCAGTCCAAGGTATGATTCGGATGCTGATGATACATAAAGGAATGAAGCTGTTTGGGACACCGAAGATGATCATATCAGACCTTCATCAGACACAGAGATATTGGCTATGGTACAACATTCACATGCTCATGATAATGTTGATATATTTGATAATGTGTTTGCTCATGATCAGACACATCATGCGCATCCTGAGTCTATTAGTGATACATATGTGGTGGAACAAAATGATAGTAATATCACTTTTGCTACTCCAGATATGGATCCTAATAGAGGTGAGCCTGCCCAGGATGGATCTTTGATAAGGCGAAAAGTGTACCACTTTTAGGGGGTCATTTAAGCCCGAATTCGTGATTATTTGATCAATTATTGCTCTAAATCGTTCCTTTTGTCATTTTAGGTACTTTTGACGAGAAATCTGGAAAAGGAAGCATTTTGGACATTTTTGGAGCGATTAAGTGAAGAAAACGACAAAGTCTCAAAATCCTTGCTGGGAACAGTACCTGACGGCGTCAAAGCCATACAAGTGACAGCATCAAGCTTGACAAAAGAGGTAGATATGAAAAATAATAATGACGACCCAGAACTATTTCAAGGCAAAAATGCCTGACGGCGTCACCAAGGCCGTCATGATTGATTTACAAGTGACGGCCTAGAGCTTATTCTCAACATGACGGCGTCAAGATTGGATCTAGGCAATACGACCCTTATTTTGGCGGCGAGTTGACGGCGTCACACACTACAACGTGACGCCGTCAAGGTGTAAAATCTATATATAGTTTTCTAATTTTCATTTATAAGGGGTGGAACTTTTGGAGAACTTTTGTGTGCAAACCCTAGATGAATTTTCTATAACAACAAGGGTTTCAACCCTTATTCCATCCATGTTCAATTGAAGATAAGTTTTCCAATAATCATTCAATATGTCTATGTGTTGTTTGATTTTATCTTATGCATGTCTTCTTTTTAACATGCTAGGCTAGGTTTTTCTTGTGTTTGCTTAGATGTAATGAAACCTAGATGTTGATTATTGGTTGATGGTTTGTTTATAATTGTTGTGGATGATTGAATTCGATGTTAGGCTTAAGAAAACTGGCAGACTTCCATTTGGTAACTTGCTTGAACGTCTTAAGAAACATGATCGGAGGTGTACTACGATTTATTGGTTGTATTTAATGCGTAGGCAACTGCTAGTGATACTACGTTAGGAGCTAGTAGTCGGCTCGAGCTAGAATGAAGTAGAAGCCTATAGAGTTAGGGAATATCGTACACGGACCTATGACTAGTATTAAGGAATATAACCCATTATCCATGCAATTGTAACAAGCTAATCAACCGGTAAAAGATATCTAGGGAGTAGTAAAATCTAAGTAAACACATTTTCTCTTATTATTGTTTCCACCACAAATTAGTTTAAGTTTTATTTTATTTTATTTTGATTGCATCTTTAGTTAATTGGGTTAGTTGGCTAGCAACTAATTCCGCCCACTCCTTCAAAACCCGAGATTTTTATTTGCTTTTATAAAAATATAAAAATACAAAAAGAATCATCACTCACCTTTAGACCTAGTTTAATAGAATTTTAATCCTAGCGAACACTATTCCTGAGTTGAACGATCAATCCCCCGGTACTTGTCACTATATTATACTACAACGATCAGGTACACTGCCTGGCGGGGATTGCAAGCATCTCAAGAACCCTTGAGAGGTAAAACCTTTTGTGAGGGCGCAATCCCGCACAATCTTCTTATGAACAAGATCGTGCCTTATTTGCTTCATTAATCAATAATTTCAAACATGAACTTGACAAGTGCAAAAACGACAATCGTGAAGCTAAGCAAGCGAATGTTTTTTTGAACAAAGAGCTTGAGAGATTTAAGGAAATGGAAAAACGTTTTGAAAATGCAACAACAAGAAATGCTTAACTTGAAATTGATATCTCAAACCTTAAATCTCACACTCAAAAGTTTGAAATGTATGGAGAGTCTGTCAAACCACTTTAAAACAAAAAGAAGCACTTGAAGTTAGTTATAGAGAAGCTATTCTTCGTGAAAAACGTTCCATTCAAAAATTGGATGAACAAATGATTCTTAACAATAGAAAGGTTGAAGCGCTTTTAAAAGAGAACAGTGAATTAAAGAGTGAAAATTCAAAGCTTCAGAAAACCACTTCAAATTTTGAGATTGTTAACACAAAACTTGAGAATGAAAACCAAGAGTTTTTGAAACGAGCAAACGATCTTGAAAACAAACTTTGATAATTGGGACAGACTACTCAGACTGTCAACATGTTGCCTACAAAAGATGATGAAATTTCTAAACAAACATCTGGAATTGGTTTTGTGAATAGTGCTCATGTGGAAAATGAAAAACCATGTTTTTTTAACAAAGTGCAAAAGTTGACACCTATTTTGTATAACGCTGAAGATATGGGAAAAGGATTGTCAGCTGACCTTTTGTATGAGTCTCAAGATCGTTTAGAATGTAAAGAGGAAAAACGTTTGAAAGTAAAACAAAGAAAATCCCCACTCTCGTACCACGGCTTTGTGTATGGTTGTACACAATTGACAGATATTCCAAAAGAACCTTTTAAAAGGAAAGACACAAATGTGAAAAGATATTTCAAAGAAGCTCAACTTGCTACCTATGATGTAACAATTCACATTTTCGGATTACTATTCATTTTTACTATTCACTTTTTTACTATTCACTTTCACTATTCACTCCCAAAATTCTTATTTCATATTCTCGTAAGTTAAACTATTTTAATGATAATCCGAGAGTTTGACACTCGTCGGATCATTTCTGCAAAAATCACGAAACCGTGTCCGAGATTTACTTTTAGGTTAAAACGTCATTCCAGCATCCCGATATGTCCATAAAACATTATAAACAATAGAAATATGATTTTCTCTCATTTTACGACAATTCCAAAAGTTTTGGAATTTTACGTTTTCCAGTTCAGCGTTTTACGCGAATTTCGCATTTTAGACCCGCGTTTCCAGTTTTAGCAGCGTTTAAGCAACCCGATAGAACTTATCACTCATTAAATATGCTAAGATAGGTTATATTAATAAGTTCTAACATATTTATTAGTTTCATATTTTTAGGATACACGATTTTAAGTTTCATGACTTAACGACTTACCGTTAGCGATTACCGGGATAAAACTCACTCCATAAAAGCAAGATATTATCAAAACACATATCTAGTCATCCAAGATAGGCATTGAACGAAATTTTAAGCCACATGGGGCGTTTTCTTGGTCACTAAGTTAAGGATAGGAAGCTTACATAGGAAGCTAAACATTTTACAAGTAAACTTGGTCACCAAGTTTTAGGAAAATATCCTAAACTTGCACCTCCTCAAGGAAACTTCCTAGGCACCTTCCTAACCTCCTCTTCATGCTATAAATACAAGGCTAATCCCTTCCTTTCTCTTCATTCCAAACACCCAACAACAAATCCATAAACCATGATCCTTTGATTTCTAAGTTATAAGTTACATACCAAAGTTGAAGGCATAGTTAGTCTCTACATGAATCAAGAGTTTGTTTGGTGATTCCATGGTTGAATTAGGAGCTACACAAGATGTTAGGGGCTGAGGTTAAATGCTTTTCACAAGGGTTACGTAAAGGTTAGCAAGGGTTTGCAAGAGTTGTGGTGAAGGGTTTGCAAGCATAGGTTTAGTGTCCTAGTTCATACTTGACTTCCTTTCTTTTGGAAGCCAAAAGTTGTAAGAAACCCTAATATCCTTTCTTGCTCAATATCATTTTCTTGCTTATTATATTTCATTCATGCTATATATGGTCTTTGTATTGTGTTCATGATGTACAAAAATCTTTGAAACAAGGTAAGAACACTACATGACCTCTGAATTATGACGGCCCGAACGGTAGTAAGAGATATACAAACTATACATGTTTCATAAACCACTTTTATTCAACGACTTACGCTATATACTAAGTACTACATCATGAACTATATGCTAGACATATATAGGCAATTCTTCGTATCCTTAGACATTGTTCTAAACCTAAGACATATCATCATATTATAGGTTGCACGTAGAGACTTCCTGGCTTATCCATCGATTCCATTATACGTTTTGATATCATTAGTTCAAGGTGAGTCATAGCCCCTACTCTTTTTATACTTGTTTTAACTCTTTGGGGGAGATACATGCTCGACTACTTGCTTACTTGTACAAATACTCAAAACATTTATACTTGATTGTTTTATACTTGATGGTCTTATACTTGATTGCATACATACATGACTGTGTTATACTTAATTGCGTTATTCTATTTAGTGGCTAGTAGTTATCTTTGGGAATTGGCTCCCAGTTGTCTTTGGGAATTGGCTCCCAAGTGAGGTCTTCGGAGATGAATTAGAGACTCATGACTAATTGCTTAATTGTTGTGATGAACTTATACATGTCTTTATCATACTGTATTTTAGCAGTGGGTTGTGAACACACAGGTTGCAAGTGTTGTTATGGGCGGGACTTGCAACTGAGTGGATTTACAATGCCTTTGCTGTGTGAACATTCTTTAAAGGCTTTTCAACTATTTTAAGACAAACTCTATGAACTCACCAACCATTGTGTTGACACTTTAGCATGTTTATCTCAGGTTAGTAAGGCGATAGCTAGTGCGTGGAACTTAGAGTCAAGCTGCATATTCTGAAGACTTACGCTTTTATCATTTATCATTCGAAACATTTTGTATACATTTATGTATCATACTTTGGAATCTCATGTTTGTAACTTTGAATTCATTAATCGAATGGTAACTTTTCAAAACGTCTCATTTAGAGGTCGTTTTCTATAACTTGTACTTTGTATTATGAAGTAGCACCCCAGTGACACAGTTTTCTGCTGCGGTATTTTGGGGGGTGTTACAGATTGGTATCAGAGCTTTAGTTATAGAGAACTAGGTTGCATTTAGTGCCTAGACTATAACTGCTATATACGTTAAGACTCTCCTCTTTATTTGCCTTACACACACTACATACGCATATGCTTTTTGTTAGTTGTTGGTTTAGTTCCACGCAGTTAGATGATGTGACTTTAGTATTATAAGGAACCCCAGAATTTAGTCGAGTCATTAAAAATATGGAGCTCAGTAATAACTAATTATTTAACTTGATCTTGTGACAGTTCTTGTTTGATGAGACACAAGATTTGAGTTAAATAATATTATTGCTTAGCTTTAGGGATTTGATGACTTGATTATCTTACTATCTGTCTCAGAAAGCGGATTTTGTGTCGGAAATTCTTAAGTAGGATGATTTAGAATCTCCTTATTTAAATGGATTGGGACGCCTCTTTATTTAAATAAAGATATTGTAAATCGCTGAACCATAAGTTTATGATCCCTTACTTACATAAATTTGGACGCTTCTTTATGTAAGTAATGAGTTATAAATAAGTGGGCTTAATTGTATCCGATACGACTCCTTAACCACAATCTTAGATGAATCAGAGTAAACACCACTATTTTAGAGATCCTAGAACCCCAAATTCTCTTAGACACACCGTAAGTAGTTAACATCAACAGAACTTCGGGACGAAGTTCTCCTTAAGAGGTAGAGACTGTAACAATTCACATTTTCGGATTACTATTCATTTTTACTATTCACTATTACTATTCACTTTCACTATTCACTCCAAAATTTTTATTTCATATTCTCGTAAGTTAAACTATTTTAATGATAATCCGAGAGTTTGACACTCGTCTGATCATTTCTGCAAAAATCACGAAACCATGTCCGAGATTTACTTTTAGGTTAAAACGTCATTCCAGCATCCCGATATGTCCATAAAACATTATAAACAATAGAAATATGATTTTCTCTCATTTTACGACAATTCCAAAAGTTTTAGAATTTTACGTTTTCCAGTTCAGCGTTTTACGCGAATTTCGCGTTTTAGACCCGCGTTTCCAGTTTTAGCAGCGTTTAAGCAACCCGATAGAACTTATCACTCATTAAATATGCTAAGATAGGTTATATTAATAAGTTCTAACATATTTATTAGTTTCATATTTTTAGGATACCCGATTTTAAGTTTCATGACTTAACGACTTACCGTTAGCGATTACCGGGACAAAACTCACTCCATAAAAGCAAGATATTATCAAAACACATATCTAGTCATCCAAGATAGGCATTGAACGAAATTTTAAGCCACATGGGGTGTTTTCTTGGTCACTAAATTAAGGATAGGAAGCTTACATAGGAAGCTAAACATTTTACAAGTAAACTTGGTCACCAAGTTTTAGGAAAATATCATAAACTTGCACCTCCTCAAGGAAACTTCCTAGGCACCTTCCTAACCTCCTCTTCATGCTATAAATACAAGGCTAATCCCTTACTTTCTCTTCATTCCAAACACCCAACAATAAATCCATAAACCATGATCCTTTGATTTCTAAGTTATAAGTTACATACCAAAGTTGAAGGCATAGTTAGTCTCTACATGAATCAAGAGTTTGTTTGGTGATTCCATGGTTGAATTAGGAGCTACACAAGATGTTAGGGGCTGAGGTTAAATGCTTTTCACAAGGGTTACGTAAAGGTTAGCAAGGGTTTGCAAGAGTTGTGGTGAAGGGTTTGCAAGCATAGGTTTAGTGTCCTAGTTCATACTTGACTTCCTTTCTTTTGGAAGCCAAAAGTTGTAAGAAACCCTAATATCCTTTCTTGCTCAATATCATTTTCATGCTTATTATATTTCATTCATGCTATATATGGTCTTTGTATAGTGTTCATGATGTACAAAAATCTTTAAAACAAGTTAAGAACACTGTATGTTAACTTATGTTAAGTAATCAAGGAAATTAGTGACTTATCTTGAGAACCACAACCAAAATAATATAACCATGATATTAGACACTTACCTAATGTTAAATAGGGTTTTAAAAGGAACTCATAGCAATTTGAATCACCTAAAACGAGTACACGAGTCAAAAGTAATGGCCAAAAGAAGTTAGCAAAACCAAAATGCCGAATCTGCCAATTTGCATTCTGATCAAAAATTGGATTTTTTTCGAGGCCTTCTGGTCCGTTTCATCAAAAAGTTAAAACACGAAAGTTTTCCGGAACGACGTTTTCGTTCAGTTAAAAAGAAGCTCGAGCCCTGAAAATGCTTTACGAGTGATATTTTTCTTCAAATTCTTAACAGCCCATTTTAATACCCAATTGACCATTTATTGGTTATGGCTAAGTAAAACCAAGGGGTCTAATGACCTTAAAGCTGAGACCAAAACCATGGCTAAGGCCAAGGATGAGTCTCAAGACCATGGTAGCCATGACCAAAGCCACGGCAAGGCCACGGCTAAGACCTCAAGGCTTTCTAAACCGAAATCATTATAACTATTATACATGTTTTACAAATTGAATACTACAACACTAGGGAGCTTCATGTGAGGGGTTCCATTTGGGTAAACGGATCGACGAGTTGCTGGATTTACGAATTAAAGTGTCCTAGCTCCTCGAACGTTTACTACATGACCTCTGTATTATCACAGCCCGAACGGTAGTAAGAGATATACAAACTATACATGTTTCATAAACCACTTTTATTCAACGACTTACGCTATATACTAAGTACTACATCATGAACTATATGCTAGAAATATATAGGCAATTCTTCGTATCCTTAGACATTGTTCCTGTAGGACCGTAGAACAACCTATTTCACATATGATTCAAGCCTAAACCTAGAGAGAGAAAGTAAGTAGAGAGAGAGAGTGGATGGGATCTCCTAGTGTGTAAATGAAAGACAATGTAATTACCTAAGAGAACCAACCTCTCAAATGAGGTTTACAAGAGTATTTATACATGAAGTCTAGGGCATCTCTAATCTTTGACCATATTACACTAATGGCCCTTAGACTTTCACAAAACATGAATACTAAGCCTAAACTTCATCATAATGATATTCTAAAGCAACCTATAACAATACGTTAATGACCGACACTTTTTATAAATAAAATACGATGCTAACAATCTCCCCCTAAGTGTTGGTCATTGAAGGTTGCGCGACGTCATCATCTTTGTCTTCATACTTTAACATTCATAGCTCTTGACGTCTTTAAGAATCATTAGATGAGTCATAGTACTTTGTTCATTGTTCTTCGTTCATCGATGTTGATGTGATCCAATGATGTCATCTGACTTTCGTCACTTCTGTGTTTGTGGTGGTTGTCTGCCATTCCAACATGCTCATACGTCTTAAGTCTTTGTGATACATGCATTTGTTGTTTCCGTTCTTTCACTTAGATCTTTGTCACTTTACTTTGTAGATTCTTCTTTTTGGCGTAGAATCTTTCTTTGACTGTTGCTATCCTTTGATCTTTGTGAGAACTTTCCTTTGACTTTGTGATGCATGTATGAGCATGCGGAATCTTTCGCCATGGAGATGATGTAAATCTGCAGGTAAACAGTTAGCAATAAATCAACCGGTACTTACAGATAAGGAATTAGAGATCGTCAACAGCATAGTGTGAAGACTCCTTCTAATCCTTATCAAGGCCGTTCCCATGTCAGATACTCCCGAAAGAGCTTACGAGACCTACTAAGTAGCTCAATGACTGGGTGAGTCGCTGGGGATCACTCCACGACTGTAGGCCATTTGAAACCACCGCGAACACTAAGCGTAACCCATAAAGAATTACCGAAGTGACCTGCTGTCAGGGCTGCTTGATGTTGACCCTGGCAGGAATTTCCATTCAATCATTGAGAATCACAAATGTGAATCCTCTCATAAATGTTCTGGCAGATTGCTAAGATCTGCGTAAGACTCTAAAGTTTACATCTAGCGTCCTTAATGATGAACAACCAGTGTAGAAATATCATGTGTTCCTATGAGATCTTTTGATGAATCTCGGGGCTCTAGACTCGATAAGTGCACATTTGGTTTCCTATGCGGAGATTAGGGAGAGGTCTCCTGCTTCAATATCAACCATCTCTAAGAGACAGGTCGATAGATTATGCCGGTTCCCCGTGAGAATGAAACAAGCTCTTTTAAGAGAACTTGAGTGGCTAGAAGGTTTAGTGCAGTGCGTCACTGGGTCCATGACATCTTTATCTTCAATATAGGTGTCACCTTAGTAACAACCAGTAGCATATGAATTGAACCCGGTGTCTGCCCTAAGGTTGAACATATGGAGGGATATTTCTTTTCACCCTTTTTCATAACTTTTCTTTTTAATTCTTCAACCCCTTCTTTCTCCTTTCTCATTTTCTCCTTTTTCAATCATACCTAAGGACTTCTAATTCTAATCTATTGGAATTGTCCTTGGGTAGATCCCTCCGGCTCTGGCGGATCATAGGACGGTTTTCCCTAACCTTAGTCACCTTATAACTCCATGAATCCTATAATTGCCATGAAACCTTTGATTGAAAATCTCTCAAAGTGTTTATGAATATAAACACATTTTTGCTGACACTTTGAGAGTTTTTGTTTCTTTTGAAGGGACTCCCCCTTCACATGTGCTCATGAATTTTTAAGAAATTTGCACATGCATGAGGAGTTTGCACTTTTTGAATTGATCCACTTTCAGTGAACATGACCGATTCGAGACACGCTTACATCACTAGTTAGACTAGCTTGAATTTATTACCCGTCCTGGTCAAGTCCAAAGAAAGTCTCTCGATACGGTACATTCTACTCAGACAAGTCCTATTCGAGACACGCTTACATCACTAGTTAGACTAGCTTGAAATTATTACCCGTCCAGGACAAGTCTTTTCGATTACTGACATTTTAAGCTTCGTCAATTCATTGGTACATTCTGAGTCGAGCTCTTTTGAGATTCAGTCACAAGCTTTAAACATCTTTGATCACATTTTAATCATATCTTCTCCCCCTCAAAAATAGCATATCGTGATATTTTTGATATCAATTGATTAAGAAAAAGCTTTTTGGAGAGATAGGCAGATTTCATTTTGTATGAATTCGGAACAATATTGTTTTTGTACTCCCCCTTAATGATAGCACATTTGAAAATCAATTAAGGGTTTTGAGGGAGTTATCTTGAGCACTCATTTGAAAGATTTTGAAAAATCTTTTAATGAATCTTGAAAAAGTGGTCAAGATTTCTATTTTTGAAAACGAGTTTTTGTTTGAAGTCTTTTTCGTTTGTTTAGACTCGAACTTTTTGAAAAAGATTTCGTCCTTGAAAATACGAGTCCTTGATTTGAAACAATCAGAAGTCATCGTTTAAGCCCGGGTTTCGTACTGAAGTATACGAAAGCCATTGTGAAGAAACTTTTGAGAAACGACATGTTTTAGAAAAAACATTAAAAAGAACTCCCGCTCAAGCATCTGTACATGTCCGTATCATTGTTGAATGACATTTCTAGAAACGTACAGAATATTGATTTATACGAGAGACATGTCATGAGAAGAATATTTTTGGATTTTTTTGATTTTATATTGTTTTTGTATTTTTTGAAATTTTATATTTTTGTATTTTGTTTTTGTTGGTTTTTCAAATTTTGTATTTTGTTTTTTCAAAAATATTTACAGCGAAGCGATTTTGAAAACATTTTTCAAGAAGATTCGAGAAGACGTTCTAGCTCCTCAGGAGTTAGGCTTCGCATGCCAATTCGTCGAACTAAATAGTCAAACCTTTCTTTTGGAAGGGCTTTAGTAAATAGATCGGCGAGTTGGTAATCAGTCTTAACGAAAAATAATTCAACAGTACCCTCTTCCACGTGTTCTTTGATGAAGTGATAGCGGACTTTGATATGCTTCGTCTTAGAGTGATGTACGGGATTGCACGAGATGGCTATGGCACTTTTTGAGTCACAATACATAGGTATTCTGTCAAAAGTAAAGCCATAATCTGTGAGCTGTGTCCGCATCCAAAGAACTTGGGCACAACACGCAGATAGAGACACATACTCGGCTTCGGCGGTTGATAGCGCAGTACAATCCTGTTTCTTTGACGACCAGCATACTAGCTTTTCACCCAAAAATTGTGCTCCACCTGATGTACTCTTTGCTGTAACTTGATCACCGGCATGGTCTGCATCTGAAAATGCTGTTAGATTAAACTCCGAATCCTTCGGATACCAAAGTCCCATGTTAATGGTGCTTCGTAGGTACCGAAAGATCCGTTTAACCTCTTTGAGGTGAAGTTCGGTAGGCTTGGCCTGAAACCGTGCTAACAAACAAACAGCAAATTGAATATCGGGTCGACTAGCAGTTAGGTACATGAGAGAACCGATCATGCTCCGATATTTCTTTGGATCGATAGGTTTCCCAAACAGATCAGCACCTATTTTTGGTGAAGTGACCATTGGAGTACCAACAGAATCACAGTTTTCCATACCATGTTTTTTCAAAATCTCTATAGTATATTTAGCTTGATTGATAAAAATACCACGAGGGGATTGATGTATTTGTAAACCAAGAAAGAATTTTAGTTCCCCCATCATGGACATTTCAAATTTGCTTTTCATGAGATTTTCAAAATGTTTTGAATGATTCGGATTAGTGGACCCAAAGATAATGTCGTCCACGTAAATCTGAACAATCAAAATGTCATCTTTGAATTTTTTGATAAACAAGGTGTCATCAACTATTCCTTTGGTGAAATTGTTATTGAGCAAGAAAGATGAGAGTTCGTCATACCACGCTCTTGGAGCTTGTTTTAAACCATAGATGGCTTTCTTAAGCTTGTAGACGTAGTCTGGATGTTCTTTATCAATGAATCCTTCTGGCTGACTCACATACACTTCTTCTTTCAGAGTTCCATTCAAGAAAGCTGTCTTAATGTCCATCTGATAGACTGTGATGTTTTTGTGAGCTGCATAGGCTAAGAAAATCCGGACTGCTTCAAGTCTAGCTACAGGCGCGAATGATTCCTCGAAATCTATCCCTTCTTCTTGTGGATAACCTTTAGCCACGAGACGAGCTTTGTTGCGAATTACAGTCATTTCCTCATCTAGTTTATTCTTCCACAACCACTTGAGATCAAGAACTTGTTTATCAAGTGGTCGTTCAACAAGTTCCCAACTATCATGTAACAGGTATTGAAGAAATTCCTCCTGCATTGCTTCAATCCAAGGGTTTTCTGCCATTGCTTCCCGAATGTTCTTTGGTACTTTGGTGCTTATTGAGCAAATGTAAATGCACAATTCGAGATCGGTGGCAAGTTGTCTCCTTGTCTGAACTGGCATTGAAGGATCACCAATAACATGTACTAACGGATGGTCTTTTGTCCATTGAAACGTAGAAGGGTACCTTTGGTTGAACGAATGTGTGTTAGATGGTTCTAGTAACCTTGAAGAAGATTCAGCAGAGTCTGATGCAAACGGGTTTTCAAATGCTTCTTCTTCTTCTAACGCAACATCGTTTGAATTAGTTGTAGGTTCTTCTTGAAAATTTGTGTTTTGGTTTTGCTCATCAACTCTTGGTAGAAAAGATTCAATAACTGGAGTTGCTGGAGTAGATGTTGATGATGTTGAGGGAGTTGGTGCTTCAGCTTCGATTGTTGTAGATGCATCCTGTGATGGTGGTGGTGGTTGATGGTTTTGAGCGGGTGCAGCAGAATGTAGTTGAGATGCATTTGTCGAAGTTCCACCATAATATTCATCAAACATTAACTCGAAGAAATTTTCCAGTTCTTGTTCTGAAGGTTTATCCATGTTTGTTGACTGAGCTCCTTGAGGCACGAGTCCTGAACTGATGTGTCCAGAAGTCTTACTGTTTGGTGCGGGTCCTAATCTGGTTTGATTAGAAGCCATTGGATTAAGCGCGGGTTCTAGAGCGTATCTCTCAGAAGCCATTTGTGAAATCTCGTCAAACTTCACATTCATCGTCTCCATAATCCTTTTCGTTCTTCTATTATACACTCTGAATGCCCTCGAGTTTTCTGAATATCCAATGAAGATTCCAATATCACCCTTGGCTTTCAACTTTCCTAGATCTTCTCTGTCGTTCGTCGGATAGCACAAAGCGCCAAACACGTGAAGGTAAGAGATGTCAGGTTTTCGATTGTTCACTAGCTCATATGGGGTTTTATTGAATCTTGGGTGTACTAGGGATCGGTTTTGAGTGAAACAAGCAGTGGCTACAGCATCAGCCCATAAGAATAGTGGTGCACTAGAATATATCAACATTGTGCGAGCAGCTTCCACAAGAGTTCGGTTTCTTCTTTCAACTACCCCATTCTGCTGTGGAGTTCTAACAACTGACGTTTGGTGTGTGATTCCAACATCTTCGAAGTAGGTTCTTAACTCCTGATTTATGAATTCTATGCCATTATCTGTTCTTACAATCCTTACTGGAGCTTGAAGTAGAACTTGGATACGCTTCAGAAAAGTGATGATGATGCCTGGTGCTTCGTCTTTTGATCTCAAAAACTTTACCCAAGTATATCTTGAATAATCATCAACAATAACAAGAATATACTTCTTCCCATTAATGTTTTCAACTCTCATTGGGCCACATAAGTCCATGTGCAACAAGTGTAACCTTGCTTCCGAACTAGGTACGGTTTTGGGTTTATATGATGCTCTTTTGCTTTTTCCTTGTTCACATGATGGACATAGATGATCCTTGGTGTATTTGAACTTAGGAATTCCGGTGACGATGTTGTCTTTGGCTAACTTGTTGATGGTGTCGAAATTGAGATGGGATAATCTTCTATGCCACAGCCAGGACTTAGTTTCGGTTGCCCTTGTCATAAGACAAATTGGTGATGTAGAAGCCATTTGGTTGATGTCGATAGCATACAAGTTTGTACCACGATTACCAGTTAAGAGATCATCACCAACCAAATTTCTAATAAAAACTGTGTTTCTCCGGAATGCAACTTCTAAATCTGCATCACAAAACTGCCCGACTGAAAACAAGTTGTGTCCCAACCCTTCGACGTAGTAAACTCGAGTGAACAAAAAATTCCCAAACTGAAGATCTCCATAACCCTGAATAGCTGCTACATGATCATTTCCAAAGCGTACAGTTCCCATGAATTTCCAGATGAAATTGATCAGCAGCTTTAAATTCCCGGTCATGTGCTTGGAGCAACCCGAGTCGACGATCCAAAGACATATTTCGATAACCTGCCAATAACAGAAGAATTTGTATTTGGAAACCGTTTTGAATTTGGTTCCATGGGGTTAGGGGTACATTCTAAATCACACTCAAAGACAGTTTCTGCATGTTTATCTTGAACTATTTCAAATTTTCCATCATTGAGTATAAATTCTCTACCCATTGGAATCCAAACACAATACTTAAGATAGTTCCTAGGCGTGCGACTATTAGTGGTGTTCCTAATTCTTTTAATTAGGTTTCCAACAAATCTAGATTTAGCACTAGGACCTTTCGAAACGCTCTTTTGTTCTGGCGTACCATTCACATTCTTAGAAACACATTCATCATGAACATCATTAATTAAACATTTCTTGCATATTAAACAAACAGTATTAGAACCAGTACTTTCAACATTACATTCAGATGAATCATGTTTCTTATTAAAAAGCGATAAATTCCTAGGGTGTTCTTCTACTTCTTCAACTTTATTCTTGCAGCTACTCTTAGAGACAGGCGAGACTCTATAGTTACTTGTATTGCTCCTAGGCTTTAGTCTGCTGCTCCTAGAGGTGCTGTCTAATCCTGTAGAAGTTGAGGCACACACATTAGGATTTATATTGTTGTCCTTTTTAGCTACACTAGAATCTTTAGAATTATCCTTTTTGCACGCATTTGTCTTAGAAGTGGAGGCAGACGCATTAGTGGGACTAATCCTAAAAAGGCCAGGTGCTAGAACTTTTGGTGTTTCGACAACCGCTTTTCCTTTATCAACAATCTTTTCATTTTCAATTTTCTTGGGCAAAGGTGTTGGAGTGACTGGTTTTCTCAAATCCTTTTTCTCATCGACTTTTGGAGCAAACCGTGAAATAGACATTTTTGGTTTTTGAACCATATTTGGAACATTTGGTTTCTCCGAAGTCGATGGTTTTGCAAACTTAGTTTCCTCACCCTTCCTTTTTTGACTTTCAAGCTGAGCCCTCAAAAGATCATTTTGCTCTTTCATGTTCTTGAAAGCACGCTCATACGACAGTTTGTCATACTTGCATTCTTCCTTTTTTCGATCAAGTTGTTTAAAACATGACACATTCTCTTTTTCAAGCTTTATAAGAGCATTTTCATATTTGGAAACAATTTCGGAGGTCTCAGCTCTCAGTCTTTCATCGTCTTGAACAGAGTATGTTTGTAAAATGATGGACATAATGTCAGTGGTCATAACAGCTTCGAAGAGAGAATCATTTAGGTTTTCCAAAACATTCATGTTTTCACGAGTATCATTAGCTTCATTTACCAGGGATTTGTGGTCCTTGACAAAGTCGGCCGTTTCTTTTAAGAAAGCTTTTTCAAAATGGATTACCCTCGCACTGATGTTATTCAGTGGGATAGTAATTTCGTTTTCAAAAACTTTTTTCTGCTCAATATGAAAACTGGAATGCCAGTTGTTAATATCGATTGTAGTTTTAGAAGCAACAATGTTTTGAAGTTCTTGAATTCTCTTTTTAACGTCATCCAGAATGTTTCTAGCCTCACTTGTATTAAAAGTGTTGTTAGAAAACATTTGTTCCATTTTTTAAAGAGATTTTGAAACAATTACTTTCTTAGAAAACATTTTTGAGAATGGTCGTTTTATGGAAAACACAGATGGTTCTTTTTGTGGAACAAAAGTAATTCCCGAAAGTTTGTTCAATTTGTTGTAATCAATGGGTTTCAAATCCTTTTGTTTCATTTTAAAAATGCTCTCTTCGACATGTTCTATCGTTTGCACAGAATCCCGAACGACGGGAGGATCATGTTTAGTGTAAAGCACATTACCATTATACAAAACATTCTATTCTTGCTGAGCTTTCTTGAGATTACTGGGGGTGTTGTTACCAAGAGCCACTTTATGTTTCGTATGGTAAATCGGATTAGTTTGATTTGAAATCATTTTCATTGTTTGACTTGACTGACCCGACTTAACCACTAATTCTTCTAAATGTGCAATCATGTGTTCTGACTCTACGATTTCGGCCAAAAGTTTGTCTTCTTTCTTTGCAAAGTCCTTTTTCAACTCATCCCTTTCTTTTTCAAGATTGGTATAAGCTGTTTTTTGTTTAGAAAGTTGGTTTTGTAAATCGGAAATTTCCGCGTTTAAAGCTTTTATCTTCTTGAAAGAATTAACATCAAGTGTATCAAACTTGAGTTGCAATTGTTTTTCCCTTGAAACGGAATTTTGATAACCAGTTTCTAATTCAGACAATCTTTTGTGATGAAACTCAAAAGCTTTAGCGTTTTCCTTGTAACTCTCAAGCTCAGCGGTCAATTTAACATTCGGGCCTTAACATCGCGATTGACCTTTTTCACTTTTTCGATTTCAATACCACAATTATTTAATAATGATTCAAATAAAGCACGTGTTTCCTCATCATTCACAGCATGCTGTGAAACAAAGTCTCCATTATGACTCACATCTGGAGTTGCTGAAGGAGTATTGCTACTACTTGGCGTGTCCAGGAATGTATCATAAGTGGGTGCTTGCGTCTCAAAATGTTGTTCCTCATGAGTAGACATATCAAATATATCATTATTGTGACATGGGTTGAAATTTGATACCTCAGAGACTGCATTGATGTCATAGACCGGAGGTGTGTCAGAATCTGTGTCATACTTTGCCTCCTGAAGATTTGCCATAAAAATGCAGTTCGCATCGATATCCTCTCTGTCTTCCATGTCATCCATAAGAGCCATAAAGTCATTTTCCTCTGCGTTCAACTGAAATCCTGCCTCTTTCTTTTGTGCCAACATCACTGCTTTCTGCAAGTACGCTAGATCTTTCTTGTTCGGCTTAGTAGGACAGTTCCTTGCCATATGACCTACACCCTGGCAGTTGAAACACTTTACCGGATTACCCTGATTCACATTTCCCAAATTCCCAACAACCGGGGCTGCAACATTCCTATTCTGATAACCCATTGCCTGATTACCAACATTCTGACCCCTCTGATTTCCAACAAACTGACCCAACTGATTCCCTGCATACTGACCATACTGATTCCCTGCAAACTGACCTGCATTCTGATTCCCTGCATTTTGCATATTCTGATATCCCTTCTGATTCCCATAAACTCCAACCATTTGGCCTTCATTGCCCATATTGAAATTCGGCTGAGCAAACTGCTTGTTGCGAGTGTTCGATGAGATCCTTTGGTTGTTGTTTGTTGGTGTAGAATAACGTCCTTGGAATGCCTTTGACAGAAAAGCAAACGCTTGGGACAATGCTGCAGTAGCTTCATCATTGTCAGTGAATTCCGGTTCTTGGAATTGTGGGTGTTGCTGTTGTGGAATAACTTGTTGTTGTTGTGGGTAGAACTGTTGTTGGTAGACCGGTGTTGGTTGTAGAATGCATGATGGTTGCATGTAGTTGTGAGTGGAAGATGATGATGGTTGTTGAGTGTTCACTGGTAAAGGTGTTGGCGTATTAGCAATTAATGCGAGAGGATCATGATTCTTAGCCAATCTTTCTTTCCTTACTTCATTAGCCTCAGCTTGGTTTTGCTTCAAAAAGTCATAGAGTTGATCATAATTCACCTTGTGTAAATCCTTTGTTTGATTGACAATTGTAACATAACGACCCCATTCTTCTGGAAGGTTATTGATGAATTTGATGTTTGTTGCAATTGGTCGAGGTGTCAACTTGTTTCTGATTAACTCATTCATCAAAGTGCAAAACCTGGTGTAGTATGATTCAATCTGTTCACCTTTAGTGGATGTGAAATTCTCCCATTCAGTAAGAAGTTTGTTCTCAACATCTTGTTGTCCAATCTCAGTTCCATGACATATCCTTCTAACATGTTCCCACATAGCATAAGCAGTGTCACAGCTGTCGACCGCAGCAAAGATCTCCCGTGGTAATCCAAGTTGGATTAAATGCATTGCCATATCATCTGCAGCGATCTGCTTCTTGTCTTCCTAGTGTGTAATCTGCTTCTGTTTGTTCACGCACGAATGGTTGAGTAGGAGGTGTTTCATTTGGATTACCTTCAATTTGAACTTGTCTTGGCTTGAATGGACCATTTGTAATGGATTTGATCATTAATTTACCATCAGGCTTTGTTTTGATGTAACGAAGCGTGCGGCTTGTCCATGGAAGATATCCACCTTTTTCAAGCATTGGAGGTCGGTTTTCGGCACCGGCAGCATGAATGTCTTGTTGAGTTGCCATGATTTTAATTCAAAGTGAAACGTTGTTCTGAGGATCTTTTGAAAGATAACAAAGGTTGTTGTTGAAGATTAGATGTTTTGGTGAAGATGAAAGTTCGTTCTCGGTTGATCTGATTGATTTCGTAATTTCCCGCCAAAAATTAAAAGTTGAAAATTTTTCTCGCCCAAATTTGAAAATCACTAAGAAATACAATTCTAAGGTTACCAGAAAAATTTGAGTTTTGAAAATTTTTCGCCAAATTTTACCGAAATTTTTTTGAATTTTGGCCTAAAAATTTGAATTTCGGGTCAAAATTTTCAGCGTTATACCAAACTTTGAATCTCGCATAAAAATTGAGCGTTAAGTCTCGTGTGAAAAATAATTTTTACTCAGCGTTATACCAAACTTTGAATCTCGCGTATAAATAATTTTTACTCAATTTGGCCTAAATTTTTTTTTTTTTTTTTTTTTTTTTTTGGTCTAACTCGATAACTTGATGGTTAAGATGTCTTCTAACTCGATAAGTTAAGATGTCTTCTAACTCGATAAGTTCTTATGGTTCTAACTCGATATGTGCTTTGGTTCCTAACTCGATAGGTAGCCTTGATTTGGGCAGAGTGTCCCCTTAGTTAGAGTCACAATGAACCTAACTCGATAAACAATTAGGTAAACAAGGCTAACTCGCCAAACTTAACTCGATAAGCAGTTGTGACACCTAACTCGATAAGCAGTTGTGACACCTAACTAGATAGATCATCAAATACCCCTAACTCGATAGAATGACACCTAACTCGATAGCCACCAGTATCCTAACTCGAAAAGAACATGCTAACTCGATAGAAATTTAGTCCCAAACTCGATAGAACTTGTTTCCTAACTCGAAAGAATTATGCACCTAACTCGAAAAAACTTTCAAACTCGAAATTTTGCACCTAACTCGAAAACAACCTGATGAACAGTAACCGAATCAATAATCACTTTTATACCATGTTTTTTCTACCAAATCAAACCTAAAACAACCTATATTATCCCTAGGCGATTGATACCACTTGTAGGACCGTAGAACAACCTATTTCACATATGATTCAAGCCTAAACCTAGAGAGAGAAAGTAAGTAGAGAGAGAGAGTGGATGGGATCTCCTAGTGTGTAAATGAAAGACAATGTAATTACCTAAGAGAACCAACCTCTCAAATGAGGTTTACAAGAGTATTTATACATGAAGTCTAGGGCATCTCTAATCTTTGACCATATTACACTAATGGCCCTTAGACTTTCACAAAACATGAATACTAAGCCTAAACTTCATCATAATGATATTCTAAAGCAACCTATAACAATACGTTAATGACCGACACTTTTTATAAATAAAATACGATGCTAACAGTTCCAAACCTAAGACATATCATCATATTATAGGTTGCGCGTAGAGACTTCCTGGCTTATCCATCGATTCCATTATACGTTTTGATATCATTAGTTCAAGGTGAGTCATAGCCCCTACTCTTTTTATACTTGTTTTAACTCTCTGGGGGAGATACATGCTCGACTACTTGCTTACTTGTACAAATACTCAAAACATTTACACTTGATTGTTTTATACTTGATGGTCTTATACTTGATTGCATTATACTTGATTGCATACATACATGACTGTGTTATACTTAATTGCGTTATTCTATTTAGTGGCTAGTAGTTATCTTTGGGAATTGGCTCCCAAGTGAGGTCTTCGGAGATGAAGTAGAGACTCACGACTAATTGCTTAATTGTTGTGATGAACTTATACATGTCTTTATCATACTATATTTTAGCAGTGGGTTGTAAACACACAGGTTGCAAGTGTTGTTATGGGCGGGACTTGCAACTGAGTGGATTCACAATGCCTTTGCTGTGTGAGCATTCTTTAAAGGCTTTTCAACTGTTTTAAGAAAAACTCTATGAACTCACCAACCATTGTGTTGACACTTTAGCATGTTTATCTCAGGTTAGTAAGGCGATAGCTAGTGCGTGGAACTTAGAGTCAAGCTGCATATTCTGAAGACTTACGCTTTTATCATTTATCATTCGAAACATTTTGTATACATTTATGTATCATACTTTGGAATCTCATGTTTGTAACTTTGAATTCATTAATCGAATGGTAACTTTTCAAAACGTCTCATTTAGAGGTCGTTTTCTATAACTTGTACTTTGTATTATGAAGTAGCACCCCAGTGACACAGTCTTCCGCTGCGGTATTTTGGGGGTGTTACATATGATGCTAAGTTATGGCAAAATAGAGCAAGGAAACAGTTTTGTAATCTTAAACATCACATTGAACAAACGCTGAAAGTTATTGGTGCTAAGCAACAATACAACATTAATGGTTTTTCTAATCCTCTTTCATCGGATTTACGTCTAAAAATTGAAGTCAAAAAGATTTTAAAATATGAGATTAAACCTCGTATGAAAGATATCAACTTAAGTTTTGATCACTTTGAAAAATATCTTGTCACTGAAATGAAAGAAGATTTAAAGTACGTTCACTCTCTAGAAGACGAATTTGATGAAAAATGCTTAATACTTGACATTCAAAAAGAATTTTTCACAAATCAAATAGAGTCATTCAAGTCAGTATCTGTCAGCCATGAGTATGAGAATGTGCATTTTGTACAAACAACGTCTTTGAAATCCGAAAATCTTTATCTCAAAAAGAAAATCATCGAGCTTTCAAAAGAAGCAGCAGATGTCAAAGAAGAACTGTCAAAAAGAACTGCTCAGTTTGAGAAACATCTTGCAAAACTCGAAGCACAGAGTATCTCTTTCCAACTAAAACTGCAAGAGAAGAATGACAAAATGCCTTCTGAAAACTCTTTGACATCAGTGCTTAAAGGAAAAGAAAAGATTTTTGAAGACAATTGTGATGATACCAAAATCAAGTTTGATCTTGATGAACTTGATACAAAAAATATTGAGTTGGAACATGCTGTGGCATCATTACAAAAAGAAAACGAGCATTTGAAACAGACTTACAAAGACTTGTTTGATTCAATCAAGCGGTCAAGAGTTCAGAATCAAATTTCAAACAAATCCGACTCTCAGATCGCACCAAATCATCTTTTTGAAAAAGAAAATTTTGTGCTTCAAAAGAAAATTATTGAATTGGAAAAGACGATTACACAACAAACCAAGGATTTTGGTGATGCCAAAAATGATTTTTCAATCGAAACAGACAAATATGAAAAATATTTTGCACATCTTGAAAATCAAAATGCTTCTTTGCATGAAAAACTGGCATCATCAGATCATCTTTCTCTTCAAAAAGAATACAATGATTTGAGAACTTCATACAATACCTTAAAAGCAAAGTTAGATGTTCTTAACCGGTCAAGAGGAAAATCTCAAGTTTCAAACGAGTCTAAACCACAAGTAAGTGTTTCAGAGAAGGTTTACATAGGTGAATCTTCAAAACCATTTTCAAACAGGGTTTCTCAGTTTACCACCTATTCTTTGTAAAAAGGAAGGCAGTTTTTAAAGAAACCTAATTTTTCTGAAACATTTACTCCTCAAAAGGTTTCAAATGCAAGTACTCATAAAGAAAAGAATCAAGGTTTTCAAACTCCATACTCTCGTTTTACTCCGGTAAAGCCAGTGTGGGAACCAAAGCAAAGCCGTTCAAAACATTTGAAATACTCAAACTCTGAAATGCTTCCGCTACAACAAAAGAATGGCTATGCTTTGAAAAATCCAAATTCTGGAAGGTTTCCATTCATCTAAAAAACGAATTTTCGAAATGAAACGCCGAGTTTCAACAATGGATGGAAAACTTCTTCTTTAAGTTTTAAAACTCCAAGAGAGACACCGAGTTTCTCAAACAAGTTTCAAAAGCAAAAGATTTTTAACTCACTGTTGATTCCACGAGCTTTATTTCAAAATGAAACACCGGTTTTTAGTCCTCGTGGAATTCAACTTCTTTGTCTCGGATTGACACAACTTTCAAATGGATTTCAAAATATGGTAAACCCGTTTGTGCCGTGCTTAAATGGGTTCCAAAAGTTGTTGTCTAATCCAAAAACATTATGACTTCTTAGTATTTCAGCTAAGGACTCGTTCTTCAAAGAAAGGAAAGTGCTTAATCAAATCAAAGGTTTTAAATATTTTTTGAGCACTTATCCTAAAAACATAATGGCTTATGCACACATAACAGTGTATTACCCGTGATTTTCAAAGAAAGGGACCTATTGTACATTTCTGTGCGACAATTCTAAAATATACGAAGACTTCTCACCAAAAAGCTTATCAAAGTCTTCTTAATTTTTGAGCAAAATTTTGAAAAATGTTTCAAAAGGTTTTCAAAACTTTTCACGATGTTGCTCAAGATATTACTCCCTCAAATCCTTAAAAGCTTAAATCTACTCAAAATGTTCTACTTTTGAGGGGGAGTAATACAAAGATGTTCCAAAAAGTCATGCTCAAAAGAAACTAATTCGGAATTATCAAACATCCGTTTCTCCCCAAAAGCTATCCAAAAACAAAGGTTTTAATCAATTGGTATCAAAAATACCATGGATATGCTATTTTTTAGGGGGATAAATGTGATTAAAATGTGATCGTCTTGAATCTCAAATGAGCTCGACTCAGAAAGTACCAATGAATTGACGAAGCTTAAAATGTCAGTAATCGAAAAGACTTGTCCTGGACGGGTAATAACTTCAAGCTAGTCTAACTAGTGATGTAACCGTGTCTCGAATAGGACTTGTCTAAGTAGAATGTACCGTCTCGAGAGACTTTCTTTGAATTTGACCAGGACGGGTAATAACTTCAAGCTAGCCTAACTAGTGATGTAAGCGTGTCTCGAATCGATCATGTTCACTGAAAATCAATCAATTCAAAAAGTGCAAACTCCTCCCGCATGTACAAATTTCTTAAAAAACACATGAGCACATGTGAAGGGGGAGTCCTTCAAAAATTGCAAAACTCTCAAAGTGGCAACAACAATGTGTTTTATTATCATAAACACTTTGAGAGATTTTCACAAAAAGGTTTTACGGCATGTGATCAATAAATCTAGGATAATCACGGAGTAATAAGGTGATTATGGTTAGGTTTTTGTCCAATGATCCGCCAGAGCCGGAGGGATCTACCCAAGGAAAATTCCAATAGATTAGAATTAGAATTCCTTAGGTACGATATGAAAAAAGGAGAATAAGAATGAAAGGAGAAAGAAGGGGTTGAAGAATTAAAAAGAAAAGTAATGAAAATGGTGAAAATAAATAGCCCTCAAAATGTTCAACTTTAGAGCAGACACCGGGTTCAACTCATATGCTATTGGTCGTTTCTAAGGTGACGCCGGTATTGAAGATAAAGACGTCATGGACCTAGTGACGCGCTGCACTTAACCTTCTAGCCACTCAAGTTCTCTCAAAAGAGCTTGTTTCATTCTCATGAGGAACCAGTGTAATCTATCAACCTGTCTCTTAGAGATGGTTGATATTGAAGCAGGAGACCCATCCCTAGTCTCCGCATAGGAAAACCAAATATTGCACTTATTGAGTCTAGAGCCCCGAGATTCATCAAAAGATCTCATAGGAACATATGATATTTCTACACTGGTTGTTCATCATTAAGGAAGCCAGATGTAAACTTTAGAGTCCTATGCAGATCTTAGCAATCTACCGAGAACGTTTATGAGAGTATTTACTTATGTATTTCTCAATGATTGAACGGAAACTCCTGCCAGGGTCAACATCAAATAGCCCTGACAGCAGGTCACTTAGGTAATTCTTTATGGGTTACGCTTAGTGTTCGTGATGGTTCCAAAACGGTCTACAGTTGTGGAGTGTTCCCCAACGACTCACCCATTCGTTGATCTACTTAGTAGGTCTCGTAAGCTCTCTCAGGAGTATCCAAAATGGGAACGGCCTTGGTAAGGGTTAGAGGGAGTCTTCACACTATGCTGTTGACGATCTCTAATTCCGAACCTGTAAGTACTGGATACTTTATTGCTAACTGTTTTATGCAGGTACTGATGAATGTTACTTGGAGAAAGACCGTTACCATCACTCAAAAAATCCACATGCTCATACCCTACAAAATTATCTTCAAAGATCAAAGCAAAGCAAAGTTTTGAACGCTTCTAAGTCAAAGTCAAAGAATCTACAAACTAAAGAAACAAAGATTAAAGCCAAAGAAAAGAGAGCTTCACAAAGAATTGAATGTCAAACAAAGTATAAGCATGTTGGAAAAGACGTAAAGACACCCATATTTGAAGATGTTGATCAAAGACAAGAAAGATCACAAAGCATGATTGGATCAAAGGAACTAGCAAAACTATTACACAACAAGACTCAAAGTTCAAAGAGAACAAGCTTCAAAGATCAAAGATCAAGGTCACAAAAGAGAGATCTCAATGATCACCCTTAGGGGGAGATTGTTAGCATTTGAAGTGTTGATCATTTATGTAATCAAAGGGAGATCTCAATGATCGTCCCTTAGGGGGAGATTGTTAGGATTGAAAGTGACGATCATTATTGAGTCAAATAGTTAGTTAAATATATTCATGTAATAGTTAGTAAATGCTAGTCCATTATGTTAATGTAAAAGCTTAAATGGCTTGGCCCATAAGAAGGCCCAAGAGAAAGCCCATTGAGGCCTAATGAAAAGACTATATAATCCCTCCTAAGCTTGTTAGGAAGGGTGGGAGTTCATGCTAATCAAAGGTTTATTTTACACATAGTTCTCTCCACCTTCTCTCTACTTTCTCTCTCTAGTTCTTCTATCTCTCTCTAACATCATAATCTTAGGTGATAAAGCTAGATCTAAGGTCCTACACTAATCAACCTGTAAAAGATAGCTAGGGAGTAGTGAAATCTAAGTAAACACATTTTCTCTCATTATTGTTTTCACCATAATTTCGTTTAAGTTTAGTTTATTTTATTTTGATTGCATCTTTAGTTATTTGGGTTAGTTTATTAGCAACTAATTCCGCCCACTCCTTCCAAAACTGAGATTTTACTTGCTTTCATTTAAAATATAAAAATACAAAAAGAATCATCCCTCGCCTCTAGACCTAGTTTTAGTGAGTTTTAACCCTAGCGAACACTATTCTTTGAGTTGAACAATCAATCCCCCTGTACTTGTCACTATACTATACTACAACGGTCAGGTACATTGCCTGGTGGGGATTGCAAGTTTCTCAACATCCCTTGAGAGGTAAAACCTTTTGCGAGGGCGCAATTCCATGCATCATACCTCATCAAACTCATTTTTTTAAGTAGCTATGTTTTAACATAGTTCAAGTTAAGGAGCTATGTTTTAACATAGTTTAATCCTTGCATGTCTTGCTATGTATATTCTATCCCTATAATGTTTCTCTTATTCTTTTATATATTATGTTGCACGAAGCTAACCCTTGATGTAGGAAAAGCCTTTGTAAGAATTTGATCCATGGATTCGTTAGAAACAAAGGTAAATAAACAAGGGGATTCAATTATCTTAGGGGAGCATTGAGCAAGGGGGAGCTCGGGGGTATTTGAATACATAGCTGTGGAGCCATTTTAACATTGGTGTTAGAAGACTTCACTAGGATGATGCAAGCTCGCCTTTCTGGGGAGAAAGGAAGGCATTGTAAAAATGGGGAGAAGGGAGTGAAATCTCAAAGCAACCATCTTATTAGTTGATTGATAGAAGTAGAGAGCTCGGGGCAACTACCTTTTTGCTATGAAAAAAGGGGGAGAAGGGAGTGTAAAAAGGTAACTTTTACATTTTACTATGCATCACGGTTTACATATTTGTCATTATAAAAAAGGGGGAGATTGTTAGTGCAAATATTAAGATATTTAAATTGAACGGTCTCTTTGGTTTTAATAATGACAAACATGTAACTTGTAATGCATAACGTAAATTGCGCAAGTTACTCGTAAACACTAACCATCAATGCATACTTACATCAACATCTCTCGACGTCACAAGTATGCTTCAACACAGTCATAGATTTCCAGTCCGACGTAATTCACTCAAGTATGCTTCAACACAGTCGTAGATTTCCAGTCCGACCTAAATCACTCAAGGTATGAACAAACAAATTTAAAACTTGACGGATGATCAAAGAAATAAAATTTTGTTCTAAACTTCACATTTTTATAAATGTGACAAAACATTTTTTCAAAAATACATTTTACAAATTATTTATGAATTATAAAGAAATGTTTTATTTGGGAAAATTATTTCAAAAATAGTAATAGCTATCCCCCTCCCCTCAAATTAGCTCCAAATATCCCCAAATAAACCTTCACCACTAAAAACAAATAAAGGAGCATTTTTGTCCCCCACGGTACCACTAAAGGACCGACGGCACCACTAAATTTAGTGGTGTCGTCCAAACCTTAACGGTAACGTTAGTTTGTAACGGCTAGTTTTTCAGCCTCTAGTGCAAGAAAAGAACACACCGTATCAAGAAGACACAAAGTGTTGTAGTGTTTGCTTAGTGCACTCGTAACACTTGTTACATACTTGTTGTATATTGTTATACATCAAGTTGTTTGTCATCTTTTTAGTTAGATTGTGTGGATAATTTTGATCATGTAGAGATCGGGTGGATCTTTTGTAGCTTGTGTTGATAGTTTCTAGATCGGGTAGATCTTGTAAGATCGGGTGGATTGTGTTGTTCGGGTAGATCGTGTTGATCGGGTAGATCATGTAGATCGTGTAGATCATGTAGATCATGGGGATCGGGTAGATCGTGTTGATCGGGTAGATCGTGTTATATCGGGTAGATCGTGTCAGATCGGGTAGATCGTGTTAAATCGGGTAGATCGTGTGTGCGATTGGTACTAGCTAGATTAGTACTCAACATTTAGCTTAGTGTCATAAAATAAAGTAAGCGACGTTGTATGATTTTCTCCATCGAGAAGGGAGCTTGTTGATTAGTGAGGTAACTCTCGAGTTAGGTACTCAGAGATTGGAGTAGGGTGAAGAGGAGCTTCGTAAACGAACCACTATAAATCAACATGTCTGATTTTTGTTTTCTTTACTTATCTCTTTACATTTATTTTTGCATTCACCACTTTACATTTATAATTTGCATTGCATTTATATTTGTGTGGTTTATTTCTTATATAATGTTAGTTGTGTTTGTGTCATGACAAGTTATTTATAATATGTCTAAGTTTGTGTTATTGTGACATGCCTTACTTGTTGCTTTATATCATCTCTAGTTCTTTTAAGACTAGTTTTAACACTTTTCATATTACGTCACACTTGATCGAGTGTTTGATACAAAAGTTTTTAAGTTCTTTAACAGAAACGTATTCACCCCCTCCCCCTCTCTATGCTTTCCATAGACATTAAGACTACGAGAAATACAATAAAAAATCCCACTTGATAGGAATCTAGTGAGTACATTTGAACGAGATAGAAATCGAAACCTAAACTATTCCCTAACAACGGCGCCAAAAATTGATGAGCGGAATTTTGCAAAACCACAAAAGTTTTACAATCCTCCCAGGCGGTGTACCTAATCGTCGTAGTGTAGTATAGGTAAGACACGGGGGATTGATCGTTCTCTAGGGGAATAGCGTTATGTAGGCCGAAGTGTATGACAAATTAGGTCTAAAGGTGAGGGATGATTCCTTTTATATTTTTATATTTTTTTATAAAGCAAATTAAAATATATCGGCGTTTGAAAGTGGGTTTTAAACTACTAATTAAACTAGTTAACTAATTATGCGGAAAATAAAATTGGTAAACTTCTTATGATAGGTAAGGGTGTTTACTTAGAGTTTCCTTACTCCCTGGTTATCTCTTATTGATTTTTCTAATTGCCACGTCCTTGTTTTAATAAGTGCGTTATATTCCTTAATATTGGTTGTAGGGTGGTGCCACTTTCCTAACTCTATGAATGTATTGATCTCGTTAAGAATCCTAAGGTCACCATCCGCAGTTCCGCAATGTTTGGAAATTATATTACTAGTTAAGACTCTTAATGCCGGCAACTACAATTCACGCAATTAATACAACGAATAAAAACAACTAGTGCACTCTAGCGAACATAGCGCTTAGTTAGGATGGACAAGCTAATACACTAAGGATTAAGTCAGTTTTCCTAACCCTCATGCGATACACTAATTAAACAAGAGACAAACAATCAATAATTAATAACTAGGTTTCATTCAAATCTAAGCAAACACTAATTAAATTAGCCGAGCATGTTAAAAAGAAGAGAAGAAACACATATAATCCAACAATACATAGACATAGTAAATGACTAAAAAGGAATTACTTAACTTCAATAAAACATGGAATCAAAGGGCTGAAAAACCCTTACAAAGCTCTTAAATTCGTCACTAGGGTTACCTATCCAAGATGTTACACGAATAATGGAAAACATATGAATAATATATATTGTTGTACAGTTGTGACGGCGTTACATTATGGTTGTGACACCGTCAGCTCGCCGTCATTAGGGTTTCGTCCTTTAGCTGTGTCGCCGTTGTGACGCCATCAACTTGTAATTTTTGATGCCATCAGCTACTGTTCATTTGGTAGTGACGCCGTTAGCTTTAGGCCGTCACTGTTATCTGAACCTTCACTTGTAAAATTATCTCTTAATCATACTGTTGAAATGCAAGTAACGGCGTCTCATTGTAGCTTGTGACGCTGTCAGGACTCCTTTTCCTAACGAATTCGTGACTCGGTCATTTTCTTTGTTTTCTTGTCCAAATAAGCCAAAACCATGCTTGTTTTCGTCTTTTGCTTCCAAAGAACCTAAAATGCGAAAAGAAACGATTTAAGGTAATAATTGATCAAATATATACGAGTTTATAGACTAAATGACCCTCTAAAAATGCAGGTTTTAAATCCATATCACACTCCCCTGCAGTTTGAACGAGAGGCTTTCGAACGGACAAACGGGAACATACGTTGAAAGTCACTTCTGCTTTTCTTATATCATCTTCTTTGTTATTTGTTTGAACGGAGGCATAATTGTATTTGGCGGCATAGTTGTTTATTGTTTGCGGCTTCCTCCTCGGTGTGACGTTGTTTTCTTACAACATGTCTTTCTTTGCCTTTAGGTAGGAGCCGCAATTTTGCAACCAACTATTTTCGAAAAACGACAATGATCTCTAGCGGTAAAACAAAGAGTAATGCCGATGAGACAAATTTTGTTGGTTGATGGCTAAATCAACATAGTATAAGATGTGTTATGACGACTAGAGTTTTTGTGTTCTAGAGTTTTTTATTTGGATTGTATAACAACACTACTACTAAGACAACAATATAAAGCGAAAGAAAGAAAGTAGATTAGGATCCTTCCGAATCATTAGCGAGTAGTCAATGATTATAGGACAACTGTTTTATAATGGGTTGAACGTAAAGCTCCTATACCATACAAAATAACAAAAGATAACATGTGTATTTTTATTAAATAAATAGTTTTAATAACAAGTAACATAGTCCAAACTCTAAACTAGGGGTGTTAACGAGTCGAGCTTTTAACGAGCTACTCGAGCTCGAGCTCGTTTAACTCGACTCGAGCTTGATAGTTCTCGAGCTCGAGCTCGAGCCCGAACAAGAATTAGAGCTCGATTAGTTTTACGAGCCGAGCTTGAAAAACTAATATTCGGCTCGGCTCGTTCGAAAACTCGTTTAATTATTCGAGTCGAACGAGCTAAACGAGCAAAACGAGTCGAACGAGCTAAACGAGCCAAATACTTAACAAAATACTTTTAATTTAATGTATTTAATAATCGGTTAATTTGAACTCAAAACCATAACTAATAATATATTGCACTTTACTAGCATGAAATGAGATTGTACAAGTCTATTGCAATTGTGCTATCAGCTATTACGTTCTCATCTTTTGTTCATATAGCCCCTTTCATTTGTTTGCTTTTGCTCCCAAATCCAATGTGGGATAAAATCTAAATCTATTTCTAAATTTTTATCTAGTACCACAACTCTTGGTTAATATGGCAACTTATATAAAAAAAACATAATCGCATATGGATAAGTTGCTAATATAATTCTAAATTCGATAAAGTATATGTTAAATATATTATTGAGCATCCATGCATTCGATATTCCATTTAAATAATTTTAGTGCTAACTTTTGTATTAACCAAAATAACCAATGATACACTATGAGTTCCACACCTCAACTAGCGAGGCATTATTACATATAGTCTCGTGATTCTTGCTAGACATAAACGTGTCTCGTGACTACACATTAGTCACCAGACGTTAACCTAAGGTGTACAAATGTAACATAAACATACATCCAAACCTTAAAACTATTACAATGGTTACATATAAGACCAATTGAAACTTTATTATAGCTAGCATTGTCTTTTGCCCTAAGTCATTAACATCAGTTCGAATTCAATTAGGTGTTAATAAATATTCGTTGTTTAGATTAACAAACGTCTCAAAAACTATTTAAGTAACACTTAAAATCATTTTTACTTGAAGAGTTCAATGTGTATCTACTAAAGTTTAGATACGAAAATCACTTAAGGGTGACCTAGTGACAAAAGGGCTTGTGACTATCACTCTAAAATGTGTGAAGTCTCAAGTTTAATTCCTGCTAGGTGCAAACAACCTTAAGTAGCCACGAAAAATTCCTGATAGGTGCAAACAACAAGGAATCATCACCGATCTTGAGGCACCATAGCCTTCATCACTTGTAATCTTTATTACACTTTCGTAAGACCTTTTAATTGTGTTTTCTAGCATCAAACTTTATGATTGTGATTCCGTTTGTCATGAGTTGCTAGTGCCTTTATGCACTTGTTTGGATGATATTTGTGGTATAAGGTTTTGCTTAGTTTGTGACAATATGTTTTTGGAAAATGATTAGGAGGGGGGGGGGGGGGGTGTTTAATGTGTACATAATTTTATGCATAAAGTGATATGAAAGTGTTTTATTAGTTTTTGACGAAGTGGATTCATCTAATATCATCAATAGAATGATGTCATATAAGATTATACATCTAATTAGGCATGCCAATCAATGCTTTATGTTTTTAATCAATTTCAAGCTTATGCTATGAGCCAATTGTGCTTAAGTTTCATGTGACAATTGTTTATCAAACTTGATTGCTTGGTCATAGTGTCATAGGTCCAAAGGATCATTGTTATTCAACTAGTTGTAGCCTTTTAGTCTATCATTGGCTACATTTTGTATTGACCATTTCTTAGTAGTTTGAATAAACAAGGAACTTTGGTATGGTTGTTGGTGAATTTGTGAAACTACGGCAAATCAAATTTACTAAAAAGAGAGTTAGTCTTAAATTGGTTGATTGGTTTTAAAGCTTGTTTTCATTATTGTATAATTTTGACGAGGATTGTATTTTTATTTTGGCGCATACAAGGATTGTATGTTTTAATACAATAGATTAGATTAATGTCTAATTATTAAAATCATTGTCACGATTAAGCAAACTAAGTATTTAAACTAGTCCAAACAAATATAGTTTTTTTAAACAAATGTCTAATTGGTACTATACTAAAGTGATAAATTGGTAACTCAAAATTAGATAATGGAATTTCAAGGATATATGTATTTTTTTTAACTATTACATATTTACATGGATAAACCATTACTACGAAATTAAAAATTATTTCATTCACGATGTTTGCCATTATTTTCATGTACGTGAAAGAAAAACTAAATAGAGAAATCCAAATTGCATATTTGCATCCCACATCGGTCAAGGAAAGAAATATAGCAACATGAATACCAGTATAAAGTGAAAAACACATGGATAGAGGGATTGTCTTATTAGTTTCTTTTCCTACTCACTTGAGCTTGAGTTATGAAAAAGCGGATTTTGAGAGCTTTTAAAAAGTTAAAAATATAAACGAGCATTATTGAGCTTTTAAATTTAAATTTTAGTTTGAGAACTAGAAAATTGTAAACGAGCTTTCGAGCTTGAGCTTGAGTTAACAAACGAGCTTATCAAACTCGACCTTTTATATGAGCAAAAAAAGATAAAAATTATAAACGAGCCTCGAGCTCGAGCTCGAACAATAAAAAAATATTCGAGTTCGAGCTCGAGCCAATTTATAAAAGTTTATTTGAGCTCGAGCTCGAGCCGAGCTCGAGCCGAGTAGTTAATAAACGAGCTTAGCTCGTTTAAGCCAAAACTCAACTCGGCTCGGATCGTTAACACCCCTACTCTAAACCTAATTGACGCAACTTATTATTAGGTTTGGGCCAACTAACCTATCTAACCGATCTTGATCCATGTTTTAATTGTAGCTACGTTTTAAGTGATTATTTATGTGAAGCCAGTGAGACGAGCATACCTATCAAGTATCAACACTTATGATCTCATTAATTAGTTCCCATTGGGACATGATAAAACCAACAGAAACTGTCAACTTTGTCACCCACCTGCACCAAACACATGGCTCGTGTCTCAGATTTTTATCTCTTTTTTTACAACTCCCTTCAAGCTTGTGGATGGTAAGTGTGGTTGTGTTATCATCTTTGTCACCTTAAAAAAATACAAACATTGTGATGACATTGTCGTGTGTTTTGAGTATGCAGGTCACTTGCTCTGTTTAGAATTTTATTTGAACTCTTGTCCGCGAAATCTGTCAACGGGACCTATGCGTCTGCTGGAGAACTAATATGTAAGCCATTATATCTAACGTTACATTTTAAATAGGCTGACTCCTCACAGGAACAGTTGTTGGCTCACATCTATAGTTCCCACTACCATTTACAAAGTATAGATCTCTTTAAAATTGGCGTCGGGGTTAGTAACATTTAACCCGAGCATCATCTTTTTTTAAGTGTTTGTTTAAGCTTATACGTGACTTATGAGCTTATTTGTGATACGGCTTATATTTTATAAGCCTCAAATTTTCAGCTTATTTTGATACTTGTAGGCTTATATAAGTTTATTATAATATGATAAACTTATATAAGCCAAAGTCTTAAAATAAGCCGGAAAATGAAAGCTTATATGATATATAAGCCGAAATCAAATAGGCTCATAAGCCCACATATAAGCTTAGACAAACACCCTCCGTCTGGTTGAAAGTTCCAACCCCAAGCAAACATGTTTGACCTGCTTATCAAACCGGTCGTAAATGGGTTAAGGGCAGGGCTGGTACTGATTTTCTTGATGCCCTGGGCGAGCCAATTGAACCATGCTCCTTTTTATGCCAATTCAGTTATATCAAGACACAATTGTTTACTTTTTTTATGTTTTTCAATTAGAAATTTTTATGCTTTTATTTTCATCTAATTGTTGTATTTTTAATATAAAAAGAGTCGATTACCATAATCAACACTAACAATACAAAGGCCTTTATGTATTTGTGTTTCTAATTGAGCTTGACGAGGTTTACATTTTCCTGCATACTATGACGCGGCAAAAAAAAATTTAAGATCGAGTTTCTTTTTGCTTTGTTTCGTTTATGAAACTTTTGAGGAGCTTTAGGGCACGTTTGGTATGCTAATAAAGGAATGAAACTATGACTTTCATAGTCATTGCAAGTGTTTGTTTAAGACTGTTGGGCCCACCACTATTACTATGAAAGTCACATATTTTCCATATTCCATATATGGCTAGAGAGGGGGGAATGGATTCTTTCATAGTTGAGGGACCCACCACTACTATCAAACTCATTCCCATTGTCATTCCTCGCGGCATACCAAACGCACCCTTAGTACTTCTTCAAGGTATAGGTTTATTCGAAAACTTACTAATATTTTTTCATACAAGCCACATAGGACGGGAAATCAAATCTCACACAAACGTTAAATGTATGTTTCAGAAAGTCAACATGAAATATGATCAAGTGCTTATTAGAATGTTTAATTAGAGATTATCATTTTCTTGCGCATACTGAGGGATAAACTTGAGCTACTCATTTTGTGAAGGAAAAACAAATGAAAAAATTAATTAATATACTAACTAAAACCTAATTCCACCCCTCTTTTTAGAAAAGTACATATCTCACTCAAGAACCATAAACCGTGTACCTACTTATAGGGGTGTTATTTTCTGACCCGACATGAAACCCGACCTGAAATCGACACAAAAATTAACAGGTTCGGGTTAAGTCTAAATAGATTTTGGGTCGGGTTTGGGTCGCCTATCCTACCCGTTTATTAAACAGGTTAGGTTCGGGTTGGGAATAAATTAAGTCGGTAAACCCGCCAACCAGTTTAATATTTTTTCTTAAATTAAAAAATATTTATATTTTATTTTACGGGTTAAATGGGTTAAACAGATCGACCCGCAAACCCGTTTAACTCGTGTAATGGGATAACTTTTCTATAAAAAACGGGTTAAATTGGTAAACTCGTAACCTGTTTAACTTATTCAACCCGTGTAACCTATTTAACTCACCAACCCAAGTATATATACGGGTTAAATGGGTCAGGTTCGGGTTATGTGTAAACATGTTAGGGTTAACATAGCTGACCCGATTATTTAAATGGGCCAGGTTCTGGTTGGGGTTTTCTGACCTGCCAACCTGACAACCCGAACCCGACCCGAATTGCCACCCCTACCTACTTCCATTCATATTATATTAGTGTGTTTTCCGAACGTCAACATTAAATATGATCAAGTATTTATAAGATATGTTAAACAATGAGAAATGTTCAATTTTTAGAAATGTGATTACTATTTTCTTGCATAGTGAGAGATAAATTTGAGCCACTCATTTTATAAAAGGAAACAATGGAAAGAATTACTTAATATTATTAATTAAAACCTACTTCCATTAAAAAAAATAATAATAATAAAAAAAAAAGTGTTTAATTATCTTTCAACAGAGGAACATTTTCATATACTCTCGAGAAACTCTTTTTTTTGTATTTTTTTTTTCTCGGTGTGGTATTGTGCTTGATATAGCACATGTGATAGAACACAAATCTGTAAATTCGAGCACTTAATATATTGTCGTAAAATGAGCATATGTATTATTATATAATTCTAAAAGATTCACCATTTTTTGCATTGAAAATAACACATTCTAGGTTCCAACCATATATCACACATAATATTTGTACCTCTAAATTAATACGGTTAATTCATAAAAGTTGGTGAAAGAAAAAAAACTAAATTTATATTCGAACTCGTTTGATATATCACATGTGATATAATACTAATATTCGAACTTCAAAATATTCACCATTTTTTTACCAAAAAATATACTTATGTCAACATCTTCTATTTTCGAATCTAAAACTTAATGTTATATCACATTTGATATATCAAGTGTGTTTTAATATCAAAAAATAAATTCTTATATTTTCTCCAACTTCTATATATAAACTGTAATAATTTAAAAGTTCAAAAATTATGGTTAATATATGGTTGGAACCAATGGCGGAGCTAGAAAAAAATTCTTGGGATGGCCGAATCAAACTTTTTTTTTCCCGAAAGAACATCAGATAGGAAGGCCGATATGGAAAAATAAAATTTTAACACATGTAATCGCGAAAAAAATACACTAACGGGTTTAGGCATAGGGGGCCGGGACCCTTCCCAGTCCCTTATTAGCCCCGCCCATGGTTGGAACGTTAAGGATTTGAATTTATAAATGCAAAAAAAATTAATCATTTGGAGTTATACACAAATACTTATGCTAATTATACAACAACATGTTGAGTGTTCGAATTTATAGGTTAGTGTTAAATCACATATGGACTTCGTTGGACCAAAGATTTTATGTTATATTCCCTCCGTCTCATATTAAATGTCCAGTTTGACTTTTTGAAGTTTTTTTTTCTCAACTTTGACTTTAAATATTTTTGTTTGTGTAATATAATATTTGATACAAAATGTATGAATGAATTGAGTTTTAAATGTATTTTATTACGTATAATTTTTATCAAATACTATATAACACAAGCAAAATTATTTAAGGTCAAAGTTAATAGTAAAGAAAGACTTGAAAAGTCAAATCAAGACATTTAATATGGGACGGAGGGAGTAATTCGTTAAGTCGGCTTAATATTGTTATAATTTTTGGTATATGAATGAAATTTTGATTTAAAAAAAAAATTGTTAACGGTCGTCATAACGGTCACCATTACTTGTTAATGTCTGTGTGTAGTCTTGGAGAGAGATAGCTGAGTTGCTGCTGATTATCATAGGTGGCCGCTCAGAATAGCGGTCACCACTAGCATCAGTGTTACCCTGTTTTTCCATTCTAAAACTGTTAACTTGTGTTGTTGCGTACATCGTTGCATAACTTGGTGCATCTTTTCATTGTTGTGAGACAGACATCTTACAAACTCTTGCATTCGTAGAAGTGATACATGGAGCTGTAGGTGAGTACCGAGAACACTACAAGTCATCAAACCTTAATATATCTAAGGTATTATCTTAATAGTTTTCGAACTAAGGTTCTATGTCCAATGTTTTTCTCGTACATGCAAGGTATTGTTTCTAGTGGATTTCTTCTCCCATTATTACAATGGGCAGGGAGGGTCTATTTCATGGTTGCAATTGTTCGTGGAATAGATGAGGTCTGCCTAGCTTTTCTTCCTCATTGTTGATACAAAATTCGAGCCACGTTAGGAATAAGAATGACAAACAAAGCTACAAGTATAATAATGAATTTAGAACAATGTTAACAATTGTTTCCTTTTATGTAGGTTCAAGAATTACCGGCAGTTTTTATTACATTTGTTGCTTGGTGTTTCGCTGAAGTAAATTCTCATTTTTTAAAAGCTTTTCTCATGTTTGTAATTAAGCACATTGATAAGCTGTTTTGACCAATTCATGGAATCAGATAATTAGGTACCTGTTCTACGCTTTGAGCTACCTAGGAAACTGCCCCTCTTTCCTTACCTACCTCAGGTTCAGTCCATCTCCTTTGACTTCTGCATATACGTAAATTAACTTGTTCAAGCATGCACACGACATCACTTGGAACATAAAGTTGGTTACCATTTTTCTAGGTACACAGCTTTCATTGTGATTTTACCAATTGGGGTCGTGGGTGAAAGTAAGTTGTATCTATGTTTACCCTTTTTGACAATCTCAATAGTTGACATTACTTATACTGACCGAAGTTTTCCTGATTCTTCTTTGCTACAATACTACTAAATAGTGTGGACCATGTACGAAACGCTTCAAGTTATTGTGGAGAAAAATGTTTACACAGATTTCTCTGTTTTCGTCCCTTTCAGCTACTACACATTCGTCAAGGTATCGTATCATGTGTGCCAATAATTTTCTCCTTTTCCTTTTTACAATAGCATTTATAGCCTTATACTCATATATTCTATAAACTGATCCATGTTCTGAAATTGTTTGGAGCCAGATGGGAATTATCGGCCACCCGTTTCTGTGTTTGCAACTGTATCTTCATTTGTTTAAGCAACGTCATTTAAAACAACGCAGTCACAGTGAGAAAAAGATAAAGTGAAGATCGTCTCCTTTCGGTTTTAATGACCGAGTTGATGGAGAATGTTGTTGTGATAATGAATCGACTGTCTTGTCTATCCTTACATAAAACCAAGCCTCCCTATATAAAGGGGATTACAAACCTATTTATGGGTAATTCCCATAAATTACGGGATTGGCTAATTACAATGATATGATGTAAATCACTAATTACAATTAATGTGATGGATATCAAAATACACGGCTAACATTAATGAGATGGATATGGACTTGTCAAATTACACATCTAACACGAGTAGGTTTCAAGATCATACCTGCTCATGATACTATGTTAGAACATTAAAACCACGTCACAACTAACATGTGATCACCTAATACTTTCATCATCATTTACAAAATTGAGGTAAAATAAGCTTAGCTTTAGCTATATGGCTATTTGTATGTACATCATGTGTATCATCAACTTGTTGAATATTGTAACCTGTGAGAGGTATTGTAATATTAATAACGAGGGAAACGGCGCTTGTGCGTTGGTGCGGGGTGTTTTCCTTTATTAAGAAATGGTTTCAAACAATATCGACTATGTTTCTGTGGCGTTCAAGAAACAATGTCAGTTTGTCATTGGCTGTTTAACAATTTTTCTATTTTTTTTTTAAAGTTTTTGCCAAACTACGCTTGTAGGAATAAAATATTCATAGTATGATCCACTGGTAGGCTAAAAAAGCGGATTGCTATTAGTTCGGCCCAATAATCGTTTTTCGCCGAAACTGTAGACAATATTCCTTAAGCTTCTTCCTTTTTTGTTTATAAAAGTAAAATAACTCACAATACCGTTTTTCATGGGTTATTAGTCCCAATACCATCTTTCACGGTGTATGGGAGGTTGAAACGTAGACAGCCTTACCTTTACCTATGGTAGAGAGGCTGCTTCCGGTTCTACCAAAGGTACTTTTTTGTTTATACTAATCGTAATTTGTGCTTGTCATAGTTGCTCATCAGATGTAATAAAGTTATTTGCTTCGGTCGATACTCTTTGTTATGCTTTAGTCCAGCAACGAAACATTTTAAAAGTAGGATTACAATTATTACTTGAAATATAATCAGCAAAAACATATTAAAAGCATGAATACAAATTCAGAGGCGGAGGTGATAGGGTGGCTAGCAGGTGCTAGGCCCCCCTCAACCATCCAAACAATATGAGTATTGACTAGAATGCAACCTTTAGTCAAATTTTGAGATAAATTAATATTATTGGCCCCGTTAATCTTTTGGTTAACAAATAATAAGGGAAAAACCGCCACCCTGGTTAGGATAAAAAGAAATCAACAACTCATTAGAAATTGAAAAATGCTTTGTGATAATGCTTCCGTGTTTTGTTTCCTTTTACAATCCTAGTAGTCGAAGAAATTATCATAGTTAATTAATAATTTTTCAGGTTATTTTTCCTATTGTTTGGCTATTCAATTTTTTTTTCTTTTTTTTTTTTTTTTTTTTTTTCATTTTCTTTATCTTTGTTTTAACTGTTTTGTCAAGCCAAAATATCAATATAGAACTTATATTTGACATAAAACCAAAGAATCATTTCTAGCCACTCATTTTTTTATCAAAATAAAAAAAAAATAAACTTTCACCCTTTTTTTAAAAATTAAATATCTCACAAACCGTAAATCGTTACGCGAAAAAAAAAAACTACCATCACGACGAGAATTAAATTATCTTTCTATAGACATGCATTGTTATATACTTTCGACGAACTTTTTTCTTTTTTCAAAATTTCCACCCAAAAAAATCACATGTGATTTGTAAAAATCATATGTGATTCGTTAAAATCAAATCATATGTGATTTTTACGAATCATATATGATTTTTACAAATCACATATGATTCGCAAGAATCATATGTGATTTGTAAAAATCAAAACATATGTGATATTTACGAATCATATATGATTTTTCTGGGCGAAAATTTAAAAAAAAAAATCGTCGAAAGTATATAAAAATGCATATTTATAGAAAGATAAAGTAATTCTCGTCGCGATGGTATTTTTTGTAGCTTGAAGATTTACCGTTTGCAAGATATGTTGTTAAAAAAAAAAAAAAAAAAAAAAAAAAAAAAAAAAAAAAAAAAAAAAGTTAAAAAATGGTTTTTTATTAATTTAGATAAAAAAAAAATGAGTGGCTACGATTGGTTTATTGGTTCTATCTCGTTTTGTCAAAGGCCTCATTAGAATTTAAATACTCATATTGTATATTTGAATGTATCAAAGTAGACGACCAAATAAACAATTAATACACATGTTGTAAAGCTAACCTAGTATATTTAAAATATTGATTAGATTAACTAGATTATTCGTTCCACTCTTAGTGATCGACACTCTGTTTACCATTGTATACATATTGATCGGGTACATTGCTCGTTAGTGCGTGTGTTATACGATAAGTCGGCTAAATATAAAATTAAAACTTGAATAGACAAAATCACTCTATACTACACGTGACACAATGCGCATCAAGTTTTTGGCGCCGCTGCCGGGGAGTGAATTGTTAATTATCTGTTTTTCTATTAGTATTTTAAATTAGGTTTTCTAACTTTTTGATTTTTAGGTTTTAGATTCTAACCACTAACTTTGTTGTATATTAGTTATATTGCATTCATTGTATATTTTGCATATTTACTGTTTTTTGTGTGTTTGTTTTTCTTTATTTTTAATTTTTTTTGATTTTTTGTTTTTCTGTATTATCTGATGTCGTTGTACTTTGCTGATACAAACGATACAGCTCATCTAATTTAATAAATCGAGTACGGCGCATTTATCCCCTAGTTGCGGCGTATTCTGTTTTTAATCAGAAAAAATTTTCAAGAACTTTAACAGACATACGACGCATCTATTTTTCAGATACGACGCATTAAGTATTTATTAAAAACATTTTACGTATTTATTAAATTAAAGAGATACGGCGCATCGATTTTTGTCGATACTGCGCATCTATATAAAAATAAAAAATCGTGTGTTCTGAAACGTAACGAAGATACGGCGTGTTAACTTTTGTCTATACGGCGCATCTATTTTTTATAAAATATAAGAAATTTTTAATAACTTACTAGATACGGCGCATTTAATTTCTTCGTGCGGCGTATGATTTTCTGAATAAAAGTCTAATTTAATTTTTAACGTATAAGATACAACGCATCCTATTTTTAGGATGCGGCGGATCGTCTGCAGATATCAGCAACTTTTATATTTCATAATCCGTTTTCATTGTTAGTTTTCAGATATTCTACCTTATAAAACCTATCCTACTGATGCTTTTGTGATGATTTCAGGATGTGCATGACCAGAAATTCAAATAAGCAATTGATGGAACCTTTTGAAGATCTTGAACGAACTTTTCATTCGCTTAAAAGGATTTTCAACAAAGCTTTGATCTTTCAAGTTCTTTCGAGCTTGATTATTTTTCTGAACAAGAGGAAGCTAGTGAAGAGGAACAGATACCAGAGACAATGACGGATCTTACCATGGAAGAGTACATGAACAAAACTCGAGCTGACTATGTTTCGGGTATTGATGCAAAATAAGGAGCTGAACGTGAGTCTAACTTGAAGACTCTGGAATAAAGAGAAGTGCTCACAGGGAGACAACCATGATTATCTTTACTGTTTTCCTGTGTCGAGACAGTCATATCTGCAGTAGATGCGGCGCATCTCCATCATAAGATGCGGCGTATAATTGTACAGATCATATACTTTATTTTTCCGCATTTTCATTTTTCTGCACTTTATAAACTTTCTGTCAATTTATTTAATGTGGTGCATCCCTGGTTAAGGATGTGACGCGTCTTATTTTCTTATCCGTACTAATTCCAGGCTCGATACGGCGCATCTCATTCAATAGATGCGGCGTATCGACTGACCCGATGATTTTTCAAAATTTTTATTTTTATTAGGATTTTATTTTTTTTACTAACTACTAATGAGTTACGCACTAGTTTGACTTTCTTAAATTCAAGTGTGTTAAGTGTTTAAAATGGTGGTATATTTTAGTTTCTGTACTTTCTGTGGAGACATCATTCATAGGGGCTTGAACACCTCTCATGCACGAGAAAGTTGATATTGCTAAGAAACGCATAATGGATGATCATACCGAGCAAATCTCAAGTGAGTTCTCCGTTCTAATTATTTTTAATTTCCCGTTTTAATTTCAATTACGAACAACGAGGACGTTGTTTAACTTAAGTGGGGAGATGGAGAATTAGAACGTTACTTGTCCTAAATTTTTCAAAATATGCTTTAATCTATGCTTAATATGTCAAATTTAGAAAATTTTCTAGCATATTTTTGTTAAATCTAAGTTGCATAACCGCACACATAACTTCTATTATATAAAATTGTGAGAATAGAGCGTATCCGTTTCCAAATTTTTACCCAAATTCCACAAAAATATGAGTGTGCCGGTGACTTGTAAATTTTAGAACTTGGCTTGTATACTATTCGAGGCCACCATAATGAGTATTATTGATTTAATTGAAATGACTTGTCTAACTTGGTAAATTTCTAAGATTATAACCAAAAAGTCTATATATGTTATATTTATTAACTAACTACATTGGTTAGTTAACCCCCGTATAAACCCTTTTGTTTACTCTCATTTTCAGAGTAAGATACCTCTAGAAAAACCCTCATAACCATTCCTTTCGTTTCTTACATCTATGTTTAATGTTTCGTTACACCTTTACACCTTAGCCTACCCTGTAGATTAATGTTCGTGGTTAATTGCTTTAGGCAAAGTGTGTTTTCTTGCGTTACATGTGCTCGTGTGCGTAAATTCATTATATTTGGTTAGGTCGGAAAATTGCACAATGCAATTAAAAGTGAAAGTAAATATTGTATATCCTTAGTTTTGATTTTTGTGTGTTTACTACTTTCACTATTTTCGTTATTTCTAAAGTTATGAAAAGTATGAAAAAATTATCCAGATTTATCGTTATAAGTAATGTGGTGAAATTTTACACCATTAGTTGTTAAAAAAAATTAAAAAAAAAAGTTGGTAGGTTTGTTATAAGCCAACATGTAAAGTTTTGTATTAAGTGGTTGATATCGCCACTATTATTCTTGTATTATATTTATGGATTGAAAGGGAGTTGGCCGTTATGGGAATGCCAACTAAGGATTGTTCTTTGTTTAAGATTTTATTGAGTATAATTCATGTATACCTAAAGTGTGAGTTACAAGTGTTAAAACGTGAGTTATTCAATGATATGAGTCTTATTCATGGGATGGTTGGGAAGTGATTAACCACACATTAGGACTTAATCTATTTATTTGTTTATATTTTTTATTTTACACCAATTTATATCCTAAATATTATCCATACCCAACCGTATTATTATATTCGTTGTTAATTGGCTAAAGTGCTATCGATCTAGTGTGTGAATTGGTGACCATCCGTTATGCAAATTACGTGCCAGCGATCCAAGAAGCACATTAGTGACCATCCGTTAGTTGAAGCATCGAGGACTCGCGCCAGCGATCTACTTAGTTTGTACAGAAAATATTAGAACGAAGCTAGGTTAAACCCTTAAGCCTCAAAACCTTTTTTACCGCTTTAGACTTGTCATTCCTTAGCTTTAGTGGTGGAGATATGTATCGTTGCCAAGCTTATGATAGAATATTCGTCACGACCGAGCAATTGAGCGAATTAGATTAGTTGAGAGATTGAGAGAGATATCTTATTTCTAGTTCGTTAAGTGTTTGGTTGTGTAATTATGATTAAACGAATAAATGCTTAATATAAAAATACATCCTAATCTCTTTTAGGATACATTTTCAAAATTATAATATAAGGTTTACTTGGGAACAAGTAAAGTTCAAGTGGGGGGATATTTGATGACATCAAATAAGTACATTATATTATCATCATTTGTCCTATTTAATTGACTTGTTTTATTATATTTTGTATGAAAATTGGTGGTTAATCGTTTACTTTAGTAATTCTCAGTTAAAAACAAGCAATTGGTGAAACTTGGCGATTCTGGACCAAATATGGAGATAAATGATGAAGTTTCGAAAAGTCTGCTGAATTAAAGAGATTAAAGACCATTGCCTGACCTTGAAGCATGCGCCGCATCTAATTTTATCATGCGCTGCATATGAAACTTCGGTCAACGAAGAAGAACCAGCTTGTTCTACTCTAGATACGCCGCATCTCATTATCAAAATGCGTTGTATCACTATCAAGACTTCACCAGATACAATCCAAGACGTTGAAGGACATGCGCCGCATAAAGATTCAAGATACGCCGCATCTAAAGGCGGTGTACGAATAATCCAAAATATATTAATCTTGGACCCCACGCGAAATTAAGGAGATGCGCCGTATCTACTTAGTCAATGCGCCGCATCTGCCCCTCTGACAGAAACTATAAATACCCCAAGACCTAGACGAATTTAAGAGCATAAAAACCCTAAGGAGACGAATTCAGACGACAAGACAACACAAGACACACCTCCAAAGAAGATCTTAGAGCAGAAAGAAAATCCTGCATGTATTTAATTCATTAAGTAGTTTTGTTTTATTGTATTAATAAACTATAATCCATTAGGATTGATGGGCTTGTGGCCGCTGTACTGCTCCCCTAAAAATTGCTTTCCCATCGATTATTAATTTATATGATGTTTTTTTGGTGACTTGTATATGTGCTTTGATAACCTCTGTATCTAGCTGTGTTTTGCTTGGGCTGCCATACCCCTTCCACGCTTACTTATCTAGCGTCTAGAAAGTAAGATAGGCATAATTGATCATTAAGAGTTTACTCGCCTATATTTAGGATCCAACGAGATAGAAGAGTTTACGATACTCATCATACAAAACTAGCAATAAAACAAGTGACAAGATACTTAACAAAATGACAGGACCTCTATCTGTATCTATTATCTATCTGTGTATGTATTAGTCTATCGCTGTTTCGTTCTCATTAGTTTTATTAGTTTAATTAAATAACCAAATCTGTGTTAGTCTCTCAGACTAAAACCCCCTTTTTGAGTTAGATTAGATTGTAAAGCTAACTTAGTATATTTAAAATATTGATTAGATTAACTAGATAATTCGTTCCACTCTTAGTGATCGACACTCTGCTTACCACTATATACATATTGATCGGGTACACTGCTCGTTAGTGTGTGTGTTATAGGATAAGTCGGCTAAATATAAATTTAAAACTTGAATAGGAAGAATTACTCTATACTACACGTGACACAACACGCATCAGGTTAATACCAAAATCAATTTCAACATTTTTAAGATTCATTACTGATAATTTAATACTAGTACTACAATCATATTTGAGTGAAGCATTTTAACTCATGTACAAGAAATATAAATAAAGATAACCAAAGCATACCATGGCATAACAACATTGATAAATCAAATGAAGATAAAAAAAATAAGATCAAAAATAAGGACAAGAATCACTTTGCTCGTCAACCTTACTCTCCACTATTTCTCGTCGATCTAAAGACAACTAAGTGGGTGCTAAAAGACAACCAAGTAGGAGAGCAAGACTTTGCTCGTCACTCTTGGTCACCGCTATTTATTTGTCCATTTCATTTTGCTAGAAGACAATACACATAGCGAGAAACACCCTCCTCGCCACCTTAGTTTGCTCGATGTGTACCTTTTCGTAAATGAATATATTTATGTCGAATATTATACTTGGATAGGAATTGTGTAGCTTTTGGTAGTTTGTTTAAAAGAAAAATGTGTGTTTTTGAATAAGATTACTATGTTGGAAAAGATCAAGTAGATCAAACCAAAGATTTTGATGATGTCAAAATTGAGCTTTCATAATGAATGAAGAAAACAAAACATTTTGAAGAAAAAAAACAAAAACAAATGTTTATAACTAAAATGATGTCTTGCAAAAGAATTTAGCACAACAAACATGTGGAGTTTGTTAGACTCCATGGATCGTTTTGAGCACTAGGGTTAACAATAACAATGACAATATGCAGCGGAATAATTAAAACAATATGTTATTGACACAAGGTTTTTCCCAATCACCTCCAATTACTATTTGATCAGAATAATAACATGTTACCTAACTGTAACAGGGATCTAAGACACCTCAGACCTTGAAGGATACGAACAACTCTAACTAACTCTAACTAGTTCTAGGCATTTACAAGACATATGCCCTAGAACACACACACACACTTTTTGTCGACTACATTGTGAAAGACATATTAAAACCTATACCCTACGTCTCTTTATATAAAGAGATATTAGGGTTTACAAAGAGATAAGTATAAAACTAAAATACAGAATATTATCAAAATCGTTTCTTCATAATAGAATATTTCATGTATCTTTATTCTTTGTAGCTTTCTCTCTTTGTCATATTTAGCCCTTCTTGTTTCATTCTTTTATCTATTTTGTCACATCAAATCAAGAATCCCAACAATCTTCCCCTATTTGATGATGACAAAACAAACAAAGTCGTGTACGAACTTCCCTAGACGAAGTAGAAAAGTTGAGATGTATGCATCTCCCTGAATGAAACAAGTATTGTCTTCCCCTTAATCCATGCCACGCCACTCTAAAATCTCTTCCCCTTTTTGTTATCAACAAATAGGGAACGTATGCAATATGATCTTCCCCTTGAGTAGTGCATGTAGATGAACTGATTAAACACATCATAATATGCTTCCCCTGAAATCAATGAGTTAACCATCTTCATGATTTTTCAAATCTGTAGGCTCTTATGTAATGATCACTGATGAAGAAAACTAAGTATAACGAACTTGATGAAGAAGTTGAATAACCCAAACTTGTGTCTTATGTCTTGTACTAACCACGTGACTCCAAACTTATACCCAAGAACAAATATATAAGTAGACCTCGATCCCTTGACAAAATCCTCATCTTCAATGAGACACTGAGCACAATAACGTAACTCCTTCAAGTGATAGTTAACTAGGTCTTCGTCCATCCTCCCCTTGACCTATGAAAACTAGATTTGACAAGTCTTCGTCACCACCGTATAAAACAAACAAGTTATCTTCAAAGTGCTACACCCACTTTGAGATATGATAAGAACACAAACCTGTGAAACTCAACTACAACATCAAATAAATGATAATCAATCTTCTTCGTAATCAATTCTTCAATTAAGAACGAGCCTTTAATCTTTAAGAATAAATAACCAAAATCTTCCTTTGTGTGTGTAAACTAACCAAACATATGTACTTCCCCTTACTGCTCTTAAATCATCAAAACACAGCAGTAGAATAAATAACACAGCAGCAGAATTAATTCCCAAGCAGCAGTGTCAAGCAGCAGAGTAAAATACAACAGCAGTAGAGTCATAAAGCTAGCAGTAGAGTAAACTTTGTAGCAGCAGAATGATTTAATGCTAGCAGCAGAGTCAAACATGCTATCAGCAGAATGAATTTTAACCTTTAAGCGCATCAGCAGGAAGTAGCAGCAGAGTAAAAATATACGTAGCAGCAGTATAATAAAATCAGAAGAATCTTACAACGAGCAGCAGTTTCCAATAATGCTAGCTGTAGAAACTTTACGAGAACAACATACTACGGATAGTGATTAGGGTTTAGTGATAAAGACAACACTTCAAAGTGTCGCGAAAACCCTAAAATCGCCAAAAATCACTCATACACCTCCATAGCTGCTTTCTTTCATGAGTTTTCAATACCAAACAATGTATAACCAACTTCTATGATGAATTTATGCAATAGAAACCAAAATCAAAGAAGTTGATATAAAGAAAACCCTAAAAATCGAATTACAAACCCTTTGTCTGCAGTAGTTTTCGACACACAAGAACTTTCATATAAAAGCTCAGATTGAGGATCCCTCCGGTGGAAATCTTCCTTGATATATAGAGAAGCTCCAGTACAAATTTCAGTCCGATCCAACGGTTAATGAAGGAGATATCGCCGTTTGAAAATTGACCTGCAGAAAGTTACGAAAATTGAAACCAAATTCGATTTTGAGCATCATTCTTCGACTAAAAACCTTGTGAATCCCTAGGTAACGAGCTCCCCAAGCTCTGATACCAATTGTGGAGTTTGTTAGACTCCATGGATCGTTTTGAGCACTAGGGTTAACAATAACAATGACAATATGCAGCGGAATAATTAAAACAATATGTTATTGACACAAGGTTTTTCCCAATCACCTCCAATTACTATTTGATCAGAATAATAACATGTTACCTAACTGTAACAGGGATCTAAGACACCTCAGACCTTGAAGGATACGAACAACTCTAACTAGTTCTAGGCATTTACAAGACATATGCCCTAGAACACACACACACACTTTTTGTCGACTACATTGTGAAAGACATATTAAAACCTATACCCTACGTCTCTTTATATAAAGAGATATTAGGGTTTACAAAGAGATAAGTATAAAACTAAAATACAGAATATTATCAAAATCGTTTCTTCATAATAGAATATTTCATGTATCTTTATTCTTTGTAGCTTTCTCTCTTTGTCATCTTTAGCCCTTCTTGTTTCATTCTTTTATCTATTTTGTCACATCAAATCAAGAATCCCAACAAAATAAAAGTTTTTTATGATGTTAATGTTAGCCAGCATTGTATTGTTGTAACGGGCTCAAACCCGAGTCTAGAATCTTCTTTATTACTCTATATATGTACAATGTAACAGAGAATCAATCAAGGAAATCAATTATAATCATTACCATTTTACATGGTATCAGAGAACTAAACGATCCCATCCCTAAACCCTAAACCACCCACCGCTTTAATTTTTCTTTTCCGGCCAGAGCACTTATCTCCTTATCTCCATCATATGTGGGTATGTCATTTTCATGGTATGGCTAGATCCATCGTATGTGGGTTAATGTTGCTGTTTTGATTCTTGGGCATAAATGATGTTGAAATTATTTTGTTGATTGTTATAGGCTTATAGTTATTGTTTTGGTTGACGTGAGAATAGGTTGGCACAGATGGATTTGTTACTGGTTGGTTATGTTTGACACTTCTTTCTTGTTCACGTTTCTTTTGAAATAGGACAGTAATGGTTGGTTATTGTTTATTGGTTATTTGGTTATGTTCTAGTTAACTGTTCTTGTACTAAAAAAATAAAATAATAAATAAATAAAAAATAAATTTGGTGGATCTTTATGTTTTTTCAGGGAAAAGCACTCCCCGTTTATTCGGAAGGTTTTTTGGAGGTTGAAGTTTTAGAACCAACTTTCGTTTTCTCATATTTTCTTTTGATTTCCGTTTGTTTTAGTTGTAGGGGATACTTTGGGTTATCCCGTTTGTTTTACTTGTAAGGGATACTTTGGGTTATCCCGTTTGGTCAAGATACTTTGATTTATCCTGTTTGGTAAGGGATACTTTGGTTTATTCCATTTGGTCAGGATACTTTGGTTTATCATGTTTGGTACGCATACTTTGGTTTATCCAGTTTCTTGCGTGTTTATATCTACTACTGCTTGAAGATGTGCTTCCGCTTGCTATCAAATGTCTTTTTCATCATTTATTTATTAGTTTTACTTTATTGTTTATTAGTTTTAATCTCCAATATGAGATTTCGTGATTTCGCCGCTCGGACTACGGGGGAGTGTTAGCCCGCATTGTACTGTTTTAACGGGCTCAAGCCCGAGTCTAGAATCTTCTCTATTACTCTATATATGTACAATGTAATCGAGAATCAATCAAGGAAATCAATCATTATCATTACCATTTTACAGTTAATATCGAATTTTTTGACAAAATGGTTAAGTTCAAAAGTTATTTTGAAAAACTTGAAAGTGAAAAAGTTACTTTCGAATACAAATTGGCATGTAAAATTAAGGACTCTAAAGCAGAAAATAATCAATTTTTGAAAACAATTGACCAACTTGAAAAATGAAATGCTTCTTCACATTCTAAAGCGGAAAAGGGTCAATTCTTTAAAACAATTTATCAACTTGAAAAACAAAATGCTTCTTCAAATCTCAATTGGCATCACAAACTCATTCTTCTTTACTAAAAGAAAACAACGATTTGAAAATCTCTAACAATGATTTAAAAGTAAAGTTTTATTTTCTCAATCTCGAAAAGTATTCACTTCAAGTCATCAAATCAACGCCAAAATTGAATATTTCAGAAAAGGTTTACGTGGGTAAATCTTTAAAATAATTTTTGAAAAAGGTTTCTCGGTTTACTACTTATTCTTTGAATAAAAGTATGAAGTATTCCAAAATTTAACAACGAAAGTGTTAAGGGCTAATAGACAAAGAAGTTACTAAAGTTTGGGAAAATGTTCGCCTAAAGTACTATAGTTTAAAACGTTACAAACATGTTACTCAAGTTCATGGGTTTATCAACTGGGTTACTAAAGTTTCAACGATGTTACACTAGGGTTACTCCCAAGGTGGGCAATCGGTTGATAGCCGGTATCCCAGCCTGAAACATATTCCACTTCAAAGGTGTTACTAAAGTTTGATAAAAAGTTCACGTAAGTTACTAAAATTTCAAAATTGTCATCTAAGTTACTTAAGTTCACGTGTTTTGTTTTTTTAAAAGTCGGTTTTGTAATAACTATGATAAAGAATAAAACATAGTAAAATCCATAGATGTACTAACTGAAGTGATTCATTATACATAACCAACTAACGAAAATACCATTATAAACAAAGAAAATTTGCACGTTTGGTCCCTTTTGTTGCAGAATCTTGCAGCGTCTATCCTTTTGGCTAACGGTCGTTTGTAATTATTTTCAAAAAATTTTGTTTATATATTTTCATCTGCTATTTATCTGTTTTATACGTTTGTGTACGTTTTATACATTTTTGTACATTTTTATACTTTTTCATACGTTTTTCTACGTTTTTATATGTTTTTGTACGTTTTGTATGTTTTATACGTTTGTGTACGCTTTTATATGTTTTTGTGCGATTTTTTACGCTTTTATGCATTTTTTACGTTTTTATACGTTTTTGTATGTTTTTCTAAGTTTTTTGTTTTGAGAAAATTGCAAAAATCGTCCTTGTGGTTTGGCCAAATTGCACGTTTCATCCTTACTGTATAACAGGAGGCGTTACACGTAGATAAATCAAGAAAACGCCACCTCATTGCCCAGTAATTCATTATCAGTCATGTCATCAGCCATGTAATCACATTGTCGCCATGTAAGCAATTTTTTAAATTTATCTTATTTGTATACTTTCATAATTTTAAATTTCGTTTTTTATATTTAGCCATAATTTTGATTAATTAAAATTCGGATTAAATTAGTCTAAAAATGTTGTACAAGATTCGAACTTGAATGTTATGATACATTAATAACTAAGTTTACCACTGGAGCAATTTAATTTTTGTGTAGTATCCTGCAAAACCAAAAATATAATGTTCAACAAAAAAATTTATACCAGATTTAAAAAAAAAAAAAAAAAAAAAAAAAAAAAAAAAAAAAAAAAAAAAAAAAAACTTACAAAACCATCACAACATCATATCACGTATCAATATCTATAAACCCTAAATAAATAAATAAATAAATAAAAACACCGCACAATTCATTTGTTGGCATCCTTCTTCTACAAACCCTAAATCAAATGTATGTTTCTCTATGAAGGAATTCAGATTTTGCTTATTAATCATATTCTCTAATACATGTGACTTTCTTCCAAAATCTTTTTAGGGTTTTAAGAATGGCTGCCATGATTGAAATGCTCATGATGTATATGCTCCAGTGAGTATAAACGGAACATCTACTGAGGTAAGCTTTGAGGTAGACAAGACTACAAACTTTATACAGGTAAATTTTTTTTGTCTATTTTTTCGTGATTTTTTGTTCCAGCTATTCATAATTCATTATAAATGTGTAACCCTGTTGTGGTATTGCTAATAGCAAAAAGCTTAAAGGACCAAGAGATGTTGGAGAGGTAATATGTTTTTGTCAAACATGGTCTTTGAATATACTATAGTTCTTTGTAACTGTAATTATATGTTTTGGTGTGGTATTTTATTATTACAGGAAATCAATAAAAATCTTCTTGAATCTGGCATGATAATGATAAAGGAAGGAACCTCCATACATGATGTTGGTTTTCTGACTTTTTTGAGGTGAGGATTTTAATAAACGAATGAATGTGTTTATTTATATTAGTAGTAACATTATTTTTGTAAACTCTCATATTGTCTCCTGATTGGTTACTTTTACTTTGATTTTACGAATATCAGGCAAGCATTAATATGCTTAAATGGTGTTTGCGATTGCTTTGAGTATATTGATTTTGTAACAAGCTTACCAGAATTCAAATGCTAAGTCGTAACTACCTTCCATTAACATTGTCCAAGTGCTCCAGTGGTTCTGTACATGATATTAGAAAATTCACTATTGTTGCAGATCCTAAACAACCAAAGTTAATTTCCCTTTTAAAATAAAATTGTAATTACTTACAGTTGTCAGCCTGAGTACACTCCTTTAATTGTACTTATATGGTTGGTTTATACATGCATGCAATGGAATGTGTAACCAGACAGAGTTGTATTCAACCGCTTATCGGTGCATGTGGTCAATCAAGAGCAGTTGATCGAGCATTTGATGTATTATTAGAAATGAACTCTGAAACACATCCTATAGACCCATATCACATCACAGTTGGAGCATTGATGAAAGCATATATGAAGGCTGGTCAGGTTAGACAATTAAGTTTCTACTTTTGTATATCTTTCAGCTATTTTCGGTAGTGATTTGTTCCAACTTACATGGACTTAAGAATTTCTTTTAGGTTTAACGGGCACAAGAAATATATGGTATGATTGCAGGTCAAGTAGGTCATTTAAGACATCATGATGTCCATGGTGTTGATGAGTGGTGGACGGGTACATATCAGTTGGTAAATATGAATCGGGTGAGATGAATTATGGTTTTTCGAGGAGTTTTTGGTAATGGTTTTCAGTTTCTTAGTGTGTCGCGTTCTATTATAAGTTATGGTTTATATTTAATTTACAAGGTATTTGTTTAAGTGGCTGAATTTGGTTACTGGTCTGTAAGAAAAAGTAGTCTTTCTTTCGGACATAGGTCAGTACCGATTGCACATCTATTTGTCATGGAGGATTAGTTGGGTACAGTTTTGCATGTGTTTTTTATTGTTATTTTTACCTAATAGAACTTTGACTTTTTCACTTTTTAGGTTGTTCTTTATTGCCCATCTACAACACAAGTACTAGCCGTGAGTACCAAACTATTCTGATGAAGTACTCACTGATGTTTCAATGGCTGTTGAAGAAAACTTTTAGCAAGAAATACCTTCTGAATTACAATAGGGTGTGTTCGAATTAGGCTACTGCAACATAAGGTGTGTTTGGATGATGTTAAAATGCGAACAAGGAGTGTTTGGTTTGGGTTAAAATAGCGACGAAAAGTGTTTAAAAGCGACCTGAAAATATATTTATAGTAAGTGATGAGTGTGTAAATACTCATCATTTTTATCGTATCTGAACTGCAAAAACATTCAAATACGCATCAAAATACTGAAAATATTCCAGGAATTGTGTTTTATATGTTTTAGATGCAAAATGAGTAAAAACAGATGAAAAACGTACAAAGTTTGCAAAATTGGCAGTTTCAGTCCCCCAACTTTCAAAAATTAACAAAACTAGTCCCTGAAGGTTTAAAATGAAAGATAAGTCAACCCAAGGCAATTAAAAGTCTAAATTTATCAAATTTGATCCTTGGGTGAAAAGTTTGAGAAAATTACATGTTTGGTCCATGTACTTTGCAAATTTGGCAAAATCAATCCCTGGAATTTTAAATTGAAAAATTAATCAAACAAGAACTTATGGTATTATAATATGGCATGAATGGTCCTTGTGATATCTTTGGGAGGTTTGCAATTTTCAGGACCTCAAGTTTCAGCAAAGTGCAAAATTGGTCCTTGTGTTATTATTTCTACAAAACTAAACATGATATTATCACCCAATCCAAATAATAAACACAAGCCCACCTTTTTTACACCATCAACCCAATCCATACCCCTAACCTGTGGCCTAAATCTATCCAAGCCCACCACCAAATACAACCTTAAACCTGTTTTATTAACACAACCTAGTCAACCCCACAGTCAAACCAACTGGCCCTGGTTATCAGTTCCCCCCCCCCCCCCCCCCACACCCGTGACTCCTAGCCTGCAACTCATAGCCAACACCATCATCACTCTCCACTGAAACCTATTCACCAACACTTCACCCTATTTCAGCTTTCCTCCACAAGACTCCAAATCCCACACCCCTGCCACGTGATAATTCTCAAGTGGTATATCTCCATCTTCCCGCCAAAACAAAATTAAGGGATGAGATCAATTTAATATCATCAACGGTTGGGATTTGCTGAAGAGAAGCACAAGAGAGTGAAACCCTAGTTCATTCAGTATAAATAGATCATTGTGTAGCTCATTTGAGCAGTTAGTTAATTAGGTTTTCAGTAGGTAATTTTAGGTTAGAAGTAGTTGTAATTTAATTTTAAAAAGCATTGTTAAACCATTAATCTCAGTTGTACTCTTTTTAAGAAATTCAATGAAAGTTTAGATTTTCTTATTATCTGTTATTGTACCATCTGTTTACTTTGAACTGCTTATTTCACAGCTTATCTATTGCTTATTCTAGTTCTTACCTGCTTATTAGTTAACTTAAGGTTTTTTATGCTTATGTTCTAGGTTAGCAAGCTATTGGATGAATAGAGCACCTTAACTTTTAGATTAGCCTTTTTTTTAGCCTGTTAAGTTTTGCTTAATGCAACTGCTTATTCTGGGTTTAATCATGCTTGTGTAGTGATTAGTTACCTGTCTTAGCCTTTGTGATCATAAGTAGAGTGAAAATTCCATGGGAATAACTTAAATGGTTATGACTGCTAGTTAAGGGACTGTTTGGTTCAGCAGAGTTATGTGTGGTTTGCCTTGTTTTACTTGGTACATTTGGCTTGTATAATTCACAATAGATGTAGTTAGTCTAGGAAAACACAGAAAACCAGACCTCACTTGAGAAAAAGTCAGATTTCATCTTAATCTTCTTAGTTGCTTATTTGTTAGAATATTAGTGTCATTATTCATTAGTATAGTTGCATAACTAGTTATACTAGCTTTATTTCATCACATCTCAGCTCAAAACATCAATTACAGTAGATTGGAAGCTTTTAAATTTCACTTTGGTCAGAGTTTTGAAAAAATCAAAAAGTCAAAATAATTGTGAACTCAGAAATAGTCAGATATTCTTGATCTTCTCTAGGATTGAAAACAGATTGGATGTTAGTTTTGATTGATGATTTGTAATCATTTTTGGCTTGTTTTACAATATCAAAAAGGAAATTGGGATTTGAACATCTTTAGCTTGCTTAAATCTGTGTCCAAAGGTGACCTGCTGAGCTTGTGATTGCCCTGCAATAGTCCTAATGGGTTTGTTTCACAAGCTCATTTAAAAGCTCATTCAAGTTCAAAGTGGTTTAAGATTTGTAAAATATGTTCTTTACCAGCTCATATTTAAGTTTGCATGATTTTTAGATCTCAGCTTTTAGTTGGTAAGCTTGTGCACAAGCTTGAAGTTAGCAAGTTGACTGCTTAGTTGTCATTTTTTATCATTATTGCCTATCTGCTCTTGTCAGCTTTTTAACTTATTAAGTTCTTTTCATTTGGCTTATTTTAGATAATTTAGGTTGCTTTAAGTCTTTAGTAGCCTAGTCAGTCCTTATTTTCAGCTTATATCTTGTTGGGGCTTTTGAGATCCAAATCAGTTGAGCTCACCAAGCCTGCTACTTTACAAGTCCAACTGCTTGTTTTCATGAGCTTATTTTTGAGCTTGCTACTCAAGCTGAGTAAGTGATTTTTGGCATTTTGAAGATCCAGTAGTATTGGTTTCTCATCCCCAAGGTTGTTTGACCTTTTTGAGCTTATCCACTCAGCTTAACACACCTTAAAAGTAGCTTCATTAAACCTGTTGATGCTAAGTGTTTGTTTGATACTTTCTAGGTTTTAGGATTGCTTATTCTGTTCCCCATAGTGCTTACTTAGGTTTTCCCCTAGTGGCCAATAGCTTGTTTCCCATCAGGACAGCTTATTTGTAGCTTATTGTTAGCTTTCTACCCCTGCAAGTTCACCCCTAGGTCTGCACTCAATTTGCCCTGCTTAAACTCACCTTTTTACCAGCCCTTTTCCCAAGCTCATTATGAGCTCATCTTTAGTGATAAGCTCATGCTTATGGGTTCTTTGAGAACCCCACCAACCCAGCTTATAGGATCAAGGGTCATTTTGGGCTCTTGAGCTTATGTACATAGCTTATCCTAGGCCTGCATATGGCCTGTTGAAATCTGTTTGGTTCTGTGGTGGATGGGATTGCTTATTTGAGATTGTTGGCTTAACCTTTGAGCTTATTCAATTTTTTTTAGCTTAATTGCTTTCCTCCCTGCAGTTTGTAGCTTGTTAACTCACTTGTAGCTTAATGGTGGCTTAATGCTCAAAAACCAAGTTTCAAAAAGCTTATTAGGATTTTCTGTTTCCACTTTAGCTTTGTGCACTGCTTATTAATAAGCTTCCATCAAAGTACCTTTGTAAAAGTTTCATATTTCTAGTGTTCAAGTAGTTTTGTAAAAGAAAAACAAGAAAAATTCAACTTTAATTTCTAGTGATAGCATCTATTTAATATAATTTAGCTTTTTAATTTTTCTTTTTAAATTTTTGTCAAGTACTTATCTGTTTTTATATTTTTCTTAAATTCCTAGTATATTAAAGTATTTGTAGGAATAATTTCAGATTTTTCCCTTTTCATTTAGTATTTATCATATTTAATATTAGTTTAATTATTTATTAATTAAAATTAGTAAATTACATAGTTTTGTTAATTTTTATTAAACAGTAGTATCTTTTCTTTTTTTTCCTAAGGTCCTCATAATATTTAGTACTAGTAGTAATTTTCTTATAATTTTCACTGTTCATTTGATAATTTCTAGATTTAATTTTAATTAAATTAGTTTAAGTTAAAAAACCAAAAAGAAAATAGTTTTAGCATTTAAATCTTATCTCAGATCACTTTTTCTAATTTTCCTAGCTTCTATAAGTTGTTAAGTATTTGTAAAAATTAGATTTGTAATTTTCACTTTCAATTTGCTAATTTTCACATTTAATTTAGTTTAATTAGCCTTTAAATAATAATTAAGTGATTAATTCATAAATAGCTTAAAAATTAGTTGTAAAATTATTTTTATAATTTTTTAGGATTCCTGTAATGGTTAATTAGATTTGTAAAAATTTTCTTAATTTTCTAAGTTAGTTTGTCATTTCTAATAATTTAAATTACTTAAATTAGTTAAGGAATCTTTAATTAGTAATTAATTAATAATAATTAATTAAATAGTGTAAAAATTATTTTTCTTTTTCTAAAAATTTTCTTTTATCATTAGGATTGTAAAAATGTAATTTTCATATCCGTAGGTATTTTATTTCACAAAACTCGCGTTTTATTTCATACGTCTACGTTGAATTATATCATACGAACGCGTTTTTAGACTTAGCTTACGTTTTTAGTATATCTGATCATCAGTAATTGTTAATATAGTGTTTCTAAGTTATTTTAATTCCTCATATCTTAGTGTAATCGTTCAAACCCTTATATACCGTTTCCCGTCCAAATTCACCCGATCACAAACCCGTTTTGATTACAATTCACACCTCGTCGGGACATAACGACCCAGGGAAACCCTATACTTCCACGGAGCATTGACTCTAGGCAGTTTGACTGTATTGACCACATCCGTGGTTGACTTTAGTTGACTGTTTAGCATCAATCAAATTTTGGCGTCGCTGCCGGGGAGGTCGTGCGCGTTATTCTAAAACGGTTTTCAGATTAGTGATTTTGGAATTCACTTCTTTGTTAATTTACCATCCTTGTGTATATTTTCATAAAAACGGTTCCCGAAAACTTTTTAAAATTAGTTTTCAACGAACACAAAAAACCCAAAAAATTTTCTTTCTTATTTGTACAAAATGTTTATCAAAAATCCCAAAAATATTCACCTTTACCCTCTCACATCTTTGATTCTTCATCCCTACCCCTCTATACACCTTTGATTCTTTCTATGTCTCATCCACACCTTCTGATTTGTGAATGGTGTGGTAGTCCTCATAATGGTGGTAACTGCCCCAGCTGTGGCATGGTAGAGTCAGGAAACGGGTCTGTCTATAACCAGGATCCCTATTCCTACCATGATACGACTGATTTATTCCATCAGCTACCACACCATGAGACTCAACAGTTTTACTGTTGTGAGTACTATGGTGGTTCACACTACAGTTCTGATTGTCAATCAGGAAGCACGCTTGTCTATGAGCAATTTCCTGATAACAATTATGACTCTAGCACATACAACCCACAGCCACATCAGTTTTACTGTTGTGATTACTGTGGAGATCCACACTTCAGTTCGGATTCTCAAACAAGGAATCCATTTCCTTGTAACAATTATGACCATTCGTTTTCAGACCCATCTCCACAGTACCAAATGATCCAAGCAACTCCTCATGATACTGAGCAAGACCTTTTACTAGAGGCTCTTGAGATATTGAAAGAACTTAAGGAGGAGTTGGCTACTACATCGTTTCAAAACTCTCTTGAGAAATCTATGGCAGAATTACTTGCTGAAGAACGAGATGCTAAAAACGAATTGAGCATGGAAGAATTGCTAGTCTTAGAACAAGCAGCTAAAACACGTGCCATATTTCGCAATGCTGCTCTTCTCGACGATGATGATGATGATGTTACCCTTGATATTTCTCAATTTTGTAAGGATTCATCAAGTTCATCTGTTGTGATTCCTTCCTCGGAAAATCAGGGAGAAAAGACTATGATAGAATTATTAGCAGAAGAATAAATGAAATTTATAAAACCCATGTCTGCTAGTCCTTCTCAACTCCCTCAGTTTATTGATATCACACCCGAAGTTCACACTCACTCTCTAAACATGGGGGATGAGCATCTTAGCACTGTTCCTAATAAGGAATCAGACGAATTCATAAAGTCTAGTGCTGAGAACCTTTTCCCAATCCCAAGAGAGTCACAGGGAACTTTGGATCATATGTGTGATTTACTTTCCCCTCTTGAGTGTTCAAACGATCATTTTGAGACTTTCTCATATTTTAATGATGATTGTACATCTCATGGAGACATTGAGTATATTGAGGCATCACTCCCACAGTCTGATGCTGATCCTCTTCTTGAGGAGTTCGCCGATGAACTTACTCACATCAATCCACTTTCATCGAAAAGTGATGATGGTCTCCTCGATCTCGAAGCCGATCTGGGAGAAATTGAAAGTCTCCTATATCATGATCCACCACTCAGTTCTGATCCTAACAGTCCAATAGAGAATATTGATCACCTTGTTCCCGAAACATTTAATACGACTTTCACCAACCCTCTATTTGAATTCGAATATGAATTCACTGTGATTTCTAACAATCGAATCTTTGATGAGGAGAGTGATGAGTCCATAATGGAACAAGAGTTCACAGATTCACATCATGTGAATGATTCTCTTCATGAGGAGTTCTCCGGTGAACTTACTCATCTTATCATGACTCCTCCGGAGTTTGATAGCCCAGGGGGAGATGCACTCAATCATGAGGATTTACAAATTCCCACCCACCCTCCTGGGATGTTTACGAGCTTAACCCTTGAAATCCAAATTCAGGCTAATGAGCCTGCTCTCGAGGAAGAAAATCAAATCATGATTTTCATCATGGTTTTCTTCCTTTTCTTCACCCATAGGGTGACTTCTCATGTTCTTCACTCCTTCGGGAATGAAGACATTATCTTTGACCCCGGCATTTTCATGTATCATTATCTTGAGCCGGATACTTATCTCATCGGTTTGGAACTTTCACGTGCTTCAAATGTTTGTCCAAACATCTTGAATGAAAGTCCGATGGAGATTGTTTCTTCCACATCATGCTTCCCCAAGAACCAATGAATTCGGGGTCGAGTCAAGCTAGCGACTCGGTAAAAAAAAATAGTAGCATGCTTATAGGGTTTTCACCCTAAGTGTGGGGGAATTACCCCTACTATGGTTACAAATAAAGTGAAAAACAAAATTGTGTTTCCACATTTAGCTTGTAATGTTGCTCTTTTATGTTCAAAGAGTCGACATAATAGCCGGGACTTTGAATATTGAGGACAATATTCATTCTAAGTGTGGGGGGTATTTCGCTATTCTAGCGAATTTTATCACATTTTACTATCTAGTACCCCCGTTTTTGGCAAAAATTTTAAAAAAATTTTCACTTGTGCTTCAAAATTTTTGTGGTTATCAGTCCGCCATCTCTAAACGACAAAAGGATTGGCTAATCCAGGAGCAAACGGCTCTTGGTAAAGATATCTCAAATCCGTTGATGGCTTGCAATTTGCCCAAAATTGTATGGTAAATCAACTCGCCATATCCAAAAAAGTGAATGAGTTGGCTAGCCCGCAAGATTATGGCTTGTCGTAAAGGTAGTGGAAAAACCATAATTGGTAATCAGCTCACCAAGATGTTGACTATTCCATCAAGAGTTGGCTAGTCCAGAAGCAAACGGCTTTTGGTAAAGACAAATCAAATCCGTTGAAAGCTGGTGGTTTGCTCAAAATCACATGGTTATCAAGTGGACCATAGTTCTTACTTGAACTGATACATTTGGCTACTCTAGAAGTTATGGCTTTTGGTAAAGAGTTTCAAATCCATTAAGTTTTCTCAAAATATTGCTAGGGACTAGCAATAGTTTAGTGTGGGGGATTGATGAGTGTGTAAGTACTCATCATTTTTATCGTATCTGAACTGCAAAAACATTAAAAAACACTCAAATACACATCAAAATACTGAAAATATTCCAGGAATTATGTTTTATATGTTTTAGATGCAAAATGAGTAAAAACAGATGAAAAACGTACAAAGTTTGCAAAATTGGCAGTTTCAGTCCCCCAACTTTCAAAAATTAACAAAACTAGTCCCTGAAGGTTTAAAATGAAAGATAAGTCAACCCAAGGCATTTAAAAGTCTAAATTTATCAAATTTGATCCTTGGGTGAAAAGTTTGAGAAAATTACATGTTTGGTCCATGTACTTTGCAAATTTGGCAAAATCAATCCCTGGAATTTTAAATTGGAAAATTAATCAAACAAGAACTTATGGTATTATAATATGGCATGAATGGTCCTTGTGATATCTTTGGGAGGTTTGCAATTTTCAGGACCTCAAGTTTCGGCAAAGTGCAAAATTGGTCCTTGTGTTATTATTTCTACAAAACTAAACATGATATTATCACCCAATCCAAATAATAAACACAAGCCCACCTTTTTTACACCATCAACCAAATCCATACCCCTATCCTGTGGCCCAAATCTATCCAAGCCCACCACCAAATACAACCTTAAACCTGTTTTATTAACACAACCTAGTCAACCCCACAGTCAAACCAACTCACCCTGGTTATCAGTCCCCCCCCCCCCCACACCCGTGACTCCTAGCCTGCAACCCATAGCCAACACCATCATCACTCTCCACTGAAACCTATTCACCAACACTTCACCCTATTTCAGCTTTCCTCCACAAGACTCCAAATCCCACACCCCTGCCACGTGATAATTCTCAAGTGGTATATCTCCATCTTCCCGCCAAAACAAAATTAAGGGCTGAGATCTATTTAATATCATCAATGGTTGGGATTTGCTGAAGAGAGGCACAAGAGAGTGAAACCCTAGTTCATTCAGTATAAATAGATCATTGTGTAGCTCATTTGAGCAGTTAGTTAATTAGGTTTTCAGTAGGTAATTTTAGGTTAGAAGTAGTTGTAATTTAATTTTAAAAAGCATTGTTAAACCATTAATCTCAGTTGTACTCTTTTTAAGAAATTCAATGAAAGTTTAGATTTTCTTATTATCTGTTACTGTACCATTTGTTTACTTTGAACTGCTTATTTCACAGCTTATCTATTGCTTATTCTAGTTCTTACCTTCTTATTAGTTAACTTAAGGTTTTTTATGCTTATGTTCTAGGTTAGCAAGCTATTGGATGAATAGAGCACCTCAACTGTTAGATTAGCCTTTTTTTAGCCTGTTAAGTTTTGCTTAATGCAACTGCTTATTCTGGGTTTAATCATGCTTGTGTAGTGATTAGTTACCTGTCTTAGCCTTTGTGATCATAAGTAGAGTGAAAATTCCACTTGGAATAGCTTAAATGGTTATGACTATTAGTTAAGGGACTGTTTGGTTCAGCAGAGTTATGGGTGGTTTGCCTTGTTTCACTTGGTATATTTGGCTTGTATAATTCACAATAGATATAGTTAGTCTAGGAAAACACAGAAAACCATACCTCACTTGAGAAAAAGTCAGATTTCATCTTAATCTTCTTAGTTGCTTATTTGTTAGAATATCATTGTCATTATTCATTAGTATAGTTGCATAACTAGTTATACTAGCTTTATTTCATCACATCTCAGCTCAAAACATCAATTTCAGTAGATTGGAAGCTTTTAAATTTCACTTTGGTCAGAGTTTTGAAAAAATCAAAAAGTCAAAATAATTGTGAACTTAGAAATAGTCAGATATTCTTGATCTTCTCTAGGATTGAAAACAGACTGGATATTAGTTTTGATTGATGATTTGTAATCATTTTTGGCTTGTTTTACAATATCAAAAAGGAAATTAGGATTTGAACATCTTTAGCTTGCTTAAATCTGTGTCCAAAGGTGACCTGCTGAGCTTGTGATTGCCCTGCACCAGTCCTAATGGGTTTGTTTCACAAGCTCATTTAAAAGCTCATTCAAGTTCAAAGTGGTTTAAGATTTGTAAAATATGTTCTTTACCAGCTCATATTTAAGTTTGCATGATTTTTAGATCTCAGCTTTTAGTTGGTAAGCTTGTGCACAAGCTTGAAGTTAGCAAGTTGACTACTTAGTTGTCATTTTTTATCATTATTGCTTATCTGCTCTTGTCAGCTTTTTAACTTATTAAGTTCTTTTCATTTGGCTTATTTTAGGTAATTTAGGTTGCTTTAAGTCTTTAGTAGCCTAGTCAGTCCTTATTTTCAGCTTATAGCTTGTTGGGGCTTTTGAGATCCAAATCAGTTGAGCTCACCAAGCCTGCTACTTTACATGTCCAACTGCTTGTTTTCATGAGCTTATTTTTGAGCTTGCTACTCAAGCTGAGTAAGTGATTTTTGGCATTTTGAAGAGCTAGTAGTATTGGTTTCTCATCCCCAAGGTTGTTTGACCTTTTTGAGCTTATCCACTCAGCTTAACACACCTCAAAAGTAGCTTCATTAAACCTGCTGATGCTAAGTGTTTGTTTGATACTTTCTAGGTTTTAGGATTGCTTATTCTGTTCCCCATAGTGCTTACTTAGGTTTTCCCCTAGTGGCCAATAGCTTGTTTCCCCATAGGACAGCTTATTTGTAGCTTATTGTTAGCTTTCTACCCCTGCAAGTTCACCCCTAGGCCTGCACTCAATTTGCCCTGCTCAAACTCACCTTTTTACCAGCCCTTTTCCCAAGCTCATTATGAGCTCATCTTTGGTGATAAGCTCATGCTTATGGGTTCTTTAAGAACCCCACCAACCCAGCTTATAGGATCAAGGGTCATTTTGGGCTCTTGAGCTTATGTACGTAGCTTATCCTAGGCCTGCATATGGCCTGTTGAAATCTGTGTGGTTCTGTGGTGAATGGGATTGCTTATTTGAGATTGTTGGCTTAACCTTTGAGCTTATTCAGTTTTTTTTAGCTTAATTGCTTTCCTCCCTGCAGTTTGTAGCTTGTTAACTCACTTGTAGCTTAACGGTGGCTTAATGCTCAAAAACCAAGTTTCAAAAAGCTTATTAGGATTTTCTGTTTCCACTTTAGCTTTGTGCATTGCTTATTAATAAGCTTCCATCAAAGTACCTTTGTAAAAGTTTCATATTTCTATTGTTCAAGTAGTTTTGTAAAAGAAAAACAAGAAAAATTCAACTTTAATTTCTAATGATAGCTTCTATTTAATATAATTTAACTTTTTAATTTTTCTTTTTAAATTTTTGTCAAGTACTTATTTGTTTTTATATTTTTCTTAAATTCCTAGTATATTAAAGTATTTGTAGGAATAATTTCAGATTTTTCCCTTTTCATTTAGTATTTATCATATTTAATATTAGTTTTATTATTTATTAATTAAAATTAGTAAATTACATAGTTTTGTTAATTTTTATTAAACAGTAGTATCTTTTCTTATTTTTCCTAAGGTCCTCATAATATTTAGCACTAGTAGTAATTTTATTATAATTTTCACTGTTAATTTGATAATTTCTAGATTTAATTTTAATTAAATTAGTTTAAGTTAAAAAACCAAAAAGAAAATAGTTTTAGCATTTAAATCTTATCTCAGATCACTTTTTCTAATTTTTCTAGCTTCTATAAGTTGTTAAGTATTTGTAAAAATTAGATTTGTAATTTTCACTTTCCATTTGCTAATTTTCACATTTAATTTAGTTTAATTAGCCTTTAAATAATAATTAAGTGATTAATTCATAAATAGCTTAAAAATTAGTTGTAAAATTATTTTTATAATTTTTTAGGATTCCTGTAATGGTTAATTAGATTTGTAAAAATTTTCTTAATTTTCTAAGTTAGTTTGTCATTTTTAATAATTTAAATTACTTGAATTAGTTAAGTAATCTTTAATTAGTAATTAATTAATAATAATTAATTAAATAGTGTAAAAATTATTTTTCTTTTTCTAAAAATTTTCTTTTATCATTAGGATTGTAAAAATGTAATTTTCATATCCGTAGGTATTTTATTTCACAAAACTCGCGTTTTATTTCGTACGTCTACGTAGAATTAAATCATACGAACGCGTTTTTAGACTTAGCTTACGTTTTTAGTATATCTGATCATCAGTAATTGTTAATATAGTGTTTCTAAGTTATTTTCATTCCTCATATCTTAGTGTAATCGTTCAAACCCTTATATACCCTTTCCCGTCCAAATTCACCCGATCACAAACCCGTTTTGATTACAATTCACACCTCGTCGGGACATAACGACCCGGGGAAACCCTATACTTTCACGGAGCATTGACTCTAGGCAGTTTGACTATATTGACCACATCCGTGGTTGACTTTAGTTGATTGTTTAGCATCAATCAGTAAGTAATTTACATGATTCTCTATGTGTTTATATATGGTGTAATTTTGGCTATTGAGAAGATGTAAACTCTACTCATCTATTTGGATATCGAACTATCTAATGTTGTTAAATTTGGTATGGTTCGAAGGTCGGCTTGGAGCTATTTTTCAACAGGTATTTTTGACAACCTTTTACTCAACACGTTACTTGTGCATAAGATTGAGATGTAGTAACGGTTACAATTAGTCAACTCAATAATAATGGGTTAAAACGTGATTTATTCGTATATTAGAGAGAATAAACGAATAGGACTAAGTCTTCATTTTTTGTGGTATCTTAGGCAAAACTTTTAAGATACATACACAAAACCAAGTATTTTATTTTAAATGGTCTCAAAGTCGATAATTTTTTACTCAATTTTTCTGATTTTTTTTTTAAAGATTTTGCAATGACGAATCACATGATAGATTCACAAGATTGCTTTACTTCACGAGGTGTTTGATTTACTTATTCTGAAATGGTTATGTCATTAAAAGTAAATGATTTTAGTGTAAAGAAAACTGATAACCAGTTTTACCCATAGACTCAAATTTAGTTATGGGGAGATAATTAGTAAATGAGCTGTTTGGATTACCATTGTAAACAACCAGATTCATTACAAAATGTAACGGTAAGTCTGACATTGAAAATAGCTTTTAGTGCGTTCTTATGCAGAAATTAGTTAATTCCACAATCTCAGCCTCAGCCCCATTTCCAATCGTCAGATTAGACCTCACTCAATTTCCCAACGCTTTGCCCAGTGGTAAAATCCCGGCCTTGCTGACCCAAATAACCGGGCAAGGTTTTTAAAACCATTATAAATTCTCAAGTTTATTGTTGTCACAAGATACATTAGCGTCGTGAGCAGCTTTAGCTCATGCCGTTAATTTGAGCAAAAGATTTGGTACTTATCTATTATTTACCATTTTAAGTGATGAATTAAGAGTTTTTTTAAGTGTTTGCATAATTACCCTTATATAGAAAAATGATAAAAGAACTGTTTGTGTGAACGATTGGATATGTACGAATGCTATTATATCATGTAGGTTTGTGGCTCGGGTTGGTTTCGGCCCAAAATAGTTTTTGCTCAAAAGTTGTAAATTTTAACTATAATAGTTAGTGTGTCAAATAAGATTTAACCAGTTTCATTTTTAGATATGTTTTGTCTATTTGACCCGTTATAGAAGTAACTTAACCCACCCGTTATAGAACTAACTTAACCCAAATCGACCTGTCACGCTTACTCTCCGGTGTTGTCCCAATTATTTTGTGTTTAGTTCTCAAGTCGAGTTGGTGTGTTGACTGTGTCAGTATGCGTGCCGCACTGTACAAATTAATTTCGCATTTTTTGAGATAGTTCTTGACTACGGGGTTGAGTGTTGGAATGTAGTTGTTGTTTATTAAAAATCCTATCCTATGTAAACTATTATTTGCAGTGGGAAACTGCTAATTTAAGTAATCAATTTATGAGGAATAAATTCAGGGAAATTAAAAAACAAGTATAGATATTGAGGGGCAAAAAGTCTGTTGATATAAATAAATGCCTAAAAACGTTATTCATATCTTTCAATATCACTATGTTTTGATAATCACAAAACGAAAACTCATCAAACCAAAGATCATGACGTAAATAAGTATTTAGTAGTAAATACTCACTTTCACCATCTAATCACTTAAGGTATGAATAAACAAAGTGTCTAATGCATTATAAGATCAAAGGAACATTTTTATTAATCACTAGATTTTTATAAAATGTCACAAAATATTTTATATCTTTTATAAAACATTTTTGGAATTAAAAGAATATGTTTAATTCATTACAAATATATGAATTCAAATTTTCAACCAAAAATTGCAAATCTAATCCAGAAAAATTTTTCTCACAAAAGGACAAAGCTGGGCAACGTTCAGGAGGGGCGGCCCCCTTAATTAACCAGGCGGCCCCTTAATAATTAAGGGGACCGGCCCCTAATTAAGGGGACCGGCACGCTCCTGATCCCCACCAGCTATCCCTTTAAATACTGATTCATTCCACTAATTTTTCTCACCTTTTTGCACTCTAAACTTTCTGATTCAAACCTCCATTTCTTTCCTTTAAAATCCTTTGATCATATATACATTATACTTTGTTTCAAAGTGATTCAAGCCTCAACACTCAAAGTGCAAAGAGAAGAATACTTCTATCTATCAAGACTAGAATTATTACAACTTAGTATCATCTTGCTATCTAAGTTGTTTGTTCATTTCATCTTGTTAATCATTCATACTTTGGTGAATAAGGTGCATACATTGGTTAGCTAGATTTAGATATAGGATCTAGAATTGTTGATAGTGTGAAGTGGTACTAGAAGTGAAGAAGTAGAAGAGCATAGAATTAGTGATAGGAGATATAAGAATTAGTAGCATATTGAAGTAGTGGTTAGTAGTGAAGAAGTTGAAGCTTCAAAGTTGAGAAGACATAGAAGCTTTGAAGCATAGAAGACATAGAAGCTTTTATAGTAGAAGAATCCTTGTAGTGGTATTTTGATAAAGGCCCTCAAGTAGAGAGATAGAAGTATTGAAGTTAATAAATACAACTCTTACTTAAAGACTCTTACTTAAAGACATTTATTTACTTACTATCAATAATAAGTTAATAAATACAAATGTTTTAAAATAAAACTCTTACTTAAAGACATTTATTTACTTACTATCAATAATAAGTTAATAAATACAAACGTTTTAAAATAAAACTCTTACTTAAAGACATTTATTTACTTACTATCAATAATAAGTTAATACTCATAAATATTTAGATGTATACATACAAAATTTTGATAACTTTATTCTTAGTTTTCTCCGACGACGTCTAATATTATATACCTTCCGCACTTCGTCTCTTAATTATCGTCAAACCAGAAATCCTATTCGTTCTCGATACGTAAGCACTTCCAAAAGCCAAAACTATTTTTCAAACTTAAATGATGCCACACAAGCAACTATAACAAAAATTTTTTGAAATTTTTTAAAACTTATTTACGTTTCATCGAGTCTTGAACTAGAACTGCAAACTAAATTATGCCATACTATCTAGGTCACACGTCGGAGCTACCACCTACAATTTGACTATATTGTGTTTCAGACTACTACTACTGAGGTGAGTTCATAGTCCCACATTTTACTATGTTTTCAAATCCCGTGGGGAGATACATGCTATAAATCTGAACACAAATGTTTTTCTGTATGCTATCTTAATTGATATTGTCACACCTCGAATTTACCTGACTTGCAGCAGAATGGAATACCTGGGGGTGTCTGTCATAGCACCACAGTTACAGTTACATTGAACGACCTAAAGTGTCGTTTGGAAAATACTGCATTTGATCATTGAAATAATCCAGAGTTTACAATATGAGGTCCCCAAAAGGTGTTGCAAGTTTATGAAAACAAGTCATACTAGATCAAACGTTTACATAAGTGCATGAAATAATGATGAGACGCGTCGACCCCGCGACTCCATGAAGGTCCAAATGCATGTCACATGAGCTACCTTAATAACCTGAAATACATTGCTAAAACGTCAACACGAATGTTGGTGAATTCCATAGGTTTGTAAATTGTAATGTTGTACGGCCACCCCAAGTATAAGTGCATGACAAAAGTCACGTAAAATAGTACAATAGACCTTAAGCTCATGACCCCGAAGCTATGACTGTTGAAATTTTATGCCCCTCCTGAATGTTTTACCAGAACATTCCCAAATGTGTCAAAATGAAATGCAACTGCTTACTGTTGGTAATAACTACCACGGATGGAGGCGTCACCCTCGATAGATCTATCCACTCACTCTCGCTTAATCGGCAAATTAACGGTCCATGATAATAAACAAGGGACTTTAACTGGTTGGTAAGGCAACTTAAGCAATGTACATATGTTTTGGTACTTGGGCTCGTACTAAAATGATTGATGCAATGTATTCCCCCGTGGGATTTGAAATCAAAATATTAAATTGAAAACGGGGCTATGAAAACTCACCTTATATGATGGTACCATGAACATGTAATGAGCTGAAAAACAAGGCGCGCACACTAGCCGCAACCTAATGTGAATGATGAACGATCTACTTTAGATCACCAAATGATGTTATGAATGTCCATGCACATGTTTCCTATACCACTCTACTCTTTGGAAAATACTTGTTGTTATAAAAAATGTACATTTTCCAAGACTTAGGAAAATATGGCTACTAGAAAAATAAAACTAGTTGAAATGTATATATATATATATATATATATATATATATATATATATATATATATATATATATATATATATATATATATATATATATATATATATATATATATATATATATATATATCGTATGTATCAATGTAAATGTTGAAATCCTGGGTTTGAAATCCTTGATATAACGCCTTGTAGTGATAAAAATATACTTGTAATCACTAATACTTCATTAGTTATGAATTTGGGTGCTTGGTTAATATTTCTAGAAATCTAGAGTTACTACTGTTAATATTATTTTTCCAAAAGCTGTCAAAACAATATGAGTTTTGCCAATATTGAAACGTGAATATCTTTGTCGTTATAAGTCCGTTTTACTTGTTCTTTATATCCACGGTTACGTCTTAGTATGTAGTAATATATTTTGGAAAGCTTGACTCCTCCGGGTTACGTCTAAAGTCTCGTTTTGTCCGACGAAAAATGTCCAACAGCAACAATTTTCAGAAAATATAGTTTTCGTCAATAAACTTGCAAAAATCATAACTTCTTCGTTATAAACTCTTTTTAATCCGTTCTTTCGCCTACGGATTCGTTTTTGAAAGTATTTTCTAAAAATTTTGCCAAAGTTTAATTTATGTTTACTGATTTTCCTGGATTTACAAAAATGGGACAGAATGTATATATACTTGTTACAAATCCATTTTTCATGTTCAAAACTAGTTTCTACTTCAACCAAATCTCTTGCAAACACCACAAATCTATACTAATCCTACCATACACCTTCTTAGGGTGCCATGGTGGGTTCCTAATCACTAGTAATGATGTTAATTTAACAAAGAAACACCTAAATCAAAATCTAGGGTTTGTATGTTCAAAAAGTTAACAAAAATAATGTGGTATAGCTAACTTGTACATGAAATTAAGCATGAAAACCATAAGATACATGTGTTAATTAGATGAAAACATGAAAATAAATTTGATAACTCACTTTAAAATAATGGGTGATTAGATGATGAGAAACCTTGTGTTACTTGTGTTTTTGTTGTAAGATTCTTGATTAGAATGATGAAATGAACAACTTTGTAGCTTTGTACTTTGAAAAATAATGGATTTTGGTTATGGATCATATATGGGTCGTGGGTTTCATGATGGAGAAGAGAAGAAACCTTGAGTTTATGATTCTTAGAAATGTGTATGTTTATGTTATAAGTGTTTTTGGATATTTTGTAAAAGATATAATGTATAATACTTGCACATAAGTCAATGATATTAAAAAGAAATCACATGGTGTCTATGGGGGGGCATGTGGCCGGTTTCAAAAGAGTAAGGGGTAGCAAAATGAGTTTTGATCACTTAGGAAATGTAGTGTAATATTAGTTGTAGTTTAGTGTAAGTATTAGTTATAATCGGGTACCGGGTTTGCTAGAAATAAATATTAACGAAGTTAACCGGGACTTAATAAAGTCATAAAAATGTTAAAAATATGTTGGGTACAAGTATTGAGTGTTCGGGTGATTATTGTTTAGTTTTCACGAAAACCGTTGTAATATTTATAAACTTACGTTATAAATAAAATAAATTTCCAAAATACTGGGTAAATGAATGTTATAACTTTTATGATGATAAAATGGATATAAAAATATGTCAGAACCATTGTGGGAATATTTAGATATATTCGTCGTGTTTATAAACCGGGTGTTAACGTTTATTTATAAATAATTATAAGGAAAACGTTAAATGTATCAAATATATAAATTTGAAAATCCTAAGAGTGGTATAACATGTAAATGACCTACTGATGATATGCAGACTGTCTCTAGTCTGTATGCAGTGTCCTTACTGATAATGAAATGAATTCGCACCTAAACCCATACGGTTACGCGAATTTTAATACCCGTAAACTAAATTTACGATGAAATGTGTAATGCAAGTGAATAGTGAAAACTTTTCCGGCAATGAATAGTGTTCAGTGAATAGTAAAATTTCTGAATGCTTCTCGGAATGTCAAACTGACACAAAAAATGATGAATAGTAAACTGATGAATAGTGTTTTGATGAATAGTGTTTGGTGAATAGTGTTTTCCCAAAGTTTGGGAAATGACCTGAAATGGTGAGTTGTGACAGTCTTCCCCTCTAAAAGGGAAACTTCGTCCCGAAGTTCAGTTTATGTTGGTTTCTGAAAACATATTGGTGAAAAGGTGATGATATTCGAGAATTCCAGCGAACTCTAACGATAGGAATTCGACTCTGCTTCAACTGTTTGACCTCTCGGTCCATGATTTCTATTTGTTCTCCTGCAAGGTTTATGTTTGACTTTGGGTTGGATTCCTTTCCAAATGGGATTATGAGTGACTAATCTGAAAAGATGATAATACATGGTTGTGTAGTCATGTTCTCTAACAAGGCTCAAGTCTGACGGCCACTAGGCCTACTCTGTCTGAAATATTACATGGTCCAGTGTATATCGGGTTTAACTTTCCAAGTTTTCTGAATGATATCATGCCTTTCCTAGGCAGAACTTTCAACATAACTCTGCCTACCAACTTGAAGTTTTAATGGTTTACAACTTATTGAACTTGTAACTTATTCTTGACTTGTAGAAAATTTCTGGTTATCTCATGAATGCCTACTAGACTAGTGAGTTGAGCTTTTTCTGAGTTTGGCCCATCAATAGATGGTCTGCACTTCTTAATGTTTTAAATGTGATACTGGTAATATATACTGCTTAATTCTGCCAGAACTCAAGTTTGTATGCTAGTTGGTCGATTCTAAAATGAATCTTATCTGGTCCAATATGCTAAAGGTTCAACCTCTCTTGTTATCCAATTTGTATCATGCCAATCCAAGGCAATGCTTTTAACTTAATTTGTTCTCCCACTTGAATCTGGATGGTTTGTTGTTCAGGATACCCAATCCAAATGATGTGTGTTATGTACCAACCTAACTTCTACCAGTTTCTCGCTGTTGGTGTGATAACTATTGATTGCAACTGAATTTGATTTATGATAACTGGCTAGTCCAACCATTTCTAGGGTCAATCACTCATGCTCTGAGCATACTTTCCTATGTTTGAATTGTTCTCTCGCTTAAACCATCGGTCTGAGGATGATCGGTGATGTTCACATCTAAATGAGTTTCTGAAGGAATTTCTGAAATGATTACTTGAAGTCCAAGGTGAATCGGTTTCCTTAACAGGAATAACTGAAATGGGTACAATAAACCTTTGTGACTAATTCCACAACGTTCGGTCCTTCGAACTTGGCGTTATCTGAAAGGGATAGAATATAGGTAACAATTTGATTCCTTGTGTTTTGTTCCAACGGATGATAATACATATGTCCTTCTTTGTCTATTGGGTTTGGTCTCCACTACTAAAGTTCGTGATTAATTTGTGATGTCCTTCCTAATTCCTTCATCACATATTCCAAATATTCTTTATTGTCAAGTCACAAATCCTAAATGCATAAGCGATGTTGTAGGGAAAGTGGTTCTGGAAATTTGTCTCGCGATTGTGAGTTTTGGTTGAAATCTTTTTCTGAATAAACGAATTTAGAAAATGGAGCAAATGATTTACTGAGTAATATTTTTCTTGATGATTCAAAATCCATTAGTTATGAAATAAAAAAATGTTTTCAAACATGTTGTGATTAAAACTGCTTACCAAAGTTTGATGTCTATGTATATTTCTCATTGTACAATAGTGTTGCTAAAGATTGACCAAAAAGGATCGTACTTGTTCAAAATAGGAATTTCATAAATCATTTTTCCACAAGGTATGTGATTTATGTAAACGCATAAACTTGATTTAAAAGTGAAAACACTAACAAGGATAAAATGGTAGAATAGGAAATGTTCGCTTAAATGCATAGATGTCTAACGTTTAGTTCCTGAGGTTGGATAATGCCTATTGGTGGTTATCAGGCATAACTACAAGCATAGGTATTTAGACTAACTTAAGTCCTGAAATAGTTTACCGTTGTAATTGGCAAGACGAAGGTATCACTTGATGTTGTGTCGATGAATGTCTATTCTATTTTCCCATGTAGATGAGGAGATATGTTCTGGTTTGATCCCTTGCTTGGTATGAAGGTGAGGTTATCTGAAATTTCTTGAGACATAATGCCTTAGGGGAATCTACATCGATATTCTTGATTCAAACAATTGTCCTTTGTGAAAACTTACTGCAGGAAAGTTTATGTATGGATGAGGCCATGTTTAAATGAAATGCTCTACAGTCTCAATTAGAAGCTTGGTTTATTTCTTTTGTGTTGTCCTGCGGACATCTATATTGAGTTCAATCCTGTAGCTCAGTCTAGCTAGTACTCTTAAATGATAGAATGTGACAACTAATTCAGAGATGGTGATTCGGATGGTCTCGCATTATCTTAGAATTTGTTGTTGAGTTATGAATTCTCTCACTATATACTTTTAGTCCTGGTTAGTAGTTCTGTAATCCTTTCGTTGCTTTTATTGTATAGAGGAATCCTGCATGTAATTGATATGGAAAGTCTCTCTTAGGGAAGTCAATGGGAAAATCCAACTTAATGGCTAAGTGGGTGACAGGTGGGGTAAGTATCCAGGGATAGTTCGGCAAAAGGGATGTTTATGGAAGAGTTCTTTTATTTACAAAACCTTTAAATGAAGATTGTTATTAACAATCCTTTGAAAAAAAGTAATTATTTCCTTCATGGCATAATCCTTCCTGAATTTTACATAGGTGATCAGGCTATGTACAATTGAGGACTAATGATGCGATGTTAGATTTTATCGAAATATCATAACTTTTCTCAAAAGTTTTAGATGGTGTTCAACGCATTGTTATTAAAATGGTATCCTGATGTTTTCCTTCAAATAACATGAAAATTGCCTCGCGTAATAATAGTAAATACTTGGTGTAATGACAGAAAATCAATTTATAGGATGGTAATAAAATAGCTTACTTCAGAAATTTTTCTGTAAAACAATTTCCCCATATGATAGTAAAATAGCTTGAATGGTGTATTGGATACGTGGGTGAATCTTGTCGAATGGTAATAGTCTACTAATTCGTCAAAAACGAAATCAACCTAATCCCTAATAAGACAATGATAAAATGTTGCGAAACGATTGGAGTCTGAGCAATTGGGATAGAAAATGGAGTAAACGAAGGTTATGATTATCACAGAGGTAACAAAGATAGATATTACATTGGATAGAAAAGTGCTTAATACAACTAGGTTATGTCATCGTACAAATGGTAAGTACAAAAGGAAAGATACAACCCTAAAAGGCTCGAACTACGGTTTATATATTGAAACAAAGCTCCTCCTGCTGAAGCATTGTTGTTATCCTTGATGTTGCTAATATCCTGACGGTTCTCTTTCAACAGCTCACGCTATTCCTCGAGCGATTTAGTCTTGATTCCAAGTTCCTGATTTTTCCTTGTTCCTTAGCTCCGGGCAGTCCTTCTTGAAATGCCCTAAGTTTCCACATTTGAAGCAACTCCCTGGGATCTTCTAATTTGTGAGTTTCCTACAATCTTCAGTCCGATGACCCTGTTTCTTGCACACTCCACACGTTTTACTGCAATAATCTCGGTGATGTTGATTACACAAGTTGCAGTAAGGTAACTTTCCAATATACCTTCTCTTTGTGTGCGGTTCTGCAGCAAAGGCTCTATTCACTTCTTGTCCTTTGGGTGATTGTTGAGCAGCGTTGCAACCTAGATTGTTGTTCCACTTCCTTTTATTGTCACTATTGTTTCTTGATGTCTCGGCGTGAACTATGAGTTCCTTTGCTTCGATCGCCATTTTGATAGCTTCAGACATGGTATCGGGTTCCCATGCGATGACCAACATACGAATTTCATTTGAGAGTCCCCCAATGTACTTTTCAAGTTTCTTGCTTTCCGGTTCATCCATTGCAGAACCTAGTCGTGTTAATTCATAAAAATGAGTAGTGTACTCATCAATATCATTTCCTACCATGGTAAAGTTTAGTGTTTTCTGTTCTATTGCTCGTAATTCATTTCCTACACAAAAGGTTATACTCATCATCCTTCTTAGTTTCTCCCAAGAGTGTGAGTAAGCAGCATCAACTCCCACCATCTTAATATGTTTGGTCCACCATTCCTGGGCATGATCCTGAAAAGTGCAATGTGGCAAACTTAACCTTGTCTTCCTTATGACAGTCGCCACATTGAAATATTGTTTCTATTTCTTCGAACCATTTGAGAAATTCCTTTGTGTCTCTAGTTCCGCTAAAGGAGGGAGGATTGCACCCCATAAATTCCACGTGAGTAAGTTCCTTAGTGAGGGCGGTGGCTATGTTCTTGGCAATGACTTGTCCAACAGCAGCTTGCGTCATGTTTGTAGTGGTTTGCTTAAATCTCTCTTCATCAAATCATAAGAGACCATGAGGATATAGTTAATCAAAGTCATCATATTCACAACACATGAATATAATACATGAAATTTCGGTCTATGTGAACCGATATCACAAATAGCACAACCATTTCTTACATAGTAGAGTCACATTGATATTTTTGTTTGTACAACAATCAAAAGACAACAAGTTCTTTAGACTATGTCCCACACTTTCTGTGGCTAGGATAATAGTAAAAGCTAGTGAGGATATAAGTCTGGTCTAGGGACTTCCTGGTGTCCCTCTATGTGAAATCAGGTTTGTGGCATCATAAGGTCGAGATAGTCCTGAAGTGGTGTCTGAAGTTGTGCATCGATCAAATCTTAGATAATGTAGGTTCTGAACCATTCCTGAACAATCTGCGGATGTTCCTGTTGAGTCCGTGATATTGGTATTATCTACTAGATGTCATCTAGTTCATGGCAAGTGGGAATGGAAAAGGAAAATGACAATGATGGTACTAGTGAATGGAATACTATCCTCTTTCGCGCTACCTCGCGACATCTAAAAGGTAAAACTAAAGTACTCACTGTGGGACGACCAATAGTATAATAAGTAACTGATGGTGGTGGTAGTACCTGAGTAGTGAGTGCTCTACTAGTGATGGAAAGAAACATACTATCTTCCTTGCAATAAACATCCTAATAAGTCCATTAAGATTAAGTCTGAATACTCTACCAAAAGGCATTCTATGTATGGGCTGAATGATAGGAAAACCCTGTTCCTATGACAAATCAATGGTGCTAATGGTGGTGTAAGTGCAACTGGTGGTATAATGGTAGTGGAAGATGACAAGGCATCTTCAATGTCGGAATCCGATAAAAGGATGTCAGGGTGAGTATCTGAAGGCATGTCACTTGTGAACCAGGTCAATAAAATGATATATATATATATATATATATATATATATCTTTATATTATATATAACAGGAGGCGTTACACGTAGATAATGCCACGTAAACGCCACCTCATTGCCCAGTAATTCATTATCCGCCATGTCATCACATTCTAGCCATGTAAGCAAATATAATTTGTATTAATTTTTTTCCGTATTTAATTTAATTTACATAATTTGTACTATTTTTTTTTAAATCCGTAGACAAAGTTTTGCAAATTTAAAATATAGGCAGCATGAGTAGACATTGTTTTGCAAATTTAAAATATAGGCAGCATGATTCGAACCATAGATCTCTTTATTATTTATAGAGATTTTTTACCACTAGACCAGGTTAAACTTTTGAAATATTATTTTAACACATTTTTTAGTTGTTTGAAGGCTACATGGCAATTAACTTAATCACAGTGTTCCATTGTGAATCATGATTTTTTTTTTCTTTTATTATTCATGAACTTCTTAATACAAAACCTGTATTTACTCTTATTATGTTAAGTGAAAAAACACAATCACATAACTAAACCCCAAAAACCCCAGAACCCTAAATCGACAACTTCTGTTTCTGTTGCTAATCTCTACCTAAATCAACCAAAGGTAAATTTGTTATCAATTTTAGTATTATTCTACGAATTTGTCTCAATATAATTAATGTTTGGTTTTAGGTTATTGTTTGCAGCTTTGATTGTGTATTTTCACATTTAATGTTATTGTATAACTATAATTAATAGTAGCGGTTTATAGTATCTATATACGTATCTAACAGTGGAGGGTGACTTCTGCAAGGTCAGTACATAACACTTTTTTCACAATCCGTCAAAAGCATTCCGGTAAAACTAGATTAGTTTAATGTTCTGTTGCTTAATTTTCTGGTTAAATTGATATCCAGCTTAAATTTTTTCTTTTTTTAGCGCCTACTGAGGTTTCAACCTGAAACTCTTGATCACAAATGGCTGAACTTGAGTCTATTGCATCAGCTGATTCAGTATATGCGGACTCCGATACCCCTGAACTGTCATCATGGAATGCTGATGTATTTTTTTTTATTATGACCCGTTAGAAGGAAAGTATTGAATAGGTTGACCCGTTGTTGACCCGTTTACTGTAAAAGGCTCAAAACACACCTCTACTGTTGGCACAACAGTTTCTAACCAAACTTCGTTAGTTAACGTCTCCATCCAGGGACGTTGATGCTCCGACAGGATGGTAAGGATATTAGGTTAGATGATGTGTGTGTACCTACGGGCCCGTTTTCGAATGAATGTACTAACATAAACTTGAAGAGAAAAGGTGAAGAAAATCAGAACCTATCGGGGGAATGCTTTTGAAAAAGGTTGAAGGCAGGCTACCAGTTATGGGACCAACATTCCGGCAATTTGTTATTTACAAATTTGAATTCGTTTTTATCCGTTGTTTACCATATGTTATCTCTAACATGTAGTTGCTTCGGCATGCAGTCGCGGATGATGATGCATTTGGGGACAGTATCATAGACGATGACAGTTAGAAGACTAAACTTACTGGCAGCGTGCCACACAAGCTCCAAAGCAGGTGATGACCATGGGATGTCCATTGCATTTGCGGGTGCCTACTAATCGACAACGTCATTCACTTCATCTATATTTGTGTGTGCAGGTTTCCCAACATTCGTCATTTTCTGTCAAAGATAATGTAAACGTAAAAGAGAAACAGACGGTTGCAGAAACGGAAGTGAGCTGCTACGTACTTAGCGATGTGCTGTTGCAATGACAGTCTGGGTCTGTTTTTTTACCTCAGCGACTCAGCGTTAGTATTGTCATCCATTTAATTATGCAGTATTATCAAGGTAGTCGCCAAAATACTTACTAATCATTTTTGTAACATCATGTGCAGCTGTGCGTCTTGGATCTATGGTGTTAAATTTTGTAACAGGGACCATTGGTAGGGAAATGATTGACGACCCTTTTGGAACCCATCATTTTGGAGTCGGTGTCAGTAATTCTCCCCACATTCTAGATGATTGCTACCCCGCGTATCAGCTGATTGGCGATAAAGGCAAACGACCAATGTAAGGTGCTTTTATTATTTTATTCGTGATCATCTTCTCATATTTAATATAGGAGAGAATGACCAACCACCAATTCCATTCACTTAATCACATAATTAAATGTTGTCCATGCTTTTGGGTTGTTAGGAAATTTCGTCGAGGGACATGTTTCCCGCAAAAGACATGTTCCCAGCTGTCCATAGGTAGGTTGCAATGTTAATACACAGGACTTTAAAGACAACTACATGTTGTCTTTTGTGGTTTGGACAACTTATTAACACTTTTATTGCTGTAGCTGAATCACCCTCGATTAGCATAACTGCTGGAGCACGCCGCGGACTGCCAATGATGACTATGACTGATAATGAAGGTGAGCGATCTACAGTTATAAAACCGGTTATTTCTATTGAAAATGAATAACCTGTTTGTTACAAATTCATATAAGGCTAACCAGAAACTTGATTAGGCTTAATTTAGTTACACATCCTAAAACTATTTGCTAAATCAAAAATTGCAAGTTCCGTAGGTCTCATGTAGTTTATAAAGTTAGGTCAAGCATGATTACATTTTATTTATAATATCGGTATCATGCAGAATTGCTCTTTTTAGATATATGTCAGTGGATAAATGGCAGAGGAATACACAGGTGACAAGTGGTGCCGCTGGCATCAAAAACAAATTCCAAGCCTTCAATCAGGTTTGTATATGGGTTTACCATTCTTAGCCGAGTCTGTATCTTTAAAGTATCTTCAACATATTATCTGCTTTTGCCAATCTCAAAAAAGCATCCCCTCAGTTGAAAAGAATTATTTGAATTGATTACATTTCATATTTAGTTAGTTAATATGAAATTTCTTTGGCATTATGATTTGTGGATACTGTAATTGGGATTGCGGATATAGGTTCTTAATTGTGATTTTTGGAGAATTATGATGTATAACATTGAATTACTGAATTATATTATTATATGTGACCAGGTGAATATGAGCATTGTTATGGTCATTTCATGTTCCAAAGGACTGTTTGGTCAATCGGTCAGGTCACAGGTCATGCAAAACAGGTGATTGCGGCTCCAGTGAATTGGAGTGCAACGAAGGATCAGCAACCTGACCTGTAATGGACCTCAGTCAGGATCTAGATTGAACACGGGTTTACATAAAAGGGTCATTGTGGGAAGGATTTGCAGATTCGGAGGGTGGGTGGACTGATGGAGCTTATGAAATTCAGTACCCTGAAGCCTTTTTTAAAGATGATTATTACAAGTTTGGGTTTAATCCTGAAGTTGGTACTGTGGGAATGCCAGTCGCTGCAACTATTAGAGCAATAATGCCTCAAGAAGAATGGGAGATTCAAATCTTCTCTGAAATCTTCAAGTTCAATCAAGACAAGGTCATTCTGTCTCTTGGGCTGCTAAAATCCAAACAACTTTTCATGGATATTTGGTATGTCAATATTGTTAAGAGGGTGCTTGGGATTCCTTATTTAAGTGTTTTTGTGCTTGTCCTTGAAATAATTATAGTGTTTAGAGACTTTTTGTCTAACCAAATACATGAAAATATGATGCAACAAAAGCTATATTTGTTTCACCATACCTTGGAATGCTTAGTTAACTATTGGCATGAGTCACGCCCTCAATAACAAACCACTCTTCATTTTCAGATATTGTAATGCATTCGCCTAGGCTTCTTTTAGAAACTCAAATGCTCTTTAGGTTGGTTCGATATCAAGCACAATCTCATTTGTATATCTAACAGTAACTGAATGAGCAAGTTGGTCAATAAGATCAATATGTGGTTTTTTCATTTCCTTATCGATAGTCTTGGGTAAATTGTGCACATGCTTTTGGTCAAGGTCTAGGCAAACAACAGCACAATCGTCGGTTTTGGATGTGGGGTATTTGAGCTCCCATGCTTTTGTTGCAAAGTCAACAAGAGCTATGGCTGTAGTTGCTTAGCTAGGGGCAATACCAAAGAAAATATTCAAGAAAACTTTGGAGTGCCTACAACAGATGGGTAAGATTTTACAAGGATAACAATATCATGTTTATGGATGTTTGGATTTATGTATTGAAACTTATTATTTGACTTTTTATTGTTTGGATAAATATATAAATATCATATAAAAGGATAAAAAAAACGAATATATTAATTTACCTCATACCTTTTATAGGAAGTGGTTACTCATACCCCTAGCAGCAGCAATAACTACCATCGCAGCTGCCGCATCAGCTTTGAAAAAAGACGAGCAAATGGCCAAAATAGACTTGGTTGTTGCCTCTGTTGCCACCTTGGTTGCGGCCCAGTGAGTCAAGGCTGCAAAGGCTATGGGAGCTGAACGTGAGGATTTTATAGTTGTTATTTCTGCTTTTAACATCAAGTCTGATGGCAATGTACAAGCTAACACTCCTGCAGCAACTGGTAAACATTGTGTTTCTTCAATTTCTTTATAAATATTTATATATAGGCAACATGTACATAGAAACACCTGAAAGTTGAGTTTGTACTCTGGCTAATACATTAACGAATGCTCAAGTTTTTCAAGGAACACAAACCACTTGGAGAAATAGTAGCAGGTGCACATAATTTAACTTTAAACGGGTTAATTTGTGTCAAACAGGTTATATATGCTTAGAGTGTTATTAATGATCTCCACCTTCTGAATTCTTCTGTTGTATAAAGTTTTAAATAGCAAAGAAATAACTTTTCTTATCGTATTTCAAGTTTTAACCATTAGCCAAAATAATTTTATCAGTAATGGTAGCGTTCATAAACCCAGTTGACGTTGTTTTGCAGAGTTTCCTTGCGCTATAAAATCAACAGAGAGATCATGAAAGAGTAAAGTGTTGGAACAACTTTAGGATTTAGCAAGAGAAAGAGACAGGTTAGAGTGGATTCTCTTGACCACTTAGAGTTTAGGAATGGATGCAGTATAATAAGCCTATAATCAAAATCATTAATTCCACTTTTGACAATAAATTTTGACAAAAAGAAAATACACCTTAAGTATTCTTTATATTGATTCGTTAACGTATTTATCGATTGTAGACTTCAATCCTAATTCACATAAGTCTAGCCCGTTGATTCTGTGTTTTAAAATGATACAATATTTGCTGGAAGAATGTTTATGTTATGGGAAAAAAATTTACCCTACTTTAAGGTAATTTGCTCAAATATTTCATACACATACTACTAGATAAGTTATTGAATGCGCAATCTTCAAGTTTAGGATCAAACGCAAAAACAAAGTTACACTTTTTAAGGTAATTTGTTCATAATTAAACATATTAGCGGTTATCATATACTCCATTATGGTTCTCACTTATGAACAAGTTGTACCAGTTTGTGTTGTTACAAGCTTTTAGCTTACATTTTATTTGAAGTTATATAGCTTAAGGTCTCTTATTTTGTTTGCGCTAATGTATTCTTACAACTAGATGAAGCAACTACATGAGTAAGGTGTTTCTTATAAGCATTTTGTTGAACAGACACCTTTAATTACTTCTTAATGAAACATTTGTCATCATTAGACACTTTTAGATACTTTCTACTGAAAGTCGTTAGCCATTACCATCATTAAATTCTTCTTTTATGTTTGTTTTCATATTCATATAAAGTATACCAAAATATTGGCCGAAGATTCTAATCAATGTGAAGAATCAACTGAGACAGACGGAACCACTTCATCCATCAAACTAAACGAATATACAATATTTGAACATATAAGAAATAAAGCAGGAGCTTCCCTCGAGTTGAAGAAATCAATAGCCTAAGTACCAAATCATACAATATTAACTTTGACTTTGACTTCCACCTATTCACATATGCAAAGTCAAATATAATTCATAAAGAAAATGTACACATTATAATTATGATATAATTATTATCTTTATGAAAAAATGACTAAATAAATGAAAAAAACAGGTCTGTAAAAATCATTCCAAAATAAAAATAATAGCAATAATAATAATAATAATAATAACAAAAAAAATATTAATAACAATAATCACATTAAATAAATAATTAAATTATATATACGCATTATACTATCCAAAGTACACGAGTAACATACAATCTAAATTTAGTCCAAAAAACAATCCAAAATAAAAAAAAGTATAAATAAATTGTATATATGTATTATTTTACGTTACCTAATAATATCCAAAAAATAATTGCAACTCATGACCGCCTGATGAAGGTACGAGTCATGATTGTTTATTTATTATTACATACGTTATAACTATTAAAGATCAATGATATTCGTACATGATTAAAATTAAAATTACAAGTCATGCCCTCATAACCACCCGGTGAAGGTATGAGTCTTGACTGTCTCTTTTATATTAAGGTTATAACTGTTAAATATCACTGATATCCGTACATGATTAAATTAAAATGTAAATTACAAGTCATGCCCGCCCATCGGGCGGGCTTCGAAACTAGTATATATATATATATATATATATATATATATATATATATATATATATATATATATATATATATATATATATATATATATATATATATATATATATATATATATATATACGAATATGAGTATAAATAACTCGCACAGGGTATGTATGAAACAACATGTATCATGATTATGCACTTATGATGAAATGATGAGATGCTATGATGATGTGGTTATAGTCTAGGGTCCAAGATACATCCTAGTTCGCTATAACCTTAGCTCTGATGCCAATCTGTCACACCCCCAATTTACCTGACTTGCAGCGGAATGGAATACCTGGGGGTGTCTGTCATAGCACCACAGTTACAGTTACATTGAACGACCTAAAGTGTCGTTTGGAAAATACTGCATTTGATCATTGAAATAATCCAGAGTTTACAATATGAGGTCCCCAAAAGGTGTTGCAAGTTTATGAAAACAAGTCATACTAGATCAAACGTTTACATAAGTGCATGAAATAATGATGAGACGCGTCGACCCCGCGACTCCATGAAGGTCCAAATGCATGTCACATGAGCTACCTTAATAACCTGAAATACATTGCTAAAACGTCAACACGAATGTTGGTGAATTCCATAGGTTTGTAAATTGTAATGTTGTACGGCCACCCCAAGTATAAGTGCATGACAAAAGTCACGTAAAATAGTACAATAGACCTTAAGCTCATGACCCCGAAGCTATGACTGTTGAAATTTTATGCCCCTCCTGAATGTTTTACCAGAACATTCCCAAATGTGTCAAAATGAAATGCATCCGCTTACTGTTGGTAATAACTACCACGGATGGAGGCGTCACCCTCGATAGATCTATCCACTCACTCTCGCTTAATCGGCAAATTAACGGTCCATGATAATAAACATGGGACTTTAACTGGTTGGTAAGGCAACTTAAGCAATGTACATATGTTTTGGTACTTGGGCTCGTACTAAAATGATTGATGCAATGTATTCCCCCGTGGGATTTGAAATCAAAATATTGAATTGAAAATGGGGCTATGAAAACTCACCTTATATGATGGTACCATGAACATGTAATGAGCTGAAAAACAAGGCGCGCACACTAGCCGCAACCTAATGTGAATGATGAACGATCTACTTTAGATCACCAAATGATGTTATGAATGTCCATGCACATGTTTCCTATACCACTCTACTCTTTGGAAAATACTTGTTGTTATAAAAAATGTACATTTTCCAAGACTTAGGAAAATATGGCTACTAGAAAAATAAAACTAGTTGAAATGTATATATATATATATATATATATATATATATATATATATATATATATATATATATATATATATATATATATATCGTATGTATCAATGTAAATGTTGAAATCCTCAGTTTGAAATCCTTGATATAACGCCTTGTAGTGATAAAAATATACTTGTAATCACTAATACTTCATTAGTTATGAATATGGGTACTTGGTTAATATTTCTAGAAATCTAGAGTTACTACGTAGTGTTAATATTATTTTTCCAAAAGCTGTCAAAACAATATGAGTTTTGCCGATATTGAAACGTGAATATCTTTGTCATTATATGTCCGTTTTACTTGTTCTTTATATCCACGGTTACGTCTTAGTATGTAGTAATATATTTTGGAAAGCTTGACTCCTCCGGGTTACGTCTAAAGTCTCGTTTTGTCCGACGAAAAATGTCCAACAGCAACAATTTTCAGAAAATATAGTTTTCGTCAATAAACTTGCAAAAATCATAACTTCTTCGTTATAAACTCTTTTTAATCCGTTCTTTCGCCTACGGATTCGTTTTTGAAAGTATTTTCTAAAAATTTTGCCAAAGTTTACTTTATGTTTACTGATTTTCCTGGATTTACAAAAATGGGACAGAATGTATATATACTTGTTACAAATTCATTTTTCATGTTCAAAACTAGTTTCTACTTCAACCAAATCTCTTGCAAACACCACAAATCTATACTAATCCTACCATACACCTTCTTAGGGTGCCATGGGTTCCTAATCACTAGTAATCATGTTAATTTAACAAAGGAACACCTAAATCAAAATCTAGGGTTTGTATGTTCAAAAAGTTAACAAAAATAATGTGGTATAGCTAACTTGTACATGAAATTAAGCATGAAAACCATAAGATACATGTGTTAATTAGATGAAAACATGAAAATAAATTTGATAACTCACTTTGAAATAATGGGTGATTAGATGATGAGAAACCTTGTGTTACTTGTGTTTTTGTTGTAAGATTCTTGATTAGAATGATGAAATGAACTTTGTAGCTTTGTACTTTGAAAAATAATGGATTTTGGTTATGGATCATATATGGGTCGTGGGTTTCATGATGGAGAAGAGAAGAAACCTTGAGTTTATGATTCTTAGAAATGTGTATGTTTATGTTATAAGTGTTTTTGGATATTTTGTAAAAGATATAATGTATAATACTTGCACATAAGTCAATGATGTTAAAAAGAAATCACATGGTGTCTAGGGGGGGGGCATGTGGCCGGTTTCAAAAGAGTAAGGGGTAGCAAAATGAGTTTTGATCACTTAGGAAATGTAGTGTAATATTAGTTGTAGTTTAGTGTAAGTATTAGTTATAATCGGGTACCGGGTTTGCTAGAAATAAATATTAACGAAGTTAACCGGGACTTAATAAAGTCATAAAAATGTTAAAAATATGTTGGGTACAAGTATTGAGTGTTCGGGTGATTATTGTTTAGTTTTCACGAAAACCGTTGTAATATTTATAAACTTACGTTATAAATAAAATAAATTTCCAAAATACTGGGTAAATGAATGTTATAACTTTTATGATGATAAAATGGATATAAAAATATGTCGGGACCATTGTGGGAATATTTAGATATATTCGTCGTGTTTATAAACCGGGTGTTAACGTTTATTTATAAATAATTATAAGGAAAACGTTAAATGTATCGAATATATAAATTTGAAAATCCTAAGAGTGGTATAACATGTAAATGACCTACTGATGATATGCAGACTGTCTCTAGTCCGAATGCAGTGTCCTTACTGATAATGAAATGAATTCGCACCTAAACCCATACGGTTACGCCAATTTTAATACCCGTAAACTAAATTTACGATGAAATGTGTAATGCAAGTGAATAGTGAAAACTTTTCCGGCAATGAATAGTGTTCAGTGAATAGTAAAATTTCTGAATGCTTCTCGGAATGTCAAACTGACACAAAAAATGATGAATAGTGTTTTGATGAATAGTATTTGGTGAATAGTGTTTTCCCAAAGTTTGGGAAATGACCTGAAATGGTGAGTTGTGACAGATATTGCCTAAGTTACCGCTTTTGCCAAAAGTCCCTCATATCATGACCCATTAATCACTTGCGAGTGAACGCGAATATAGTGAATAGATCTATTGGCAGTTGACGCCCCATTTGAAGTTAGCCTGAGATGCTAACCGAATGCACTATATTAGAATAACTTAGGAACTGGCAAACTCCTATTACCCGAGGGCCCTATTACCTGCATCATATTATTATGTGTAGGCTTCCATCCCATAAGATTTTTATATATCTCTTATGGCAGCATAACAGTGTTAAGGTTTGCGTGTCATGAGGCTTAGTGCAATATCCTACATTACGGTGTTACTGTTTTACTACTATTTGGCTTGTGTTCAAATTATTATAACTTAAACACTGTGGATTCACTCAACCTTTGTATTGACCCTTTTTGCATGTTTTATCTCAGGTAACTAAATAGCATCTATGGCACGGAGTGGATCAGGGCACCCTTTTGGATTTCACCCAAAAATGTTATCATTCACTTTTATTCAAAACATTTTCATTGTGTATTTCTAAACTCATTAAACCCGTTGTGGCTACTCTGATTTTATGTTTGATGAATGATAACAAACTTTCTCAAAATGACTCTTTTGTGTCGTTTTCTATGATTATGGCAATGTTTCTATGAAGTAATACCCCGATTAGACTTCCGATGCTTCAGTTTGATTTTTGGGGTGTTACAGATTGGTACCAGAGCCATGGTTATAGAGAACCAAGTGATTTTTCAAAACACTAGACTATAACCACATTTTCAAAACAAATCATTTACCCCTTACTACCCTATGCCCTCCGTGCCAACATTTTATCAAACATCATGCATAGAGATTTACTTAGCAGATAATGTACCAATTTTAGACATCATGCAATGAGATTTGCTTGGCAGATGATGCATAACTTTTAGACATCATGACTAATAGATATTTCGAATTAAATGACTTATAATTACTATTACTGGGTTATTACAGTACCAGGTCTTCGGCTTCGCACCCCGTTACCTTATCATCAGATTCGGACATTACGGACGCCATGTCTTCAACTGTCGAACTAATGCCACCAGTGATTACTGCCCCCACCGCACCGGCTATGGCATCCAAGGAAAATGAGCCCTTCGAGGAAAGTGAAGTTACCCCTTTACGACATACCACTGCACCCACATTATTCACACCACCTATTATACCCGCCATACTTATCAGACCCTGGATGAGTATCCCACCCCATTGCATTTTCCGATATCACCCCACTGGACCCAAGATGGTACACACCATGAGCCGCGTAGTGCGCCCACTCATACCGCCACCACCATTATGGACTCTTGACATGCCTACCTACGAAGACTTGGAAGACACATTAGGGATAGTGCCACGACCATCACGACTACCACATCATGCCACCACTGAGGATCCACCTAGAAGAGCACCAGGCAGTTCTTACTTAAAGACATTTATTTACTTACTATCAATAATAAGTTAATAAATACAAACGTTTTAAAATAAAACTCTTACTTAAAGACATTTATTTACTTACTATCAATAATAAGTTAATACTCATAAATATTTAGATGTATACATACAAAATTTTGATAACTTTATTCTTAGTTTTCTCCGACGACGTCTAATATTCTTTACCTTCCGCACTTCGTCTCTTAATTATCGCCAAACCATAAATCCTATTCGTTCTCGATACGTAGGCACTTCCAAAAGCCAAAACTATTTTTCAAACTTAAATGCTGCCACACAAGCAACTATAACAAAAATGTTTTGAAAATTTTTAAAACTTATTTACGTTTCATCGAGTCTTGAACTAGAACTGCAAACTAAATTATGCCATACTATCTAGGTCACGCGTCGGAGCTACCACATACTATTTGACTCTATTGCGTTTCAGACTACTACTACTGAGGTGAGTTCATAGTCCCACTTTTTACTATGTTTTCAAATCCCGTGGGGAGATACATGCTATAAATCTGAACACAAATGTTTTTCTGTATGCTATCTTGATTGATATTGCCTAAGTTACCGCTTTTGCCAAAAATCCCTCATATCATGACCCATTAATCACTTGCGAGTGAACGCGAATATAGTGAATAGATCTATTCGCAGTTGACGCCCCATTTGAAGTTAGCCTGAGATGCTAACCGAATGCACTATATTCGAATAACTTAGGAACTGGCAAACTCCTATTACCCGAGGGCCCTATTACCTGCATCATATTATTATGTGTAGGCTTCCATCCCATAAGATTTTTATATATCTCTTATGGCAACATAACAGTGTTAAGGTTTGCGTGTCATGAGGCTTAGTGCAATATTTTACATTACGGTGTTACTGTTTTACTACTATTTGGCTTGTGTTCAAATTATTATAACTTAAACACTGTGGATTCACTCAACCTTTGTGTTGACCCTTTTTGCATGTTTTATCTCAGGTAACTAAATAGCATCTATGGCATGGAGTGGATCAGGGCACCCTTTTGGATTTCTCCCAAAAATGTTATCAATCACTTTTATTCAAAACATTTTCATTGTGTATTTCTAAACTCATTAAACCCGTTGTGGCTACTCTGATTTTATGTTTGATGAATGATAACAAACTTTCTCAAAATGACTCTTTTGTGTCGTTTTCTATGATTATGGCAATGTTTCTATGAAGTAATACCCCGATTAGACTTCCGCTGCTTCAGTTCGATTTTCGGGGTGTTACAGATTGGTACCAGAGCCATGGTTATAGAGAACCAAGTGATTTTTCAAAACACTGGACTATAACCACATTTTCAAAACAAATCATTTACCCCTTACTACCCTATGCCCTCCGTGCCAACATTTTATCAAACAACATGAATAGAGATTTGCTTAGCAGATAATGCACCAATTTTAGACATCATGCATTGAGATTTGCTTGGCAGATGATGCATAACTATTAGACATCATGACTAATAGATATTTCGAATTAAATGACTTATAATTACTATTACTGGGTTATTACAGTACCATGTCTTCGGCTTCGCACCCCGTTACCTTATCATCAGATTCGGACATTACGGACGCTATGTCTTCAACTGTCGTACTAATGCCACCAGTGATTACTGCCCCCACTGCACCGGCTATGGCATCCAAGGAAAATGAGCCCTTCGAGGAAAGTGAAGTTACCCCTTCACGACATACCACTGCACCCACATTGTTCACACCACCTATTATACCCGCCATGCTTATCAGACCCGGGATGAGTATCCCACCCCATTGCATTTTCCGATATCACCCCACTGGACCCAAGATGGTACACACCATGAGCCGCGTAGTGCGCCCACTCATACCGCCACCACCATTATGGACTCTTGACATGCCTACCTACGAACACTTGGAAGACACATTAGGGATAGTGCCACGACCATCACGACTACCACATCATGCCACCACTGAGGATCCACCTAGAAGAGCACCAGGCAGTTCTTAGACTACACTATTATCATTAGTAGCTTGTATCCTAGCCATGGGATGTATGGCCAAATTAGTGACACTTGTAGAACCTTTTTGTTGTATTACAAATTGAGACAAGTTATCATTTGGACATGTGGATTGATTATGCTATATATCGATATTTACCTATAAGAGCGAAGATTTTCCATCATGTATTCACATGTGTGGTGATTGTATCTACTCATGTTATGACTATGTTATGGTTGTCATTTATTCCACTCTTATCCTGGTTGAGCTAATCTCATTTTATTACATACGTCTACTGATAGGAGCATCCTTACTATGTCTCACTCTCCCTTCCTTATAATATGTACTTTCCTACAAACCTTGTCGTATTTCATAAAATTGGTGTACGTTTATCTTGAGTTGTGAGCTTATTTGTTCACAACTATCTGCAATCCCATACCAAACTAGACGTGTCAACCGTCGCCCATTGCACTCCATATTTTACTACTTATCTTACAAACTATTATTATACCATTTTACGAACTGATACTACGTAACAGACAAATTTGACACCTTACTACTATCAACAAAACAGTTCACTAACATTTTATAAATTACCTTTCACTATGTTACAAGCTGATTTACTATCCTCTTAAGAAATACCTTACTAAACTAATAACAAGACTCACTATCAACTTATAAATTGTGTTATTAGCCTCATATAAACCACTTTGTGAACACCTTGCACACCATTTTGTAAAAATATTTACTATTACCTTATAAACCATTTTACACACGATTTATCACTATCCCATCAATCAATTCGCCAATCTCTTACAAACTACTTTCACAATGAACCACCTTGCTTCCAATTATCGAATATTTGACTACCTCACCACCCTCTTATAAAAGTAATAAACGATCGCTATCAACATACAACCCACTTTACGAACTACCCCACAAACTATTTTATTTCAATGCAATAAACCAAATGTGCTACCCTACTACTACCCTATAAACCAACAAACGTTTTTACCAACATCTTGTAAACTATGTTGCAATTACCTTACAAGTTTTACTGTTGATTTATAAGATATTTTGCCCCTTTAAACACCACATTAACTACTGATTTATAAAAACAACAAATTGCATTGCTAACGCTCTACAAACTACATCGCAGATGCACCATAAACCTATTTGTTGTCATCCTACGAACTATTTTACTACCATAAAAATCAAAAACCGTGACCTTACTACCCTCTTATAATAAAATGAATTGTCATTGCTCTATAAATTGTTTCACAAATTATTTTACAAACTATTTTATCATATGTTTCGCTACTTAAATACTAACTCGTAAACAAACAAACGGGTTCGTCAGAATTTTGTAAACTATGTTACGGTTACCCTAAAAATTTTCACTATCATTTTAAAAACTATTTTGCTCCCTTGTGAACTACTATAGACACTGTCTGGTCAAACGATAAATTGCGTATTTATTTCCCTATAAAGTATTTCACAGTTCTTTACCAACCATTTTACTGCTATATCATGAGCTACCCTACTACTATATCACGAACCAAACCACAACCTTGCTACAATCTTGCAATTAATAAACTGATTCCCTATTACTCTATAAACTATCCTACACATCGTTTTATAAGCTATTTTTGCAATCACCTTACAAACTAAATCCTCTTTGAAAAGTATTTTGAGCTACTACTTCATGAACAGAATAACCGATACCTTCTTCTAAACTAAACCCAACATTGCATCGTTGAACCTTAATTATACAAAGCCTGATCACCTATGTATAATTTAGGTATGACCATGCTATGCTAGGAATAGTTATCAAAAACATTTTTTCTTTTACGAAAAAAAATAAAATAAAAAAATCGAACCTTCTATTTCCATTTTTGAGAAAACACAAAAATAGTGCAAGTAATGGGCATCCGTAATAACCAAATAGACCTCTATACCATCTTATCGCATAAATTCAGCCTTGTCTCGAATCACATTCTAATTTGAGAGGTCAACCTACATCATCAGCTGTCTTAGAACAACCTACCAATGAACATAGCCATAATCAATGGGATTGCCTACAATCATGACCATAAGAATTCATTGAAGTTTAACCTTATGACATCTCTCTTTTGTTCACATCCCCTAATTTTGAAAAATCCTACCACCAGACAGACAACCTCCAAACTCGATAACTACCAAATAACTCAAAACCTAAAGAGTCACTAATACATACCTTCACTCAATGTCAATCGCAATGACGGTTACATTCACACCCATAATCACAACCGTACCTTCTGCGTTGAACACAAAGTAACTACTGGACAACCAACTGATTGCTAGTAGCAATCTACACCATTCTTCAAGACTTTACTCTCCACGATTAGTATTAAGTGTGCACCCGAACTATCCATCTGACTGCTAATAGGAATCGACATCATCTTTAGAGGTTGCACCCTAAACCTACTAGATACCCATAAGACATCGACCTAGTGTCCACAGAACTTGAGGCTTAGACATTTATTTTATGGTCTGATTGCTGAAATACCACAAATCATCTCCGATGAGTAACTTGTTCGCGTACCTTATGGTAATAAGATCTTAACAATACGAAGAGGACTCCTCGATGAAGGTCAAAAATGGAGGGACCAATAGAACGTTTGACAAGGACTAGGAACATACCATAGGCTGACCTATAACCTAACGAAAGTCTTAAGACCTTACGGAGTAGCTTATGCCACTATTTCTTTTTGGGATAATTGCCAAATCTTTCACTAATTAATGGAGGATGTTAGCCTGACTATGACGTAAGAATGACCCAAAACACCGTTGTTCACTAAGCCAAACCTTAGAGGTAAATCAAACATCTCTATCTGCGACTAGGAATGACAAGATACTATGACTTGACACTATTCTGTTAATGTACAATTTACCTTCTCCGCACCATATAGTTGGATCTCCCTCTTAAGTAATGAATACCTTGCGTAGTACCATCAATATACAACCACACTCACAACATTATATCCTCTAGGAGTTCTATATTATTCGGCCCCAAAAATCCATTTTGATATGACCTCACTCCCACACCAAGACACGAGTAAGTCTCAACATACCGAACGACTGTTGACACAAAAATCTTCACTTGTAACCAAGGAAAACACCTCATGACACAACATCCAAATCACACATTCATTTCAGACCACTAGCACAACAATATAAGTAATGATACATCCCAATACTGCCCAAGTGAATTGAGTACCATATCTATATACTTCACCCGACATTTAGCCACCAAGCCCTACCAAGCACTGGAAACTAGGGTATGCCCTTAAACCTTTAAAAATTTATACGTTCCCAACTATACGTGCTTCCTTGATGTTTTCACTCTTAAGGAACTTTTTCTAAAACTCGTAGTGATATTTTTTTTCTTTCTAAAATGCTTATTTTAACGGGTTAATTTTTTTTAGTCAAACCATACCAAACTTTCGTATATTAAGAAATGTCTAAATGTTGATTTTTGTGAAATTGTCTTGTTCACACCACATTTAAAAAAAAAATCGTTCTACTAAACTTTAAATTTTTTTAGGGTTGCATCATTATACATGACTATTAACCCCGAACAGAGAAATTTGTGTCTACTGAATTCTTGATTTGGTCAAGTTCGTATAAACGCTTACCCAGATAAAAATTTCAACCAAAAATAAAAAATAAAAAACCTCTAAGCAGGAAAATACACAATTCCAGGACAAATCATAGGAACAAACTTCGAAAACAATCTCTACACTCACGTACTACCTGACCTGCCTAAGATTGACAATAGCGATATGCCATAACCTGGTACAAATCCTTCAAAGTACACGCTTCCCACTCGTCCCGTAAGATAAGATTCTCACATTGGTAGAAACACGTAGAATTAAATAATCAATTACTCAAGAGACAACCTACTCTTTCGGAATATTAGATAACTTTATCATTTTGGGACATAACCTCACTTTTACATTGGGACAATAAGAGGTCACATCTGACCGTAAGACCCTTAGCTTCCATCTATATCATGACATCTCTCGGCATAGCACCCACTTAAGTCGGACCGCTAATACTATAGTTTTGCCTTAATGAGTTGAGCACTTAAAATCACGAGCATTATCTAATAATAACTTCTAAACGTTCCTAATCATTGGCATCCGATTCTGCCCTTAGATCCCTTGGTATTTCAAGTTGGAAATAGAGCTATGTTAAAGTCCTCGCCATGGAAAGGCGTGATACGATTTAGGAAAATAGGGAAATAAACCCGAGGTACACCAGTCCATTTAAGATCTGCCTATCCGATGAATCACTCGTCATTCCTTTAGAGGAAATTCAATTCGACGACAAACTCAACTTTATTGGAGAACCAGCCGAAATCATAAACTGTGATGTCAAGAGTTTGAAACTAAGCTGCATTCCCATCGTCAAGGTCCGATGGAACACTAATAGTGGACGAGAGTACACAAGGGAGTGTAAAGACCGAATTCGTGCTAAATATCCACACCTATTCACCGAGACAACCCCAAAGACTACCACGGACTAAGAATTCCGGGACGGAATTCAGAATTAGGGGTAGGTACTGTAAGAACCCGAAAATTTCAAGTTATTTATTTCTTGTAGGAACCCGTAATTTCTCAAGTTATTAAATTCCTTTAAACCCGAAAGAGTTATTTATGAATGAATATTCAATAGTTTCACTCATGCTCATGTTTACACTTTTTCTTTCATTTAAATTGTAAAGCAAATATTTTCAAACAAATAATGTGTTGAACTCACATTTCATTTTCACTAGAAGCCGGATCTATTTGATTTCCCCTCGAACGTTACGGAGTCAAAAGCGTTACCGCAACATGCTTCTATTTAACCTTCACCTTATAATTACCTACACAAATAAATAACCTTTACAAATAATTAATTTCAAAAAAAAAAAAAAAAAAAAAAAAAGCGTTATCCTGAAAAACCGACCCACCCCCCTTGACCACTTTACCAATTCCAAATCATAATAAAAACTACTTCTGCTATTGCTTCTCTCTCATTCCCAAACGAAAATGGCGACAACCCTCCTGCTACCCCTTCTGAATCGAAACCAGAGCTCCACCATGATAAAGATAAGACTCAATCGGTCCCCCCTCCTCTTCACTGTTCTGACGATTCTAGCGCAACAGATAGGACTCCCCTCTTCTTGTCGAGACTTCAAGGTCAACAGCACAAGCCAAGGTGTGACTAGGCCCTGATTAAGCATTACCCCTTTAGGCTACACGATCGACTGACCTCAAGAGGAGGAGGAATCAAACCCTCCTTATAATGAGTCTATATAAACCGATCGGCTCACAAGGATTTCTACACATCCAAAAACTTTCACAATCAAAATACTAGTAGCTTTTGAGAGATAAATTTCTGGAGATTCGAAGGGTGTGTGGATTTGCTTGTGGCGGATTTGGGTTCGAGTTTTCGAGTTTCAATTGATCTTCTTGTAAATCGGCTCCTTTCGTTGTAATGTTCTAATTTTCTTGTTGTCTTGTTCATTCAAATATGTAACTATTTTAATGTTGATTAGTTTTGATATCGGTGATGAACCAGTTAGCTTCTTGACCTCTGTTGATGAATAAATAGATTTGCTTAAATAATATACGAAGGGTACTACATTGGCAACATTTATGAAATATGTTTTGATGATTAAGTCGTGATGATAAAATGTTTGTGTGGCTAAACTTAAAAGTTGAACTAAAATTGATTGGCTCAAATTATAGGTGCTATAGTTTTGGCTAAGTTCTTAGTTTTGGTCACCTTGTTCGTTGTTTCGTTAGTACAATTCGTAACCTAAAAATTCGGTTTCGTTCTTAGTCGACAACAGCCCACATAGGGTGCGTAGGTCTTGGTCGTGTCTCGCTCGACATTAAGGGTGTGTTGAATTCGTTATCTATGATTTGAACTTGGACCTGCTTATTTTAAATGGTGTCGACTTCTCATTCACTTTTGATGTCTAATCAGATTTGGTTCTACTTAGCCTTTGATACATTCGATTATAGGTTGCGTTGTGATGGCTTTTTTGCTTGACTCATGAAGAGGCACCAACGAGGAGTTGGTTTAATCTTTGTTTTGATTGTCAACAAACCCACATAGGGACGTTGTTACTCCTTGTTTTGGGTACGAATAGACTTCGAGAGCATTGCTTTGTGTTGTTTCCAAATCACCAGGGTGCACCCCAACGGGGTACATTTAAATGAGGTTTCGAACATGACGAGACACCCCGAAGGTGTTTGTCACTTGGTCTAACACCAGTCCATGAAAAAAGCTCAAGGTCTTGTTATATAAAGCGTTCGAGTTGGATTTTAAACCTTGCATCATGGCTCCTGCCCTCGCCTCAAAAACTGCCCAAGCAGGCGTTTAAGCAGATACACGTATAGGTCTCATGCCCAAACCTAAGAGCAAAAAAAAAAAAAAAAAAAAAAAAAAAAAAAAAAAAAAAAAAAAAACATGTGTGCGTGACTGGGCCAAAGCCCATTAGCGTTAAAGAGTAATTATGTGTTTCGTTCTGGGCTAAAAGCCCATCATGTGCCAAATCAATAGGGCCCAACCGTGGAGTGTGGATACATTCATTTAGCATTCGACTCACTTTTCGATCGCTCATTTGATTCCAACTTAGTTTCCTTTATTATTCCATACGACTCAGTTTTAAAACTTGTAATCAAAACCAATTATTTTACACCGTTAAACCATCATATATATTTAAACTTATAAAAACCAACTTAAATTTTTATAACTTATAAAACAACTAACTTCTTGAAATATATATTCTTTATAACCTATATTTACCACGAGAAATCAAAATATATACGCGGACCATGCCCAATTTTATAAACAAATCCTGCAAGTGTATTTAAATACAAATGTTTTAAAATAAAACTCTTACTTAAAGACATTTATTTACTTACTATCAATAATAAGTTAATAAATACAAACGTTTTAAAATAAAACTCTTACTTAAAGACATTCAATTACTTACTATCAATAATAAGTTAATAAATACAAACGTTTTAAAATAAAACTCTTACTTAAAGACATTTATTTACTTACTATCAATAATAAGTTAATACTCATAAATATTTAGATGTATACATACAAAATTTTGATAACTTTATTCTTAGTTTTCTCCGACGACGTCTAATATTCTTTACCTTCCGCACTTCGTCTCTTAATTATCGTCAAACCAGAAATCCTATTCGTTCTCGATACGTAAGCACTTCCAAAAGCCAAAACTATTTTTCAAACTTAAATGCTGCCACACAAGCAACTATAACAAAAATGTTTTGAAAACTTTTAAAACTTATTTACGTTTCATCGAGTCTTGAACTAGAACTGCAAACTAAATTATGCCATACTATCTAGGTCACGCGTCGGAGCTACCACCTACTATTTGACTCTATTGCATTTCAGATTACTACTACTGAGGTGAGTTCATAGTCCCAATTTTTACTATGTTTTCAAATCCCGTGGGGAGATACATGCTATAAATCTGAACACAAATGTTTTTCTGTATGCTATCTTGATTGATATTGCCTAAGCTACCGCTTTTGCCAAAAGTCCCTCATATCATGACCCATTAATCACTTGCAAGAGAACGCGAATATAGTGAATAGATCTATTAGCAGTTGACGCCCCATTTGAAGTTAGCCTGAGATGCTAACCGAATGCACTATATTCGAATAACTTAGGAACTGGTAAACTCCTATTACCCGAGGGCCCTATTACCTGCATCATATTATTATGTGTAGGCTTCCATCCCATAAGATTTTTATATATCTCTTATGGCAGCATAACAGTGTTAAGGTTTGCGTGTCGTGAGGCTTAGTGCAATATCCTACATTACGGTGTTACTGTTTTACTACTATTTGGCTTGTGTTCAAATTATTATAACTTAAACACTGTGGATTCACTCAACCTTTGTGTTGACCCTTTTTGCATGTTTTATCTCAGGTAACTAAATAACATCTATGGCACGGAGTGGATCAGGGCACCCTTTTGGATTTCACCCAAAAATGTTATCATTCACTTTTTTTCAAAACGTTTTCATTGTGTATTTCTAAACTCATTAAACCCGTTGTGGCTTCTCTGATTTTATGTTTGATGAATGATAACAAAATTTATCAAAACGACTCTTTTGTGTCGTTTTCTATGATTATGGCAATGTTTCTATGAAGTAATACCCCGATTAGACTTCCGCTGCTTCAGTTTGATTTTCGGGGTGTTACACGTGAAGAAACAAGAGTTGTGAATAAGTGTAGAAGCCGTGAAAGGGTGTGAAGAAGTCATGGTGTGATTGTTGTTGTGAGATTGGTTCTAGCTACGATTAGAACTCGACATTTAGCTTTGTGTCGTTAAATTGGTGTAAGCAAAGGTGTGTACGGTTTTCTCCGCCATAAGGGAGGTTATTGACTTAGTGAAGAAAACTCTCGAGCTCGGTGCTCGGGGAGTGGAGTAGGGCAAGGAAGGTGTCCTTGTAGCCGAACCACTATAAATCCATTGTCTCTCGGTTTGATCTTTCCATCTCTTACTCTTTGCTTACTTACTAGTTTACATTTCATATATAGTTATAATTGCTTGTGTTGTGCATATATTGATTTCACATAAAGATCAAACTAGGTTCCATTTACAACATTAATTTCATAATAAACAAACCATAAGGATATATATATATATATATATATATATATATATATATATATATATATATATATATATATTAATACACATATACATATATAAGTGTGATAAATAAAGTTATAATTTCTACTCAACAATCTTAATAAGTAGGGTTCATACAATAATTGAGAACAAAACTTGTATCTATATTTTTGCATCAAAGTTTTTGTAATTTGCATCTATCCTTTACAAGCAAACTTTTATAAAACGAAAAAGACGTAAAACTATTCAACCCCCTTGTCTATAAAAGGAACACATGATTATGTATTATGTACACGTTCGAAAAACAAGTTTTAGTATTATTCAAAGATCCATAAAGGATCATAGCATTCTTAGTATTCTGTGTTTATACTTGTGTTTATTTCCGCTTTAAGATACAAGTTATAGAGACTTTCTATTAGTGTGTTTGTGATTACATAAACATTACTAACGATCCACGATTGCTCAAAGATCTATCAAGTCCTAAGGTTCAACAAGTGGTATCAGAGCCTCGGGAGAGTCTCTGTGATACTAAGAACATCCATCTTACACCCTCACAATCAAAAGACAACCAAAACAATCAAAATAACCAATGGCTGGATCTGATGCTACTCAGAACCAAAACACCACATCTTTCTAACAACTAACTCTCACAAACAGTAATGCCAAATTCCCATACCTTAAGAATGCATAGGAGTATGAATTGTGGTCTATGAAAATACAAAATTGGATCACCAATATTGACTGGAATCTTTGGAAAGTTGTCCGTAAGGGCAACAGTTTGAAGAAACACGTCAAAGATGCTGATGGGGTTGTTACCATTATGGGTCCTAAAACTGCTGAAGAGGTACTAGCTGTTCAGAGAGAGAATAAAGTTAGAACTATTCTCCTTCAGGCTATACCAGATGATCACATGGGTGACTTTCACTTCATGGAAGATGCTAAGGACATATGGATGGCAATCAAGGCTAGGTTTGGTGGGAACGAGGAGCCAAGGAGGATGAAGAAATCCATGCTGAAACAGCAGTTTCAAGAATTCCAAATATCTGAGGAAGAAGGCATCCACAAGGGTTATGACAGATTCCATAGGATCTTGAGTCAATTAAATTAGCTGAAGGCTAGACCAGACAATGAGGAGTGCAATGCTAAGTTCCTAAGATCTTTGCCACCATCTTGGTTGCAAGTAAGCATTGCACTCAAAGCTAAAGGTGGATTGGATATGCTCTCTTTTGATGATCTCTACAACAGACTTAAATCTATTAAGCCTGATGTCAGAAGTCCCATTCGTACATCCACTCACTCAGCCTTTGTGAGCACCACATCTAATCAGATAACTCATGCCTCAAGCCCATATTCCTCAGCATCATCTTCCCACGTCATCACTAAATCAAATCCTCAACCAAAATCCAGTAATGTAATGGAAGAGGTACTTCACTCTTTTGGTGCTGATTATGAACATCAGCATCAACTAGCTTATGAGGATTTTGAACAGTTGGATCCACTAGATATGGAAGAGAAACTTGAAATGGCAGTTGGCCATGATTTCTCTGAACATCAAGAGGTTTGAGAATAAGTCTGGGAGAAAGTTTGGTTTCAAGGGAAGAGATCCAGCAAGATTTGACAGAAGAAAGGTCAAGTGCTTCACTTGTGGTCAGATGGGTCACTTCTCAAGAGAATGCAAGGATAGGAAGGCTGGTGATGAGGTTAGATATACTACCTATCAGCAGAGTCAAGTGGAAGCTGGAACCTCTAAAGCTGGATCTTCCAAAGCTTTGGTCACTCTGGATGCCCATGTCAACTGGACAGTTCATGAGCCTGCTGATGATGAAGCTTCTGGTTTTGAGCAGGTTTCTATGCTGGCACACTGCACTACAGAGGATCAGCATGATCAAGTTGCCTTGATGGGCATCTCTCAGGTACATAACTGTGTTTTTGGTTGTAGTGAAAGATATAATGAACTTAAGGAAGCTTATGATGAATTGAAACCTAAATATAATGAATGCTATGTAGAAGTTGAGGCTTATAAACAGGCTTTAAAAACTTTAGAAAGACAAAAAAAATATGGTTTCAAAAGAATCAGCTTGCTTATGATGAAAAGATAAGGGTGTTAGAAAGTGAATTAGAATGTACTAAGATTGATTTAAGGCGTACTGAGAAAGAAAAAGCTGATGTAGTTTCAGAAAACAAAGTGCTGAAAGAGAAACTAGATGAGGAAGTAGCTAGACATAAAACATGGTTAATATCAGGTGATAACTTAGCTAGCTTACTCTATGGTAGTCAATCTGTTAACTCTGGAATAGGTTCAGGTTTTAAGAAGTATGTTGGTTTAGAAGCTAGGAATGATCTAGGTAAATCAACACCAGCAGGATTAGCTAATTATGTAAAAGAAGGAGAATTACATACTGTACCTGGACCTATTAGAGGAGAACATATGCCCATTGACCTTTCCATTTCTATAGACTTTGATGGATCACACCATCTTTATGGCAAAAAGTCAAGTGACTTGCCAGACCCTGATTCTAAATCTACTGACTTTGTCTCTTGTTCTGACAGCGACAAGTCCTCTGACCAAGGGTCTACTACATATACCAGTTGTGATTCAAGTGAAAACTCAGACCTTCCCAAGACCTCACCCAAGACTCCCTACAAGCCTGTTAAAGTTACTGCTGATTCAAAGACAGTTTCCTCTAAAGACTTGTCAATTAATTCTTTGTAAAACAATGTTTTTAATTCTGTCAAAAACAATTCTGTTAATGTTTGTGGTTTGAATGCTTTTGCATGTAATGGAACATCTTTCACTTTGAATAAATCTTCTAAAAAGAAGAAATGCTTTGTGTGTGGAAGTAAATTTCATTTAATTAAGGATTGTAATTTTCATGAGCAAAGAATGGGTGTATGTGCTAGTCAAAAGAAACCTAGACCAATGTGGAGAAATGTTAATGATATACCATCTTTTGTTCCACAAGCAACTTATAAAAACAGCAAATACAATTCTGCTGATACACCTTCTCCTTGGAGAAGATCTGTTGCTAGACCATATGTGAGACCAACTAGTTCTTATTTTCATAATGGTTATAGGCCTAGATATTTTGACTCAATGTATGTTGGTGGAGGATATTGGGATACTGTTGTGAAGCCCTCAGCAGGTTGTTCTTGGACTCAAAAGGGACCTAATTTTCAAAGAAGGCCCAAGAACAATGGTGGATCTTATACATCTACATGGCCTAACTCTTATGATCCACAAGGCAGGCTCAAGTCAGCAATGACTTGAGTCTCCAATGTGTACTAACATTTTGTATAATTTTGTTGTTGTTGTAGGATCATCCCCTGAAAAGTAAAGAATTAGGAATTGTAGATAGTGGTTGTTCCAGGAGCATGTCAGGAAATAAGGATAAGATGCATGATTTTGTACCTATAGAAGGAGGAGGCAATGTGACTTTTGGTGGAGGAGATGGTAGAATCACTGGGAAAGGCACAATCAGAACACCTCTGTTGGATTTTGAGAATGTATACTATGTGAAGGAACTGCAACATTTAAACTTGTTCTCAGTATCACAAATTTGTGAAACCAAGAATAAAGTCTTCTTCTTTGAGGATGAATGTCTTGTGCTTTCTAAAGACTTCAAACTTCCAGAAGATACAACCATTCTGCTAAGAGTTCCTAGAAACTTCAATTTGTACACATTCAATTTGAATGATGTCCAACCTGAAGGTGATCTAACATGTTTGGTGGCCAAAGCATCCCTGGATGAATCTACAAGATGGCATAGAAGGATGGCTCATGTGAATTTCAAGACCATTAACAAGCTTTCTAAACTTTGTCTTGTTCAGGGACTTCCTTCAGAAGTCTTCACCAATGAACATAACTGTGTTTCCTGTAACAAAGGAAAGCAACACAGAGCCTCATACAAAGCCATAACAGCTGTGAGCACCATCTCAGAACCTTTTCAGTTGCTGCACATGGATCTATTTGGTCCGACTCAAATCAGAAGTATTGATCATAAGTACTTCTGCCTGGTAATCACTGATGATTATAGCAGGTTTTGTTGAGTATTCTTTTTGAAAACTAAAGATGAAACATCTCCAATTTTAAAAGAATTCATTACACTTATTGAAAACCAGCTAAACAAAAAGGTTAAAGGCATTAGGTGTGGTAATGGGACAGAGTTCAAAAATGTTGTATTATTAGAACTTTGTCAGTCTAAAGGGATAAAAAGGGACTATAGCACTCCAAGAACCCCACAACAAAATGGGGTTGTTGAAAGAAAGAATAGGACCTTAATAGAGGCAGCAAGATCCACGCTTGCAGACTCTAAATTACCCATTATGTTTTGGACTGAAGCAGTAAGCACTGCTTGTTATGTTTTGAACAGGGTATCCATTACTAGACCTCATTTCAAGACACCTTATGAACTTCTCACTGGGAAAGTTCCTGAAATTCATTACCTTAAACCTTTTGGTTGTAAAGTGACCATTTTGAACACTAGTGATTCACTAGGAAAATTTGATGGAAAAGCTGATGAGGGGTATATTGTGGGTTATTTAGCTCATAGTAAGGCCTATAGGGTTTACAATTTACATGCTAAAAAGATTGAGGAGACCCTTAACCTGAGATACCTAGAAGATCAGCCTAATGTTCAGGGACAAGGTCATGTTTGGTATTTTGACCTGGATTACTTGACTGATCACTTGGGCTATACTAGACTTGTTTCTAACCAATCTGCAGGTACAAAAGAGTCCCCCACTAACAATGCAGGTACCCTGGATGATGACTCTGATAGTGAATCTGAACAAGATGAACAAACCATTATTGTACCTTCTTTTCCTCCTAACCCATTTGCAGGTGATCATTCTGATTATGAGTATGAAGATGAGTCACACTATGCAGAGGACCTTGCTAGACTCAAGACGCAAGAACATGCAGTCACTCAAGAAGCTGAGAGGCTTGGTGAGAAGTTTGCAAGAGATACTGAGGCATTACTCAAACAATCAGCACAAGCAGTCAGTGGAAACCAGGATTCTGCTGACAATTCTACTGAAGGTTCTCCTGTTTCTTCTGACATGATCAAATCTGCTGATAGTCCTGCTACACAAGCTCCAATCTCTACTAGTGTGTCCACAGACATTGGAAAACCATATACAAGATTTCCTAGTCCTTCTAATCTTGGTCATCACCAACCCAAAGCTGGAATCTGCACCTACTCTTCCTATGATAGTGATTTTGGACCCACAGTGAACAATCTTGACACCACTATTGATGTCAACCCCACTGCAACAAAAAAGGATCAACATTACTCATCCTCAATCAAAGATTATTGGAGATCCTCAAGCACCTGTTAGAACTAGAAGTACTGTGAAAAATACTTAGTATGGTGAAGTTGCTTTTATTTCCTATGTCTCAAATCAACAAAGGGACAATCATACAGACTTTAAGCATTGTTTGTTTGCTTGCTTTCTTTCTCAAATGGAGCCAACCTGTGTTCCTCAAGCACTTGCTTATTCAAGTTGGCTTGAAGCTATTCAAGAAGAGATGCCACAATTTAAGAATCAGCAGGTTTGGATACTGGTACCTCTCCCTGATGGAAATTTTGCAATTGGGACAAAATGGATTTTGAAGAACAAAAGAGATGCAAGGGGTATTGTGGTGAAAAACAAAGCAAGATTAGTGGCTCAGGGGTTCAGGCAAGAGGAAGGCATAGACTATGATGAAGTCTTTGCACCAGTGGCTAAAGTTGAGGCAATTAGAATCTTCTTGGCCTATGCATCTTATATGGGTTTCATGGTGTATTAGATGGATGTAAAAGGTGCTTTTCTGTATGGTGAAATTGAAGAGGAGGTATATGTCACTCAACCCAAAGGATTTAAAGACCTAGATCATCCAAATCATGTGTACAAGGTTGTAAAAGCTCTCTATGGACTACATCAAGCAACAAGAGCTTGGTAGGCTAGGCTTTCTGCATTTCTGCAGAAGCATGGTTACAGAAGAGGTGCCATTGACAAAACACTCTTTCTAAAGAAAAATTCCAGGGATATCATTCTTGTGCAAGTTTATGTGGATGACATCATCTTTGGCTCCACTAAAGAAGAATGGTGCAGGGAGTTTGAGGACTTAATGAAGGGAGAGTTTCAGATGAGTGCTATGGGGGAGCTTACTTTCTTCTTGGGTTTGATAACGCTCAAAGTTAACATGTTTTTATAAGCGTTATTAGTGTTTTTGTGTATGTTATTTGGTTGTTTTTATATGCTTTTGCCACTAAATCGTATCAAAGTATGTTTTTGTAGCATATGTAGCCAAATGTAGGAAAAATGGAGAAAAAGTGAAGAAAATGAAGTATATGCGATTACACGAAGATTCCCATGTTTAAAAGTCCAATCTGTGACGCATTTCATAAGCAGAACCTAAGTTTTGTCATCTCAAAGATCCAAGTTCAGAGTTAATCAAGTTTGGATAATGCATAAAGAACTACACAAGGAAAAGTCAAAGTCCAAAGCAACCAGAACCTACCATCCGATCGGTTGGAGTACAACCGATCGGATAGCCACAATTACCACATCCATCCGATCGGTGCCAACCCGCAACCGATCGGATGGACATCTCTGCCTGTTTATACCAACTTCTTGTGCATGAATCTTGGTCTTTTGTCCTATTGTTCTAGGCCCTTCTTAGTGTCTGTTGTCCAATGTTAGGTTTTATAGTTGAGTTGATAAATACAAAACTACAAGTGAAGAATGAAGACAATGCAAAATACAAGGGACTTGCTTTACAAAGAAGTTATTTCAATATAGTCATTCGTAATATTTTGTAACCCTAGTTCTCTATTATATAAAGAGAATATAGGGAATAGGTTATTTGTACGTACAAGATGTAAAGTCCAGGAAAGATGAGATGAGGTCTAAACAACCTCGAGCTACAACGATCCTATAGGTGGTATCGGAGAGGGTTGCTCGTGATATCTAGGGATTCATCAAGGTTTTTATCGAAGAGAAACGGTTATGGAGAAGGTAAGATTGGTTTCTAATCACTGTTAAAAGGTTAGCGTATTATTATTCTTAAAAGACAACTGGTCAATATTATGTTTTCTAACCTTTACTCATTATTGGCCAATCATGATAACAATTCTCAACTGATTACTTCAATTAAATAATTGGTCATCATGGGATTTAATGAAAGTGTTGTCCTCATTGGTTATTGTTAAGAAGTTTGTCATTTATTACTATTCGTTTATTATCAGAAATCATATCGGATTGATTTATTTATCGTCGGTTGTGGGGACGAGACATTAAATTGGTTGGAATGGTATATTTATGGATATTCGTTGTTTTTGATAATGAAGAGAAGCAAATGAGGTTACTGGTATATTGAATGCAGTATAATAATAAAGATTTGTCATCTTGCGCATCACAAAAGTTATTCTCTTACTGAACTGAAAATGTGATTGTCACCTAGTGCATAAGAAGATTGATTCAAGTGATAATTTAATCATGGGTCAATGGTAATATTTTCGTGGTTGGTTATTGGTTAGATTGGTTTACATGCTTTTGTCCCTACACGATGACACTAGCAAAAAGGATGTGAATTAAATACTGAATGTTTTATCGGTAAAGGGACATAGCAGTAAGGTTAAGAAGGTTTGTTGTCTATGGTATGCATGTTAACCTCGTATCATTAATATGTATGTGGTTTGCATTGTGGTGTCTGATTCAACAATAAATTAAACCTCGTATCATTCATTGTTGAGATTTTGACTGATGGAATTAGTGGGTCAGGTAAGAATTTAGTAACGTAATACTATCAAATTCGTTGGTGAGACATCAATGTTGCTGCTGTTGTCGTTTATTGTGAGCTAGTGGTTTGGAATTGATATATGCAAACTGATTGGAGATATTGGTTTATGCCGCTATGAAAATTAAAGTGCTGCTTGGTATATCATTCTACTGCTCGAATAGTTTGTACTCTACTACTGCTCAAAGGAATGTTTCTATTCGATACTACTGCTAGTTATATTTTTCTGCTGCTGCACGTCAAAGATTTTACTGCTAGCTTTAGTAAACTGCTGCTCGTTTGAAACTTACTACTGCCGCGATTATTGCTTTAAGAGATGGATTGACACACACATGGGTTATTTGATTTACACACACAAGGAATATTGGTTTGGTTTTTGTTCTTAAAGGTTTACAAAGGCTCGGTATTTCATTCTTATAGGATTAATTGATTACGAAGAAGATTAATTATCACATATTTGATGTTGTAGTTGAGTTTCACAAGTTTGTGTTCTTATCATATCTCAAAGTGGGTGTTACACTTTGAAGATAACTTGTTAGTTTTATACGGTGGTGACGAAGACTTGTCAAATCTAGTTTTCATAGGTCAAGGGGAGGATGGACGAAGACCTAGTTAACTACCACTTGAAGGAGTTACGTTATTGTGCTCAGTGTCTCATTGAAGATGAGGATTTTGTCAAGGGATTGCGGTCTACTTATATTTCACAGATTTATTTATAAGTTTGGAGTCACAAGGATAGTACAAGACATAAGACACAAGTTTGGGTTATTTTACTTCTTCATCAAATTCATTATATTTGGTTTTCTTCACATATGATCATTACATAGAGCCTACAGAATTAAAGAATCAAGAGATGGTTAACACTTGGATTTTAGGGGAAGCATTTTCTATAGTGTTTAATCATTGACATGCATCATTCGAGGGGAAGATTTTTGCTATTGTGAATTGGTATTACTACTGATGGTTTAAGTTTCTATTGCCTTAATTTCCTTTTTAGTAAGCTTTTTGGTGTACATTCATGGAGAGTATCTTAAGGCATTAGAAGGTTGGATTAGAAGTGTGATATTTGTTCGTGGTGGTCGAAATCAAAGTTGCTTCTGCTTAGCTTCTCCTAGTGGATAATGATAAAAAGGGGAAGAAGAGTCTACTTGAAGATTTGCAACTTGAAGATCCTTGGTGGTACATGGTGAGCTTAAGGGGAAGATTGTTTCATTCATGAAGATCAAGACGAAGGCTTTGTAATTATCAACTAGGGGAAGATTGTTAGGTTTTATAGTTGAGTTGATAAATACAAAACTACAAGTGAAGAATGAAGACAATGCAAAATACAAGGGACTTGCTTTACAAAGAAGTTATTTCAATATAGTCCTTCGTAATATTTTGTAACCCTAGTTCTCTATTATATAAAGAGAATATAGGGAATAGGTTATTTGTACGTACAAGATGTAAAGTCCAGGAAAGATGAGATGAGGTCTAAACAACCTCGAGCTACAACGATCCTACATCCAAGCTCCAGCATTTATGTCCCTATTCATTACTAGGAGTATTTGACAAGCCTAAAAGGACCCCAAGAGTACATAATTAAAGACACAATTCAAGAGATCATTTACTCTTATTACTACTCTCAATTATTATCATCATCTAGCTCTCAAAGAAGGGAAATTCGTGCAGAAAGAACCAGGAACTTTGGAGGACCAATGAAACAAAATTTGGAGGCAAAAAATCTCAAGAAATCATCACCAATACTTAGGTTAACAATACCTTGTCATTTGTTATCAATTCCAAAGCATTGTAAGACTTAAAACCATGGATTCTAATGTTAAATATTCTGAGTTTATTTGCATGTTTGCTATGAGTGGCTAGTAGTCTTTTTACACTTGTTTTGATGATGTTTTATGCTTAGTGATAGTTATGATTGTGACATGTTCTAATTCAATTTCAAGTCAATCCTAAGAACCAATTGTACCTTAAGTTTCATAGTGACATTTGTTGAGCCAAGGTTAACTAATTGATAATAGTTTCAAGGGTCGAAAGATTTGTTATTATTCAACTAGTTATAATCATTTGTCTATGAATGATTGTTTTTCACCATAATTATTCTTGACTAAACAAAGAAACAAGAAGTATGATTGTAATGAGAATGCTTTTATAACATCAAATCAGATTGTTTTTAAACCTTTAGTTGGACGAAAGTTTAGATGTTTATAAACAATTGTAACCTTTTTGTCTATGAATGGGTTGCCTTTTGTAATGACCATTTCCTAAGAGTATTTGATTTGTAATAAGAGTTTGTTCTTGTGTTTAAGATATTCACCATACCTTATGAACCTTGGATGGATCTTGAATTGATTGGTTTACACCTAAAGCTTGTTTTTATGAACTAAAATCTTGACGAAGGTTTAACTTGTAGAAACAATAGATTAGACCACCATCTAATTATCACAACCAACATGTTATCAAAGTTATCACAATCATGTGTGTCATTAAGTAGAAAACTAGTCTAAACAAGTGTAGTTTTTAAATTATTGAATTTGCTTATTAACTTATTTGCGTACATTAGAGATTTACTTTTAGACTTATATTTTGATTCACTCACAAATCCCTGCGAACGATCCCAACTTACCATCATATCTTGCTATAACGGACGAGTACACTTGCTCGTATGTGTTGTTTCCAGATTTGGTAATTCACCCTTATAAATTTAAAACTTGCACTAACAAAACGCATATCAAGTTTTTGGCGCTGTTGCCTGGGATTTTGATTGTGTTTCTTTTAAGTTTTAAAAGTCCGTTTCTTTTCGTGTTCGTTTTCTAAAAAAAAAATTTTTATCAGAAGTATCCAACCGATCGGATAGACATCCAACCGATCGGTTTCCCAGGTTTTCCTAGTTTTTTTTAATTTTACCGTAGCATCCATCCGATCGGTTTGACATCCAACCGATTCGGATAGAACTCTCTGTTTTCGAAAATTTTATTTTCTTGTTCTTTTGTTTAGGTAATTGACTCGATTCTCTTGGTAGTTGTATGAACACTCGTTCTACTACTGAAAAGCTTAGAACACCTTTATCCAATCCCGAAAGTTTGTTTCGTAAGAAGAGATCTTCATCTATTCTTAATTGGTTTGATAATCTTTCTGAAGAGCATCCGATTTCCGATCTTTTTAAACCAATACCCATGGCTGACGATCAACCCATGTGGGCCGCCAATCGAACCGTAGCACCTACTCCTGGAGCTGCTATTGTTGTCGCCGACCTTGGTGAAAACTTTACCGTTAAAGGTCACCATCTTTCTATGATCAAAGACCGTCAATTTGATGGCCGTTCGGGGGCCGATCCGCATAAACACATTGCCGAATTCATTGAAATTTGTGGCATGTTTCGTTATGGAAATACCAATGTCGATGCTATTTAGCTCAAACTTTTTCCATCATCACTCGCCGGAGATGCCAAAGTATGGTATAACGAATTAACCCCAGGAACTATCAATAATTGGGAGACGATGAGGTAAGCTTTTGTAAACCGATTCTTTCCACCTGCCATGTATGATAGACTAATGGGAGAAATCCGTGCTTTTACACAAAATCCTAATAAATCTCTTGTTGAAGCTTGGCTTCGCATGAAAGATTTGCTTCGAAGTTGTCATGGTCATAATTTAGGACGAGGAACAATAATCCAAATCTTTTATCATGGTCTTGATGAAGCATCCCAAGCAATCCTTGATGCCGGAGGAATTTTTCTTTACAAAACACCTAACGAGGCATATCAACTTCTCGAAGATCGAGTACTCTTTAAACTCGATTGGTCAAAAGATTCCAAAACCAAACCCCTACGGAAAACCGTTGCTTTCGCCGAAAGTTCAGATAATTCGAAACTCATGGAGAAAATAGAAGCCTTGACTTCTAAAATCGACTCGCAATACAAAGATATAAAAGGAGAAATGAAAGAAATGCGAGATGGCTGTAATAATTGTGGAGGAAATCACACATCATCCGAGTGTGATGACCAACCTATGAATAGACCCAACGAAGGGGAAGCCAATTATGTCCAAGGAGGATATCGTGGAGGAGGTTTTCGTGGTAATTATTACGGAAGAAGTTCTGGAAATTGGCAAGACCGCCAACAAAGGGATAACAACCGTGATTCTCAACCCCGAACAGATAACCCAAACCCACCAAATTCCGATAAAAAGGAAGAATCTGATTTCGAAAAAATGATGCGAGATTTCGTAACTACTCAAAGAGCTACAAATGAGTTTGTAAAAACTCAATTTTTCAATCTCAAAACCAAAGTTGAGCAAGGTCAGAAAAATCATCAAGCTTCTATCCAGGATCTTGAACAAAAATTTGGTAGACTTTCTGATCTATTTTCTTCTCGAATTCCTGGTACATTACCAAGTAACACCCAATCCAATCCAAAACCATCTAGATCAAACGATAAGAGTTATCGTCCACCACAAACCAGAAATGAGCATATCAATGTTGTATTCACTCGAAGTGGTCTCTCATATGATCCACCACCCATTCCTACCGATAATACTATCATTCAAGATGAGGAGGAGGAAGAAGCTGAAGAAGAAGCAGCTAAAGAAAAACCAACCCAAACACCAACCAAAGAAAATACCGTTCCACCAATAAAACCTTATACACCGAAAATACCATATCCACAAGCCCTAAGAAAAGAGAAAAGAGAGGTGCGAAATAAGAAGTTTATAGAGATGATCAAAGAAGTTAGAATTAACGGACCCCTCGTTGATGCTCTAGCTGGAATGCCCAATTATGGGAAATTTTTGAAAGAACTTCTTAATAATCGAAACAAGTTGGAACAAATTTTCGCTACTGTTCTCAATGAAGAATGCTCTGCTATCATTCAAAACAAAATTCCACTGAAACTAGGAGATCCCAGAAGTTTTCTTATACCATGTACATTAGGAAACAACATCACATGCGATGCTTTAGCCGATCTAGGTGCAAGTATCAATTTGATGCCCTATTCGTTGTATTCTAAACTTTCCATCAATACATTGAAACCTACTAAGATGAGTATAAGATTAGCCAACCATACATACCAATATCCTGTTAGGGTTGCTGAAAATATGCTAGTTCAAGTTGGTAAATTTGTCTTTCTTGTGGATTTTGTCATCTTAGAAATGGAGGAAGATAGTCGAGTACCCTTAATCTTAGGAAGACCTTTCTCAAACACTGATGACGCCATGATCAAAGTCAAAGGCAGAGAACTCAATCTTGGAGTAGGAGAAGATCGAATCACATTCTTAATCGATAAAGCAATGAAATATCCAAATTCCAGTGATGACACATGCTATAACATCGATGTAATTGATGAAGTCACTGAAGAAGAATTGGATGCATTACTTGAAGATTCGAAACCATTCATGACTACTTCAGAAAAGATCAGTGAAACAGATTCTGATAAAGAATTTGAGGAATTCATGGAAGTAAAATTAGAAGAAGAGAAAGAAGAGAAATTTGAAGATATCACTGAAAAAGATCAAATGAAAATCAAATCATCTCTAGAAGAACCAACCACTGATTTGGAACTCAAACTCCTTCCCAATAATCTCGAATACGCCTACTTAGAAGAAAATTCACTTCTTCCAGTAGTCATATCGTCGTTGCTTGAAACAAATAAAAAAAAAGACTCGTTTCTGTTCTTAAGAAGCATAAACGCGCTTTTGCGTGGAAAACTTCTAATATTCCAGGAATTAGCCCAGATTTTTGCAAACACAAAATCAATTGTGAAGAAGGTACTAAACCCGTTGTAGAAAGACAACGTCGACTCAACCCCAATATGAAAGAAGTTGTTAAGAAGGAAATCATCAAACTTCTTGACGCAGGAATTATTTATCCTATCGAGGATAGCCCATGGGTGAGTCCAGTTCATTGTGTTCCGAAGAAAGGAGGAATGACTGTAGTGACCAACGAAAGGAATGAATTAGTTCCTACTAGAACTGTCACTGGATCGCGAGTATGTATTGATTACAGAAAACTTAACAAAGCCACCAGGAAAGATCATTTTCCTCTAGCGTTCATGGATCAGATGCTCGAAAGATTAGCAGGAAACAAATACTTTTGCTTCCTTGATGGTTTTTCGGGATATTTCCAAATTCCTATCGATCCAGCCGATCAAGAGAAAACCACATTTACATGTCCTTTTGGAACCTACGCTTACTGGCATACGCCCTTTGGTCTATGTAATGCACCTGCAACTTTTCAAAGGTATATGATCGCAATATTCCAAGACATGCTTGAGACATCTATGGAAGTTTTCATGGATGACTTTTCAGTTTTTGGTGATTCTTTTGAAACTTGTCTTTCCAATCTCGATAAAATGCTTGAGAGATGTGAAGCTGCACATCTAGTTCTTAATTTGGAAAAATGTCATTTCATGGTAACTGAAGGAATTGTGTTAGGACACAAGATATCAAGTTCAGGAATGGAAGTAGACAAAGCTAAAATAGATGTTATCACCAAATTACCACCACCAACTAACGTTAAAGCCGTTAGAAGTTTTCTAGGACATGCCGGTTTTTACCGCCCATTTATCAAAGATTTTTCAAAAATATCACGTCCTACGACTAAACTTTTAGAAAAGGATTCTGTATTTGATTTCAATGCAGACTGCATTAAAGCTTTCGAAACATTGAAAAGTCAATTGACTAGTGCCCCAATTATGGTTGCACCTAATTGGTCACTACCATTTGAACTCATGTGTGATGCAAGCGATTTCGCTGTTGGAGCTATTTTAGGACAACGTGAAGGAAAACATTTTCGTCATATATACTTCGCTAGTAAAACACTCAACAATGCTCAACAAAACTATACGGTTACGGAAAAGGAATTATTAGCCGTAGTTTTTGCATTCGACAAATTCAGATCTTATCTCGTGCTTTCAAAAACGATAGTTTTTACAGATCATTCCGCACTCAAATATCTGTTTACCAAACAAGATGCAAAACCGCGTCTTATCAGATGGATTTTACTACTGCAAAAATTCGATATCGAAATAAAAGACAAGAAAGGAGCAGAAAATCTTGCAGCTGATCATTTGTCACGTCTCGAGAATCCGAATTTGGAAGAATTAAAAGAAAATGAAATTAACGATTATTTTCCAGATGAAACTCTCATGACGATAGATAAAGATGATGATGAGGAAGTACCATGGTTTGCAGATTACGCAAATTATCTTGCAGGAGATATTCTTAAAAAAGCGATGAGTCACTACCAACGTAGTAAGTTCTTTTCAGAACTAAAACACTATTATTGGGAGAAACCTTACCTTTTTAAAATGTGCAAGGATGGAATGATACAAAGATGTGTTTCGGGTGCCGAAATAAGAAAAATTCTTGATGAATGTCATCATGGCCCAACTGGGGGACATTATGGTCCTTCCACTACAGCTAAAAAAGTTTTTGATGCTGGATTCTATTGGCCTACAATTTTCAAAGAAGCATATACTCTCGTTCAAAACTGCGATGCGTGCCAAAAATCCGGTAACCTTTCTCGAAGAGACGAAATGCCTCAAAAGAGCATTCAAGTCTGCAAAATATTCGACATTTAGGGAATTGACTTTATGGGACCCTTCCCTAAATCACACAAATACGAATATATCCTCGTTGCAATCGATTATGTTTCCAAATGGGTTGAAGCTGAAGCTCTTCCTACTAACGATGCACGAGTTGTTGTCAACTTTCTCAAAAATCTTTTCGCTCGGTATGGAATTCCTAAAACTTTAATAAGTGATAGAGGATCCCATTTCTGTAATAAACAAATGGAGAAAGTAATGAAACGATATGGAGTTCATCATCGTTTTGCTACAGCTTATCATCCACAAACTAGTGGTCAAGTCAAAAATACCAATAGAGCTATAAAAAGAATACTTGAAAAAACGGTTAAGGACAATCCTTCCGTTTGGTCAAGGAAATTAGACGACGCTCTATGGGCATTTCGTACGGCATATAAGACACCAATTGGTACAACACCATACAGACTCTTGTATGGGAAAACATGTCATCTACCGTTCGAACTTGAGCACCGTGCTTACTGGGTGCTAAGAAGTTGTAATCCTGATCTAAAAATAGCTGGAGAAAAGAGATTTTTGCAATTGCATGAACTCGATGAGTTAAGACTTCAAGCTTATGAGAACTCCCAACTATACAAAGCAAGAACCAAAGCTTACCATGATAGAAAGCTGAGAATTCGAAAAAAATTCAAAGCTGGAGATAAAGTTCTGCTCTTCAATATGAAATACAAGTTTAAAGCTCCAAAACTCAAGAAAAAATGGTTTGGACCATATGTAGTGAAACATGGATTTCCATCAGGTTATGTTGAACTTTATGACAAACATGGTGGAAGTTTCATTATAAATGGGCACCGAATTAAACTCTATTATGATAAAGAGCAATTAAACGTAATTTCTAATGAAGAAATTCCATCCGAATTTGAATATGAAGCTTTCACATTCATGGCTCCACACAAGGGAATGATCCTTTGGGCACACAATAATGGTTTTATCTATGATGCTCTTCCTAGAGCATGGGAAAAAGTTACATTGGAAAACATAGATGAAACAGGGGAGGGAATTGTGATAGGAAATGTGGTGTACATCCCTAAAAGGAAATGTAACACTACAACTACATAATCTATTCGAAGTTTGAGTCCGGCTGAGGACTCGTTAATAAAACAAGCGCTTCTCGGGAGGCAACCCGTGTGTTTATTTTTAATATTTTTTTTTCAGTGTCTACACCCCAAAGTTTTACCGCTTGGTCAAACTTCAGTGTGGGGGTGTGCCACTAATTTGAATAAAATTGCAATGCTTTTTGTTTGTTTGTTTTTGTTTCTAATAATGCAGGTGTTGATTGCAAGAAATAGAAGATTGGATAGAAACATAAAACCGGATATCATGGTTTATTTTCTCATTTTCCCTACTTTCATATTTTTAAGTTCGTTTATCACATTGAGGACAATGCTTAACTTAAGTGTGGGGGGGTGAGTAGGTAAATAAGAAATTAAGTCTAATATGGAGTTAATTTTTAAATTTTATTTGTCCTTATAATCTAGTTGTTTTCACACTTTTAGGAGTAATTTATTAGAATAACTGGATCTATCCACTGGAAAAATCAGTAATTTTGAAAGAATTGAGATGTGTCCCGATTAATATTGCAATCCACTTTTGGATCGATAACATTTGCTAGCACACATTATAACCCTTTCCACTAAATTGTGAGGATTTTAGCCTGTTCATATATAGCATACATCTTATATGCTCGAATCTTTTGTTATGAGTGTGCCGGTGATTTTATTTATTCTAGAACTTGTACTTGTAAATCATTACGAGACCGTTGTGAGATTACATTTTTGTAATATAAGTATACATACGTGATAAGAGGCAACCTTAGGATTTTAACCAAATAGCCTTCCTTATTGATTTTTAGCTAGTCACATTGATTAGTTAATTTCCAATTTTTAACCCTTTTGTTAGCGTTCATCTTTAACGCTAGATACCATTAGTTACACCTTCTGAGCCTTTCCTTTTCTTTTGATTAAAACCATAAAAAAATACAAAAAGATTTTACACTTTTTAGCCTAGCCTTACCCTTTAGTCAAGTCTTGGTGAGTTGTTAGCTTTATGAGGTATTATATTATGAATCATGAAGAAAGAAATGAGAAAGTGGAAATTCAGGAATCAGCGATTGAAGCAAGTAAAAGTATAGTCATCACAATATATATGATGACAAGTGTTTCCAAGTGTTATGAATTTCAGTTATTTGCAAAAAAAAAATAAATAAATAAAAAAATAAAAAAAATAAATTGTTATTTTGATATGTATAGTTTTATGTATAGCCAATGAAGCTATAAAATAAAGCATTGATCGCGAAAGAATGAAGTTCTCAAAGACTACGAGGTTATGATTCAAGGAAGAAAAGCTAATAACATTTGATCTATAGACTTGGACTAGTTTGTATATTCTTAATCATCACTTACCCTTCAATAATCCCATGTCTTATTCCTACCCTTAACCCTTTTTAGCCTAAACCCGAATAAAAGACCTCTTTGATATGCAGACTTGGTGCTTACGCCATTGCGGTGTAGTTTTGTTTCTTGTACAACCCTATAGTAATAATTAGATCATGACTGAGCAATGAGTGTGATTTATCATATACGCTACCCCATATATGAGTGTTATGAGTGAATTATATCTTATTCTTCTTTCGTGAGGTGTTTTAGAAGTGTTAATCAAGCAAGAAAATCGTTGGGTATTGTCAAACATCTCAATATTTCAATTATAAAAGCTTAATAAGGATGATCTAACTTATACTTGTATAAGGAGGATTCTCATCACAATTTTCAGAAATCACTTCTGGTTACCATGTGGATATTTAGTTTTCTTCTAGATTTGCTTGAGGACAAGCAAAGTTTAAGTGTGGGGGATTTGATAACGCTCAAAGTTAACATGTTTTTATAAGCGTTATTAGTGTTTTTGTGCATGTTATTTGGTTGTTTTTATATGCTTTTGCTGCTAAATCGTATCAAAGTCTGTTTTTGTAGCATATGTAGCCAAATGTAGGAAAAATGGAGAAAAAGTGAAGAAAATGAAGTATATGTGATTACACGAAGATTCCCAAGTTCAAAAGTCCAATCTGTGACGCATTTCATAAGGAGAACCTAAGTTTTGTCATCTCAAAGTTCCAAGTTCAGAGTTAATCAAGTTTGGATAGTGCATAAAGAACTACACAAGGAAAAGTCAAAGTCCAAAGCAACCAAAACCTACCATCCGATCGGTTGGAGTACAACCGATCAGATAGCGACAATTACCACATCCATCCGATTGGTGCTGTAACACCCCCAAAATACCGCAGCGGAAGACTGTGTCATAGGGGTGCTACTTCATAATACAAAGTACAAGTTATAGAAAACGAACTCTAAATGAGACGTTTTGAAAAGTTACCATTCGATTAATGAATTCAAAGTTACAAACAAGAGATTCCAAAGTATGATACATAAATGTATACAAAGTTTTGAATGGTAAATGATAAAAAGCATAAGTCTTCAGAATATGCAGCTTGACTCTAGGTTCCACGCACTAGCTATCGCCTTACTAACCTGAGATAAACATGCTAAAGTGTCAACACAATGGTTGGTGAGTTCATAGAGTTTGTCTTAAAACAGTTGAAAAGCCTCAAAAGAATGTTCACATAGCAAAGGCATTGTGAATCCATTCAGTTGCAAGTCCCGCCATAAGAGACTTGTAACCTGTGTGTTCACAACCCACTGCTAACATATATAGTATGAATAAGACATGTATAAGTTCATCAAAACATTTAAGCAATTAGTCATGAGTCTACACTTCATCTCCGAAGACCTCACGTTTGTTGTATGTCTCAATGGTCATCCAGCAACTTAATCTGGAGCCATTGGCAGTCTCAATGGTCATCCAACAACTTAATCTAGAGCCACTGGCAGTCTCAATGGTCATCCAGCAACTTAATCTGGAGCCACTGGAAGTCTCACAATCAAGTATAACGCAGTTAAGTATAACACAATCATGTATGTATGAAATCAAGTATAATGCAATCAAGTATAAGACGATCAAGTATAAAAGCTTTGAATATTTGTACAAGTAAGCAAGTAGTTAAGCATGTATCTCCCCCAAAGAGTTAAAACAAGTATGAAAAAGTAGGGGCTATGACTCACCTTAAGTCTATGTAATGAGAAATAAAAGTGGTAGTCGAATCGCGAAAGTCTCTAAGAGCAGCCTATAATAGAACGTTGCGACTTAGGTTTGGAGTAACGTCTAAGAATACGAAGAATTTTCCTATGTATGTCTTGCATATAGTTCATGATGTAGTACTTAGTATATAGTGTAAGTCGTTGAATATAAATGGTTTATGAAACATGTATAGGTTGTACATCTCTTACTACCGTTCGGGCCAACGTAATTCAGAAGTCATGGAGTAAACGTTCGAGGAGCCAGGACACTTTAATTTGTAAATCCACAACTCATCTCGACGGCTTACTTAATGAACTCCTCACATGAGGCTCCCTACTATTGTAGTATTTGATAACATATGTATAAGTTTTTGATCTTTAAAAGTTATATGGTCTTTAGCCGTGGCTTTACCGTGACCTTGGTCATTGTTACCATGGTCTTGAGACTCAACCTTGGCTTTATCCATGGTTGTGGTCTTGGCTTTAGGTCATTAGACCTCTTGGTCTTAGTAAATCATAACTATTATATAGTGACTTTGGTCTAAAAATGGGCTGTTAAGAATTTGAATAAAATATCACTCGGAAAGCGTTTTCAGGGCTCGAGCTTCTTTATACCTGAACGAAAACGGCATTCTGGACAACTTTCATGTTTTAACTTTTTGATGAATCGGACCAGAAGGATGACTTTCAAAATGGCAGAATGCAAAACAGTATGGTATAGGCAGTTTTGCCATTTTGGTTTCGCTAACTTCTTATGGCCATAACTTTTGACTCGTGTACTCGTTTTGGGTGATTCAAATTGCTATATTTTCCTTGTTAAGTCCTATTTAACAGTAAGTAAATGTAAAATATCATAGTTATACTATTTTGGTCATGGTTCTCCATAAAAGTCACTAGTTTACTTGTTTAAATAACATAAGTTAACATATATATACCATAACTTGTTTTACTAGTTTTTATACATCATTAACACAATACAAAGACCATATATAGCATGAAAGAAACATAATAAGCATGAAAATGATATTGAGCAAGAAAGTGTAATAGGATTTCTTACAACTTTTGGCTTTCTAAAGAAAGGAAGTCAAGTATGAAACTAGGACACTAAACCTATGCTTGCAAACCCTTCACCACAACTCTTGTAACCCTTGCTAGCCTTGATATAGACCTTTTGAAAACCAATTAACTTCAGCCCCTAACACCTTGTATAGCTCCTAATTCAACCATGGAATCACCAAACAAACTTAAGAACTAGGTAGAGAATACTAAGACCTTGAACTTTGTAGTGTAACTTGTAGTTTGAAGATCAAAGGATCATGGTGCTAGGGATTTATGTGTGGCGTTTTTAGTGATGAGAAAGGAAGGAGATGAGCTTGTATTTTATAAAATGAATGAGGAGGTTAGGAAGGTAACTAGGAAAGTTCATTGAGGAGGTTAGTTTTTAGGATATTTAGGAAGCTTTCTTAGCAAGTTTTACACATGTATGGATCCTAGGGCTTAAGGCATGAGATCATGACACACAATAGGTGAATCCCCCCCCTATAAGTCGGCCAAGGCTGATCTAGGGTGACTAGATGAGTAGTCATGGTCTTATCTAAGTTACGGAGTGAGTTTTGGTCCCGGTAATCGCTAACGGTAAGTCGTTAAGTCATGAAACTTAAAATCGGGTATCCTAAAAATATGAAACTTATAAATATGCTATAACTTATCAATATACTCCATAATAAAATATAAAATGAGTGGTAGGTTCTATTGGGGTGCTCAAACCCTGCTAAAACTGGAAACGCGGGTCTAAAACGCGTAATACGTAAAACGTACGAAGGTTGCGTAAAATTGAGAAAAGTAAAATGTAACTTTTCTAATAGGATACTAATGACTTAAAATGACTTATAATGTTTAGGCTGGGCTCAGTCTAGTGTCGGTTGGTATTTAATGTCTTTTAGACATAAAACCGTAAGCCTAAAAATCAAGGAATGACTTATAAAATCAAGGAATGATTTTTGGTCAAAGGAGGAGGGAAAAATATGTTGACTTATTCTAATAAGTTGAAAACTCAAATTGTCTTAGAAACGCAGTTCAGGTATAGGCTAGGGTTACGGCTGAGTAAAAACGCTTAAAACTGAAAATTCCAGTTTTTTTTTCACGGCCGAGGCTTATTTTAGTCATGTTTTTCTCAGTCATGATTAATTCTCTAATTAATCATGAGAGTACTAAACATTTTTCTGATGCGGGGTCACTTAACGCGGTCGAGTTTCGTTGTGCGTAGAGTTTTTGAATGACGTTTTACCCTAAAACGTGTAATTCCGTGTAATTCCTTAATAACTTTCACGAAAATGATCTGTTGAGTGTCAAACTTTTAATTTGCCATGGAAATGATTTATCACTCGAGGCCAAGAAACAAAAATCAAATTTCGGGAGAATTTAGGGAAAAATGAATAGTAAAAGTGAATAGTAAAATTTTTCGGGAATAGTAATTAACCTAAAATTGCGAATTATTACAGTCTCTACCCCTTAAGAAGAACTTCGTCCCGAAGTTCAGTTGATGTTAACTACTTACGGTATGTCTAAGAGAATTCGGGATCTCTAATATAGTGGTGTTTACTCTGATTCGTCTAAGGTTCTGGTTAAGGAGTCGTATCGGATGCAAATAAGCCCACTTATTTATAACTCTTTACTTACATAAAGAAGCGTCCAAATTTATGTAAGTAAGGGATCATAAACTTATGGTTCGGTGATTTACAATTTCTTTATTTAAATGAAGAGGCGTCCCAATCCATTTAAATAAGGAGATTCTAAATCATCCTATTTAAGAATTTCCGACACAAAATCCGCCTTCTGAGGCAGATAGTAAGATAATCAAGTTATCAAATCCCTAAAGCTAAGCAATAATATTATTTACCTCAAATCTTGTGTCTCATCAAACAAGAACTATCACAAGATCAAGTTAAATAATTAGTTATTACTGACCTCCATGTTTTTAATGAATCGACTAATCTCTGGGGCTCCTTATAATACAAAAGTCACATCATCTAACAGCGTGGAACTAAACCAATAACTAACAAAAAGCATATGCGAATGTAGTATGTGTAACGCAAATAAAGAGGAGAGTCTTAACGTATATAGCAGTTATAGTCTAGGCACTAAATGCAACCTAGTTCTCTATAACCAAGGCTCTGGTACCAATCTGTAACACCCCCAAAATACCGCAGCGGAAGACTATGTCATAGGGGTGCTACTTCATAATACAAAGTACAAGTTATAGAAAACGAACTCTAAATGAGACGTTTTGAAAAGTTACCATTCGATTAATGAATTCAAAGTTACAAACATGAGATTCCAAAGTATGATACATAAATGTATACAAAGTTTTGAATGGTAAATGATAAAAAGCATAAGTCTTTAGAATATGCAGCTTGACTCTAAGTTTCACGCACTAGCTATCGCCTTACTAACCTGAGATAAACATGCTAAAGTGTCAACACAATGGTTGGTGAGTTCATAGAGTTTGTCTTAAAACAGTTGAAAAGCCTCAAAAGAATGTTCACATAGCAAAGGCATTGTGAATCCACTCAGTTGCAAGTCCCGCCATAAGAGACTTGTAACCTGTGTGTTCACAACCCACTGCTAACATATATAGTATGAATAAGACATGTATAAGTTCATCAAAACATTTAAGCAATTAGTCGTGAGTCTACACTTCATCTCCGAAGACCTCACGTTTGTTGTATGTCTCAATGGTCATCCAGCAACTTAATCTGGAGCCACTGGCAGTCTCAATGGTCATCCAGCAACTTAATCTGGCACCACTGGAAGTCTCACAATCAAGTATAACGCAGTTAAGTATAACACAATCATGTATGTATGAAATCAAGTATAAGACGATCAAGTATAAAAGCTTTGAATATTTGTACAAGTAAGCAAGTAGTTGAGCATGTATCTCCCCCAAAGAGTTAAAACAAGTATGAAAAAGTAGGGGCTATGACTCACCTTAAGTCTATGTAATGAGAAATGAAAGTGGTAGTCGAATCGCAAAAGTCTCTAAGAGCAGCCTATAATAGAACGTTGCGACTTAGGTTTGGAGTAACGTCTAAGAATACGAAGAATTTGCCTATATATGTCTTGCATATAGTTCATGATGTAGTACTTAGTGTGGAAAACTAGAAGGGGGGTTGAATAGTTTACCGATTAAAATCTTTTTAACTTGTTAAGTTAGCTTTGAAACTTTCCGTTTGATCAAAGATATATGCAACAAACACAATATATAACATGCAAGTAAATGAAAGAAACGATCAAACCACAACACGAGTATTTATCGTGGTTCGGCTACAAGGACTCTTTTTCCTTGCCCTACGTCCACGCCCCGAGTATCCAACTCGAGAGTTTCTTTCACTAGTCAACAAGCTCCTTTCACCGGCGGAGAAAACCTTACACGTCGCTTATACTTTTACCGACACAAAGCTAGATGTCGAGTTCTTTTACAAGGGCACAACCACTCCCGTTTAGTTCTTTTACTAGGGTACAACAACTCCCAACACTCTTTGTATTTTGAGGACTAAATTACTAACCACTCACTACAGAATATACACAAATAATTGACGTGTAAACAACAAGAGTTTACACAATACTAAGCTAACAAGTCTTGCAACGTTGTGTTGGAAACTTGTAACTTTTGACGACCTTGTGAGCTTCTTTGCTACAAAACGAAACTTCACATTTACAATGTTAAGAGGTTAGAAGAAATGATGAGTGTGTGTGTAAAATATGATCTCAAGAAGTTAGCCAAAAATCAAGTTATGGCTTGGTATTTATAGCACAACATTCTGCATGCTTGGCGGATCAGGCGGAACCCTCAGATGGGTTCCGCCCGTGTACCCCCAGGGTACCGCCGGGTCTGCAGTAGGTTTATGCAATAACTCTTCAAACCAAACAAGGTCTTGTCTCATAAATCCTAGCAACCAAACAATGTCACATCACTTAAAAACAAGTCAAATGCAAAGCTTGCAAGCAACAACAAAGTTAGTCAAACACATTACTTTCCATAAATACATAGTGACAAAACTTGCCATAAATGTGATGTGACAATTTCTAATTTAAGAAATAAACTTGTGTTGTGTTTTATGAAATGTAAAATGTAGCAAAAGTCTAGTTTATGCAAGTCTTAAAAAGTAAGATTATGTTTTACTTAGAAACAAAGGTTTACATTTTGTCATTAACAAAACTTAGAGAAGATCGTAAAATATAAATAACGTTTTTAGGCGATATTTGTATTAATAATCTCCCCCTTTTTGTTGATGACAAAACATAAACTTTGTTTTTAAGTAACATGCAAAATCTTGGTTTTCAAGACTTAAAAAAACAATTATATTAACCTTGTTTTACTTAATTTATGAAAATCATATTAAGTATTGAAAGTTCAATATATTTCTCCCCCTTTTTGTCGAAACAAAAAGTAGAGTAGCGAAGCGGAATAATCGCCATGCTCCCCCTTGGTCGATACTCCCCCTAAGTGGAGTACCAATATGGGAAACATGGATTTTGAGACCTACAAAAAAATGGTTAGTTGGTGATATATATAGTCAAGCTTGTAGTTACCACACACATTGCAACCACAATGACAACACAACATTGATCAACCAACAATGCACAAAAGTAAGTAGAAGGAAATTTCATTCCAAGTAAAATTTTGACTTTTTAAAAGTCAAAAGATAAGAAATGTTAACTATTCTACTACTTAGTAACCAAAAACTAAGAAAATAACCAAGAAAATAAAATAAAATCCTACAATCCTAAATTGTGGCCAACGGCCTCCAAGGGTTGTCTAGGATTTGTTGGGGTGGGAAAGTGCATCCAAACGTTCAAGGACATGTTGGAATGCAAACTGGGTTTCATTTTGAAATTGGTGAAGCAAGGTTTTGATGGTTTCACCCATTTGCTCACAATTTGAGCAAGCATGGGGATGAGTGGGTTGAAATGGGTTGGTTTTGGTTTCTTGGTTTGAGGGTTGGTTGGTTTGTGGTTCTTGGGTGGATGATGGGTTTGGTATTGAGTCAAGCAATGTGGTTTGAAATTCCATTGCTTGATGGAGATGGTTTTCAACCATGTTTTGGATATCCTCATAAGAGGGAAATAAAGACTCAAAGGTTTGAGGTTGAGGGTGTGGTGGATTTGGGTGATCATGGTGTTCAAAGTTTGGTTCTCCATATAGAGGACCATGAATGTCATGGTAGATGGGGTGAAACAACAATGGTGTGGGTGGATGGTACACTTGTTGTGATGGTTGGTTAAGGTTAAGATCCTCATCAAGGTCTAGGATTGACCTTGGTGATTGATTTGCAAAAGGTGGTGGTTGTGTAGGTCTTGGTGGAAGATCATTAAGATCTTGGACAAATGGGTGTGGTGATGTGGGAGGAGACCCAAAGAGTTCCATTGGCTCAATTTTGGGTAATTGTGATGGTGATGAGGTTTTGGATGGTTGAGTTGGAGCACTTGGTGGAGTTGGGTCAATAGGTGATTTAGTTGGTGGTGGAGTGAGCTCATTTGGTTGAATGGGTGATGGTGATGGAGATGCAAGGTTCAAAAAGTGTTCATTTTTTATGGGTGATGTAAATTCATCCGAGGATGAGGAGGTTAGGTTGATGGGTTGATTGGACCATAGAGGTTTAACACTAATCCGGGCGGTTTTCCGGATGGGTCTTGATGGTTGAGAGGTGTTTGTTGACTTAGTCATGGTTTATAAGGTTGAGAAGTTGTGTTGAGGAAGGTGTGATTTGATGGTGTTGAGGATGGCTTAATTTATAGTGTTGATGAATTATGGAAAGGAGTGTTTGGATTTGATGTTAGTCCATACAAAAATGGAGGTTTCTAATGATTTGGAAAACTAATTGTGGGTTGTCATGTCATGGGAGTCAATCCAATGAAAATGGTGAAGTGAGAAGACAAGTTTTGCACTAAATGCTTAGTGGTTTTGGTGGATTTGTGATAGTAAAAATCTGAGGGATTTCAAGGATCCCTTAAAAGGGTTCCTTCCTTAATGTTTGAGGGGTCCTTGAGGTTGTTATGGTTGAAATTGAATTTTGGCGGGAAATGGTTTTGGTTAAGTTTATGGAAGAAGGAGTATCCTATTTTGCTAAACACATTGCAAGTAATGGTTTTCTACCTAAAAGGATTGGATTTTGGTGTTTGGATGTTGAAATTGTGAAAATAAAAACTAAAATTCTGCAGGAGGCTGGCGGCACCCTCAGAATACACAGGCGGAACCCATTTGAGGGTGCCGCCTGGTCCGTTGGGCAAAATCTGGGATTCCCAGAAATTGTACTGGCGGAACCCAAATTTGGGATCCGCCGGATCCGCCAGGGCTGAAAAACTTCACAGTCCGCGTTTTTGACCCGCGAGACGATTTTCAAAATTTTCGAAAAGTCCTAAAACCAAAAATATAATACATACCTGGTTAGGAAACGCAAAAATTAGACATGTAAACACGCATATCATAAGACTTTGACCGGGGGGTAACAACATTCACTATACTTAGTGAAAATTAGATAAGCCTGAAAATTTAACAACTTTCCAAAAGTTGTCTTCCTGCATCATTGTTAGTTAAAACAAGTTCCAAAGTGTATCAAACATTGTAGTAACACACAAATACATCACAAATATTGTTTAAGACTACCAAATTGTTCCAATAGCACCTTGTGCCAAACACTCCTAACACACCCGCACTCATTGACGGTCCATCTTCTTCTTCATCTTTCCAAGGAATCTCCCAATGTTTTTGAACATCCCCTTTGTTTGCTTGAACTCCTCCGACTCATTTGGAATATCCGGAAGTTGGGAAAGGTATTCTAGAGGTGGGAGCCTAGAGTTTGGCAAATTGTCATCTTCACTCATTGAGGAAGAGGAAGATGAGGTAGGAGGATGTGGGCGTTTTCCTTGGGCTTTGTACATTCTCTTATCACTAAGTGGAACAAAGGTGTGTGGAATGAGAGTGTAGTCAAGACGAAGACCATTGGAAGTTGGTGGAATGGGTGAGATGAACCTAAAGAGACGGGTCAAGAGCATTCCATATGGGTCCTTATCGACCTCATTCCCTGAACGGGTTCTCCTAGTGGTGGTGGTCCTAACAAAGAGGTGGTCACGGAGAACGTCTTTTGAGACAAGAGGTGTGTCATAAGGGTGGATACGGTCTTGAAGGTTGTCAAGAGTTGAGAGGGAGTGTAAGTCGGAATAGAGGCAAGTACCATGGTTTGGAACACCTAAGATTTGAGCAAACTCCTCAAGAGTGAAGGAGTATTGGTGGCCGCTAACCCTAAATTTGATAGACATATGACCATAATCATCCGTTGAGGGAACGCATGATGCATAGAACTCTAGAATGAACCTAGGACAAATAGGCTCGTCGATATTCAAAAGACACTCAAAGTTGATTGTGGCAAAATCGGCGTAAAGGTTTGTGCCTTCTAGGAAAGATGGGTCTATGGTTCTACCCTCATGGACATAGTGTTTTTCTAGGGCTTTGAAAACGTTTACTTGATTTGCGGTAAGGCCTTTGGTTTTGTGGTGTTTTGGTAGGTACTTAATGGTTTCCTTGTGGTCGTAGTGGGTTAGAGGAGGCATGATGATTCCTAGAACAACAAAATTTCACATTTTAGTTTACGTAAACCACTATTATAATGTGGAAGTTCTAGTGTGTGCCTATATGAAAACAATGTGGAGGTGCGGTTATCTTGACTCATTTTGATGCTTCAAAATCATTTTATGCAAGTTTTGTTATAAAACAAAAGATAACCCAAACGCTCCTAGTTCAATGTAGCTTCGTTTGAATGTACCCGAAAATACATATTGGTTATGTATTCCCTTTAGCATTCAAGAGACATTATGCAAATGATGTTTTAAACATAACGTTTTGATTTTGTATTCTCAATGTGAGACGAAAAAAAATATTTGTCCTACTTGTGAGAAATTTTTGGAAGGATTTGACATGGGGTGTTTTAGCAAACATGTTTATACTAATTAAAGATGCAATTCCTAACTATGGGAAACATGATTAGTTTTATTAATTACCTAATCTCATGCATGAATTTCTTAAGTTAATGCATAACCCCAAGTTTTTGTTTTTGTGCAAGAAATAGAATTCCTAGACTCTGATCAGGATTGTAATCAAGTTAAGAATACTTACAATGATGATGGATTAGTAATGTGATTGAATGGAAGGCCAAAATTTCGTGGGTATGGATGAGAGGAATGGTGAATAGTAATAGTTTTGGAAGTGGTGGTATGAGATAATGGGTGTTTGGTTTAATATAAACAAATGTTTTGATTCTGCAGGTCGACGGATACGGCGGAACCCTGAGTTGGGTTCCGTCCGTTATGGCTGAGGGTTCCGCCGACCCTGCTGAGAAAAATGGTTTTTGATTTGTTTTGATTTTTGTGATTTTTGTCTAATGTCCAGAACTACAATGTGGGTTCCATGAGTCCTAAGCCTAGCCTAAGAAGATTAAAAGGTTCACGTTTAAGAGGTTTTGTGAGAATGTCGGCTATGTTGTCTTCGGAAGAAACTTTCTCAATTGAGATATTTCCTTTTTGAACGTTGTCACGAAGGAAATGACGACGAATTTCAATATGTTTGGTACGAGCATGTTGAACCGGGTTTTTGCTAAGATCAATGGCACCTTTGTTGTCACAAAGAATTGTGATGTCGTTGAGTTGAATTCCGTAGTCGACAAGAGCTTGCTTCATCCAAAGAGCTTGTTGACATGCCTTTCCGGCCGAAACGTACTCGGCTTCCGTTGTTGAGATAGCAAGAGCCGTTTGCTTCTTAGAGAACCATGAGGTGAGACAATATCCAACAAAAGTACAAATACCACTTGTGCTTTTTCTATCGACATAGTCACCGGCATGATCCGAGTCGGCATACACTATGGTGTCTATTCCCGTTCCTTTGGGATACCATAAACCTAAATGTGTAGTGCCCTTAATATACCTAAAAATCCTTTTAACGGCTTCGAGATGGGTAGTTTTAGGATCTTCTTGAAAATGAGCACATAGACAAACACTAAACATAATGTCGGGTCTACTAGCCGTTAGGTAAAGTAGACTACCAATCATACCTCTATATTTAGTGCTATCTACGGATTCACTTTCCTCATCCTTGGTGAGTTTAGTTTCCGTGGACATGGGAGTTTTGATAGGTTTCGAATCTTCTAGTCCAAATTTCTTAAGCATGTCCTTAATATATTTAGATTGGTTAAAGAAGATACCATCTTCAAGTTGTTTGATTTGGAGTCCTAAGAAAAAGTTGAGTTCTCCCATCATACTCATTTCAAACTCGTCATGCATGATTTTTGAGAAATCCACACATAATTCTTGACAAGTTGATCCGAATATAATGTCATCAACATAGATTTGGACTATGATAATATGTGAATCTTTCTTCTTAGTGAAGAGAGTATTATCAACTAAGCCCATGGTATACTTATGGTCAACTAGGAATGTTTTAAGTCGATCATACCATGCTTTTGGAGCTTGCTTAAGTCCGTAAAGAGCCTTTTTAAGTTTGTAAACATAATTAGGTTTTTCAAAATCGATGAAGCCCGGTGGTTGAGCCACATATACTTCTTCATTAATGACTCCGTTTAGAAATGCACTTTTGACGTCCATTTGAAAGAGTTTAAAATTATGTGCACACGCATAAGCAAGTAATATTCTAATTGACTCGAGCCTAGCTACCGGAGCAAAATTTTCATCGTAATCAATGCCTTCTTGTTGATTATATCCTTGTGCTACTAGCCTAGCTTTGTTTCTAGACACAATTCCATTTTCATCCATTTTATTACGAAAGACCCATTTTGTTCCAATTATTGTTTGACTCTTTGGTTGAGGAACTAATGTCCATACATCATTCCTAACAAATTGGTTTAATTCTTCTTGCATTGCAATTACCCAAGATTCATCTTTAATGGCTTCATTAATGTTTTTCGGTTCAATGGTTGACACGAAACAAAAGTGGTTGCTTTCATTTTGAACTTTTGATCTAAGTGTTCTTTCGTTAATGTTGCCTATGACACCGTCTAATGGATGACTTTTAGATTCTTTGACATTGACAAGTTCTTTGTTTAATAGTTCATCTTCCTTGTCATTACCTAAGATTTCTTGACATTCAATTGCTTGGCTTTCAACTAAGTCATCATCTACCAAAGGTGATGTCTTAGAGGGAGGTGGACTTTCGTCAAATGTTACGTTTAACGATTCCTCGACTCTTAAGGTTTCTTTGTTCAAAACAGTGTAAGCTTTACTATTTTGTGAATATCCAAGAAATACACCTTCATAAGACTTTGGGTCAAATTTGGTGAGATAATCCTTGGTGTTAAGAATGAAGCATTTACTCCCAAACACTCTAAAGTATCCTAATGTAGGCTTTTTACCTCTATAAAGTTCATAAGGAGTTTTATTCAAAAATCGTCTAATTAGGACTCGATTAAGAATGTACGTTGATGTGTCAACGGCATTACACCAAAACTTTTGTGGAATAGTTTGTTCATTAAGCATTGTTCTACTCATCTCTTGTAATGTCCGGTTTTTACGTTCTACTACACCATTAGATTGAGGAGTACGTGGAGCCGAAAAGTTATGAGTAATTCCATTTTTATCACAAAAGTTTCCAAATTGAAATTCATTATCAAATTCACGACCGTGATCCGTTCTAATAGACACTATATTAGACCCTACTTGATTTTGAATTTTCTTACTTAGAATCTCAAATTTATCAAAAGCTTCATTTTTACTTTTCAAAAACTTTGTCCAAGTATAACGTGAGTAATCATCTACTATGACCAAAGTATAGAAGTTACCTCCATAACTTTGTATAGCGGATGGACCAAACAAATCCATATGCAAAAGTTCTAGACACCTAGATGTAGACACCATGTTTTTAGCCTTATGGCTACTATGGACTTGTTTACCGACTTTGCAAGCATCACAAAAGTGTTGGTCATATTTCAACTTGGGTAGGTTTCGAACTAAGTCTTTAGAGGAGAGGTTTTGGATTAATCTCATGTTAGCATGTCCTAAACGTCTATGCCATAAAGTTGAAGATTCATCTAATGAGGTAAGACAAAGTTTGTCTCTAGATGTTGAATCCAACTTCATGACGTATACGTTGTTCTTAAGGACACCTTTTGCTACGGTTATACCATCTTTAAGGATTTTACTACCGTTTTCACTAAAAAGGACATTATACTTATTACGACAAAGTTGACTAATACTAAGAAGATTAAATCCTAAGTTATCAACATGAGCAACATCATCTATAGAAAGGGAGTCATGAGAGATTGTACCTTTTCCGATGATTTTGCTCTTAGCATTACTACCAAACGTAACATTACCTCCATCACATTTGTGATATGTTGAGAAGAGGCTTTTATTACCCGTCATGTGCCTTGAACAACCGCTATCTTTAATCCATTCATCCGGTTCCAAACAAACTTTGAGGAACACCTATTTTATGAAAAACACTCAAACATTTGGTCCCCAATTTCTCATGGGTCCATTTTGGTTAAGCATGCCATTAATTTGTTCCAAGTATGAAAATAGAGCATAAGGGTTCCATGGCATATAGTTTGAATTTTGGTAATATCCAGAAGTGTTTTGATTCCAAACTTGTTGGTAGTTTGGTCGAGCATTGAAGTTGCTCTTTGGAAAGGGGCGTTTGGGAATTGGAGTCTTAGGTCTTGGTTGAGTAGTCTTAGCTCTAAATTCACTTTTATTAAGTCCTACTCCAGTTCTAAAGGCGGGTTTTGTTCCATTTTTATATGTAACTTTAACAAATTTTGAACGATCCGATGTGGATGAAGTTCCTGCTGCAGCAGTCCTGGCGGATCCCTCGGGGCCAACTGGCGGAACCCTAATTTGGGTTCCGTCTGGTCCGCGGGCTGCTGTAGCAATTTTGTTTGTTTCATGTGTGTTCTTTTCTTGTTTCTTTTGTCCCTTAATGATTTCTACTTTCCTGAAACCTAGACCTGTTTTATCAAAAGGTGACTTTTGAATTTTCATAATTTCATCTGCACATGAAATGCTCTTATCGAACTTTTTGAACTTTGTGGTTTGTTTGATTAGATCATTTTGAGTAATTTTAAGTCTCTCAACTTCAAGTTTAAGTTCTTCACATGATTTGCATGAGGTGTCAATATCTTTACCCTTTTCTAATCTCTTAGCTTTTTCTTTTAACTCATAGACTTCATTTTCTAAAAACTCCTTTTTAGTTTTCAAAAATTTATTTTTGTTTATGATTTTTAAGCTTAACTCACAAAGTTTGTTATATTCATTTTGTAAAGTATCATCATCTATAGAGGAGTAAGATGAGTCGGAGAGTACCTCATTTGAGTTGTGAGCCATGAGAGCAATATCATCATTCTTTGGCTCATCATCATCTCCTTCATAGTCACTCCAAGCACCACCCACAAAAGCTTGTTGAGGTTTGCTCTTGGGTGGTTTTGGACATTCTCCTACAAGATGACTTGTATCTCCACACCTATAACATTTTCTTTCAACTTTTCCTTTTCGATCATCACGATCTTTCCGGAAGGTTTTCTTGTCATCTTTAGGTTGCCTTACAAACTTTCCTCGCCTACGAAAGAACTTCTTGAAGTCTCTCACGGCCATAGCATATTCCTCATCATCACTATCCGAAGTAGATTCTTCATCATCACTTGATTGGACTCTAGCTTTCAAGGCAATGGACTTAACTTTTTCTTTCTTGCCTCTAACTAGTTCCGAATCTTTTTCCATAACCATTTCATGAACTTTGAGGTTTCCAATAAGCTCATCAAGTGACATGCTTGAAAGATCTTTGGATTCTTCAATTGCCGTCACTTTTGCTCTCCACTTCGGATGGAGTGCTCTAAGAAATTTCCTGACAAAGTTCTTACTACAAAAAGATTCATCAAGTGCTTTAAGTGAAGTAATAATAGTGTTAAACCTAGCAAAGGCATTATCAATAATCTCATCTTCGAAAATAACAAATTGTTCATATTGTTGAACGAGAAGATCAATTTTGTTATCTTTAACTTGTGAGTTTCCTTGATGAGTGACAATTAAAGATTGCCAAATATCTTTGGCGGTTTTACACAAAAAGACTCTTTCATATTCTTTCTTAGGCAAAGCCTTATAAAGCATCATTTTAGCTTCATTATTTTTACCTATTAATTTCTTTTGATCATCATCTTTGATGTTAGTAACTACGTTATCACCATCAATAATTATATACCACAAATCTATATCTTTAGATTTCACGTAAGTTTCAAAACGGTTTTTCAAATATATAAAACCATTTGCTTCAAATAGTGGTGGTCTTTGCATAGATTGCCCTTCTTTGTAATTTTCAAAATCCATGGATCGTTTCAAGTTTTAAAACACAATATATTTTAAAAGCTTGAGTAACGTAGCTCTTGATGCCAATTGTGGAAAACTAGAAGTGGGGTTGAATAGTTTACCGATTAAAATCTTTTTAACTTGTTAAGTTAGCTTTGAAACTTTCCGTTTGATCAAAGATATATGCAACAAACACAATATATAACATGCAAGTAAATGAAAGAAACGATCAAACCACAACACGAGTATTTATCGTGGTTCGGCTACAAGGACTCTTTTTCCTTGCCCTACGTCCACGCCCCGAGTATCCAACTCGAGAGTTTCTTTCACTAGTCAACAAGCTCCTTTCACCGGCGGAGAAAACCTTACACGTCGCTTATACTTTTACCGACACAAAGCTAGATGTCGGGTTCTTTTACAAGGGCACAACCACTCCCGTTTAGTTCTTTTACTAGGGTACAACAACTCCCAACACTCTTTGTATTTTGAGGACTAAAATACTAACCACTCACTACAGAATATACACAAATAATTGACGTGTAAACAACAAGAGTTTACACAATACTAAGCTAACAAGTCTTGCAATGTTGTGTTGGAAACTTGTAACTTTTGACGACCTTGTGAGCTTCTTTGCTACAAAAGGAAACTTCACATTTACAATGTTAAGAGGTTAGAAGAAAAGATGAGTGTGTGTGTAAAATATGATCTCAAGAAGTTAGCCAAAAATCAAGTTATGGCTTGGTATTTATAGCACAACATTCTGCATGCTTGGCGGATCAGGCGGAACCCTCAGATGGGTTCCGCCCGTGTACCCCCAGGGTACCGCCGGGTCTGCAGTAGGTTTATGCAATAACTCTTCAAACCAAACAAGGTCTTGTCTCATAAATCCTAGCAACCAAACAATGTCACATCACTTAAAAACAAGTTAAATGCAAAGCTTGCAAGCAACAACAAAGTTAATCAAACACATTACTTTCCATAAATACATAGTGACAAAACTTGCCATAAATGTGATGTGACAATTTCTAATTTAAGAAATAAACTTGTGTTGTGTTTTATGAAATGTAAAATGTAGCAAAAGTCTAGTTTATGCAAGTCTTAAAAAGTAAGATTATGTTTTACTTAGAAACAAAGGTTTACATTTTGTCGTTAACAAAACTTAGAGAAGATCGTAAAATATAAATAACGTTTTTAGGTGATATTTGTATTAACAATTAGTATATAGTGTAAGTCGTTGAATATAAATGGTTTATGAAACATGTATAGGTTGTACATCTCTTACTACCGTTCGGGCCGACATAATTCAGAAGTCATGGAGTAAACGTTCGAGGAGCCAGGACACTTTAATTCGTAAATCCACAACTCATCTCGACGGCTTACTTAATGAACTCCTCACATGAGGCTCCCTACTATTGTAGTATTTGATAACATATGTATAAGTTTTTGATCTTTAAAAGTTATATGGTCTTTAGCCGTGGCTTTGCGGTGACCTTGGTCATTGTTACCATGGTCTTGAGACTCAACCTTGGCTTTAGCCATGGTTGTGGTCTTGGCTTTAGGTCATTAGACCTCTTGGTCTTAGTAAATCATAACTATTATATAGTGACTTTAGTCTAAAAATGGGTTGTTAAGAATTTGAAGAAAATATCACTCGGAAAGCGTTTTCAGGGCTCGAGCTTCTATGTTTCTGAACGAAAACAGCGTTCTGGACAACTTTCGTGTTTTAACTTTTTGATGAATCGGACCAGAAGGGTGACTTTCAAAATGGCAGAATGCAAAACAGTAGGGTATAGGCAGTTTTGGTTTCGCTAACTTCTTATGGCCATAACTTTTGACTCGTGTACTCGTTTTGGGTGATTCAAATTGCTATGTTTTCCTTGTTAAGTCCTCTTTAACAGAAAGTAAATGTAAAATATCATAGTTATACTATTTTGGTCGTGGTTCTCCATAAAAGTCACTAGTTTACTTGTTTAAATAACATAAGTTAACATATATATACCATAACTTGTTTTACTAGTTTTTATACATCATTAACACAATACAAAGACCATATATAGCATGAAAGAAACATAATAAGCATGAAAATGATATTGAGCAAGAAAGTGTAATAGGATTTCTTACAACTTTTGGCTTTCTAAAGAAAGGAAGTCAAGTATGAAACTAGGACACTAAACCTATGCTTGCAAACCCTTCACCACAACTCTTGTAACCCTTGCTAGCCTTGATATAGACCTTTTGAAAACCAATTAACTTCAGCCCCTAACACCTTGTATAGCTCCTAATTCAACCATGGAATCACCAAACAAACTTAAGAACTAGGTAGAGAATACTAAGACCTTGAACTTTGTAGTGTAACTTGTAGTTTGAAGATCAAAGGATCATGGTGCTAGAGATTTATGTGTGGCGTTTTTAGTGATGAGAAAGGAAGGAGATGAGCTTGTATTTTATAGCATGAATGAGGAGGTTAGGAAGGTAACTAGGAAAGTTCATTGAGGAGGTTAGTTTTTAAGATATTTAGGAAGCTTTCTTAGCAAGTTTTACACATGTATGGATCTTAGGGCTTAAGTAATGAGATCATGACACACAATAGGTGAATCCCCCCCCCCTATAAGTTGGCCAAGGCTGATCTAGGGTGACTAGATGAGTAGTCATGGTCTTATCTAAGTTACGGAGTGAGTTTTGGTCCCGGTAATCGCTAACGGTAAGTCGTTAAGTCATGAAACTTAAAATCGGGTATCCTAAAAATATGAAACTTATAAATATGCTATAACTTATCAATATACTCCATAATAAAATATAAAATGAGTGGTAGGTTCTATTGGGGTGCTCAAACCCTGCTAAAACTGGAAACGCGGGTCTAAAACGCGTAATACGTAAAACGTACGAAGGTTGCGTAAAATTGAGAAAAGTAAAATGTAACTTTTCTAATAGGATACTAATGACTTAAAATGACTTATAATGTTTAGGCTGGGCTTAGTCTAGTGTCGGTAGGTATTTAATGTCTTTTAGACATAAAACCGTAAGCCTAAAAATCAAGGAATGACTTATAAAATCAAGGAATGATTTTTGGTCAAAGGAGGAGGGAAAAATATGTTGACTTATTCTAATAATTTGAAAACTCAAATTGTTTTAGAAACGCGGTTCAGGTATAGGCTAGGGTTACGGCTGAGTAAAAACGCTTAAAACTGAAAATTCCAGTTTTTTTTTTCACGGCCGAGGCTTATTTTGGTCATGTTTTTCTCAGTCATGATTAATTCTCTAATTAATCATGAGAGTGCTAAACATTTTTCTGATGCGGGGTCACTTAACGCGGTCGAGTTTCGTTGTGCGTAGAATTTTTGAATGACGTTTTACCCTAAAACGTGTAATTCCGTGTAATTCCTTAATAACTTTCACGAAAATGATCTGATGAGTGTCAAACTTTTAATTTGGCATGGAAATGATTTATCACTCGAGGCCAAGAAACAAAAATCAAATTTTGGGAGAATTTCGGGAAAAATGAATAGTAAAAGTGAAAAGTAAAATTTTCCGGGAATAGTAATTAACCTAAAATTGCGAATTGTTACAGGTGCCAACCCGCAACCGATCGGATGGACATCTATGCCTGTTTATACCAACTTCTTGTGCATGAATCTTGGTCTTTTGTCCATTGTTCTAGGCCCTTCTTAGTGTCTTGTTGTCCAAGCTCCAGCATTTATGTCCCTATTCATTACTAGGAGTATTTGACAAGCCTAAAAGGACCCCAAGAGTACACAATTAAAGACACAATTCAAGAGATCATTTACTCTCATTACTACTCTCAATTATTATCATCATCTAGCTCTCAAAGAAGGGAAATTCGTGCAGAAAGAACCAGGAACTTTGGAGGACCAAGGAAGCAACATTTGGAGGCCAAAAATCTCAAGAAATCATCACCAATACTTAGGTTAACAATACCTTGTCATTTGTTATCAATTCCAAAGCATTGTAAGACTTAAAACCATGGATTCTAATGTTAAATATTCTGAGTTTATTTGCATGTTTGCTATGAGTGGCTAGTAGTCTTTTTACACTTGTTTTGATGATGTTTTATGCTTAGTGATAGTTATGATTGTGATAACATGTTTTAATTCAATTTCAAGTCAATCCTAAGAACCAATTGTACCTTAAGTTTCATAGTGACATTTGTTGAGCCAAGGTTAACTAATTGATAATAGTTTCAAGGGTCGAAAGATTTGTTATTATTCAACTAGTTATAATCATTTGTCTATGAATGATTGTTTTTCACCATAATTATTCTTGACTAAACAAAGAAACAAGAAGTATGATTGTAATGAGAATGCTTTTATAACATCAAATCAGATTGTTTGTAAACCTTTAGTTGGACGAAAGTTTAGATGTTTATAAACAATTGTAACCTTTTTGTCTATGAATGGGTTACCTTTTGTAATGACCATTTCCTAAGAGTATTTGATTTGTAATAAGAGTTTGTTCTTGTGTTTAAGATATTCACCATACCTTTTGAACCTTGGATGGATCTTGAATTGATTGGTTTACACCTAAAGCTTGTTTTTATGAACTAAAATCTTGACGAAGGTTTAACTTGTAGAAACAATAGATTAGACCACCATCTAATTATCACAACCAACATGTTATCAAAAGTTATCACAATCATGTGTGTCATTAAGTAGAAAACTAGTCTAAACAAGTGTAGTTTTTAAATTATTGAATTTTCTTATTAACTTATTTGCGTACATTAGAGATTTACTTTTAGACTTATATTTTTATTCACTCACAAATCCCTCCGAACGATCCCGACTTACCATCATATCTTGCTATAACGGACGAGTACACTTGCTCATATGTGTTGTTTCTAGATTTGGTAATTCACCCTTATAAATTTAAAACTTGCACTAACAAAACGCACATCAGGGTTTACAAGTTCAGCAGAAACCTGATGGTATATTTATCAGTCAGGATAAATATGTAAGAGACATGTTGAAGAAGTTTGATATGGAAAATGTCAGAACTGCCACTACACCCTATGAAGCTCCAAAACCAAAGAATAATCTTGAACCAGATCCTGATGTGAATGTTCATTTATACAGATCCATGATTGGTTCATTGATGTATTTGACAGCTTCTAGGCCTGACATTACATTTGCTGTGAGTGCTTGTTCTAGACACCAGGTCACTCCACTTACTTCCCACTTGAATGCAGTCAAAAAGATCTTCAAGTACCTCAAAGGCCAACCCAATTTAGGTCTTTGGTACCCAAGAGAGTCTCCTTTTAGGTTGGAAGCCTATAGTGATAGTGATTATGCTGGTGCAAATATGGATAAGAGATCCACAACTGGAGGTTGCCAATTTCTGGGAAGAAGATTGATTTCTTGGCAATGCAAGAAACAAACTATTGTTGCTACCTCTACTACTGAAGCAGATTATGTTGCTGCTGCCAATTGTTGTGGACAGGTTCTATGGATTCGAAATCAATTGCTGAATTATGGGTTTAATTTAATGAACACCACAATTTTTATTGATAATCAAAGCACCATATGCATAGTTAAAAATCCAGTTTTTTATAATAGAACAAAGCATATTGAGATCAGGCACCACTTTATAAGAGATGCATATGAAAAACATTTGATTAAAGTGGTTTAGATTCACACTGATAATAATGTGGCAGATTTATTGACTAAAGCTTTTGATGGACCTAGGTTTCAACACTTAGTTGTCCATATTGGGATGCTTAACCCTTAACTGCAATGTTTGAGGGGAGGCATAAGCCTCAGGGGAGGCAAATGCCTCAGGGGAGGATTGTAGTTGTAAATTTGTATATTATTTATATATTTTTGTTTATGTTTTTGTTTTCTAACACTAACCAACTAATGTTCCTGTAAGTTTTTGTTTGGTTTGTTTGTTACTCTGTGTCTGTTTTGCAGAATGACTTTATAAGGTGATGCTCATCTTAAGTTGAAGTTCACCAAGACTGTTACAATGGGAAAGTGGTCATGTAAGCTTAGAGCCTGTTTCTACTGAAGAGTAATATAAGTGATACTCATTGATTCTACTGAAGTAAAGTTCAAGAGTTGACAATTGAGAAAAGTTGTTCATTCATTCAAGAAACAATTTACAGCTTACAATCAACTTCAAAATGAAATACAAGGCCATTCCTATACAGAGTTTAACAAACTTATTCTAGCTTCTATCATCTATTACAAAAGCTGGTGGATATGCATGACCAGTACGATGAAGAAGCTGAAGGTGAAAATGGAAAGGAGGGAATGATGATGATGACAACGAAGATGCTCAAGAACCTAGTTTTATATCTTTGGTCCCTGGCAACATCACACCATCTTCTACTCCACCTTCCTTTTTCTCTTACCCATCACCTCTGCCTCCTTGCCCTTTCCCCTGCGTCCATGGTATGAAGTACCAGATCCTGGAGCAGGAAGACCAATCACCACATCCTGTGATGTTGGAAGAGATGGATTAGACTTCCTTGGCCTTGGTTGGGATCTCTCTGGTGTGGAAGGAGGGATGAATGATGGATCTTCATCTTCATCCTCTGAAGATTCTTCATCAGAGGTAAAGACAAAAGGAGAGACATATTGTCTCTCAGCAGGAATGGGGGCATGGCTTGGTTCACCTCTCTCCAGAGCATTCCACCTCTTCTCTCGTTCCCTTTCAGCATCTGAATCATCCAAATCCGAAGGAATGTTTGCAGGATCTTCTTAGGGTGAGGGACTTGGAGGTTTCACATCCTGATTCTTCCATGGTTGAGCACCGGGGGGAAAGTAATCGTTCCAACCATCACTTGATGATGATGATGAAGAGGTGGATGAGGTTAGATCTATGATTTCTGGTTTGGAGGACATATTTTTGGTGGATAATTAGGATTTTATTGAGAAATTAGGGTTTTGATGATAATTGGGGGTAATTGATATCTGTAACGTGTGATTTGGGGATAATTTTATAGGCGAAGTCAAGGCTTAATGGTAATTAATGCGAGTTGGGTGGCACAATAAAACTCAAGATATTTTTACTCTTGAGTTGATTCTGCTGATTGACTTTTTGATTAGTGATGAGTGCTCAAACACTCATCATTTCTGGTCAAATCTGAACTGCAAAACATACTGTGGAAAACTAGAAGGGGGGTTTGTATAGTTTTATGTCCTTTTAATTAATTTCCAAAATATTTTGTTGGTTATAAAAACTTTCGATTCGATCTTAAGTGAGTTCAAGCAACAACCAATATAAGCAAGTCTAAACTAATATTGAAAGTATTGAAATATAATGAAGAAAAGATAGAGTTAGAAAGATCAAACCACAACACGTGAATTTATAGTGGTTCGGCTACAAGGACACCTTCCTTGCCCTACTCCACTCCCCCAGTACCACACTCGAGAGTTTTCTTCACTATGTCAACAAACTCCTTATGGTGGAGAAACCTTACACACCTTGGCTTACACAAGTTAACGACACTAAGCTAAATGTCGAGTTCTAATCGTAGCTAGAACCAATCTCACACCAAATATCACACCACGTGATCTTCACACCTTAATCACACCTTCACACCTTCTTCAAGACTTCACACCGTCCTCACACCTTGTCAATCTTCACACCTTCTTCTATGCACAACTAAGTCACAACTACTAAACTAGTTTACAACACACCAAGATTCTACAATCAACAAATATACACAACACCTTAACAATTAACTATCACTAGTACTATATGAAACTAGCTATACACAACACCACTACAATAAGATGGATGTAGAGAAGTGTTCTTCTTCTTGCACTTGAATGGATGAAGCTTTGGATCACTTGGAAACAAAGACTTATGAAATATATGATCAAAGGATTTTAGATCTAGAGAAGAAGATTGGATCAGAAAGTTTATAGTGCAAAAAGGTGAGAAAAATATGTGGAATGATCCAATATTTATAGGGCCAGAAAATACTGTTCAGGAGCGTGTCGGTCCCCTTAATTGTAGGCCGGTCCCCTTAATGATTAAGGGGGCCGCCTAGTAAAATTAAGGGGGCCGCCCTCCTGAACGTTTCAAAAGTTTTTCTGGATAAAATTTGCCCTTTTTGGTTGGAAATTTGAAATCATATTTTTGTGGTTTAATAAAGCTTTACCAAAAATGATTTACAAATATATATAAAATGTTAAAATCATTTTATATAATGTTATGTATTAATATAAAATTTCCTTTGATCATGTAATGCATAAGTTACTAAGTTTATGCATACCTTAAGTGATATAAGATGTAGAGGTAAATATTTGTCACCAGATACTTGTTTATGTATTATTTTTGACTTAATTTGATTTAAGTTTTATGATTATCAAAACATAGGTTTATTGAGAAATATTAATAACATTCACAAACATTATTTATATCAACAATCTCCCCCTTTTTGATGATTACAAAACTTAAACTCATTAACTCAAAAATTAGTTTTTAAACAAGTATTTTAGTGAGTTTATATGTACTTCTCCCCCTTTTTGTAACATCAAAAAGGTTATGCCGACAAGTTTTCATTTGTGAAAATTTTGACGGGTAGAAACTCCCCCTTGATGTGTACTCCCCCTCGTTTGGGGGCACCAAGAGAACGAGCTATGGAATGCTTGCAAAACAAAAATATTAGAAGCACAAGTATAGACATGCACACAAATATAATGTAATAAGGAAAGAAAGAAGCATTCATATTAGAGCAATGGTTGTGTCAAGACACAACAATACAAGTACAAGTAATGAAGAGTACAAGATATTAGCAATTTCATAAGCTAACAACAATAGAAATACATCATCATGCAAAAGTACATGGACTTCATAGAGCTTGCAAGCAAAAGGGGTGGCAAAGACTTTATTTATTAAGCATATCAAATGCTTAATTTGGAGAGCATGATGGTGATGGCGGAGGAGTGGATGAGAATTGTGGTGGAGGAATTATAGGAGAGGATGGTGGAGTTGGAGGTGGTGGTGGGTTGGTAAGCAAGTGTTCAATATATGAAAACATATATTGAATTTCATCTTTAAGGCCAAAGATGATGGTTCGGTTGTGGATACAACAAAGGCAAGTATCACCATGTGATTCAAGCATCCTCCAAGGTACGGGATTGGCAAAGTATGGTGGTGTAATTTGTGGAGATAAGAGTTGAGTATCAAGTGGTGTTATTGGTGATAGTGAGATTGTAAGATGGGTGGATATAGGTTCTGGTGTGGGAAGTGGTGATGATACTTGTGGTGACAAGTGTGAATTGATGTAGTCATTGATTGATGAGGTTGAGGGTAACGAAGATGAGGAAGTTCCATGAGTGGAAGGTGTTTTGGATGGTGCATTAGGTGCACTTGGAGAGGAGCATTTTGGTGGAGGTGATGGGGTTATGTTGTCTTCATTTGTTAAGTCAATGAAGAGTTGTTTTGGAGGAATGACCACAAGTTTTTGTTTCTTGGAGGTTTTGGAGTTTGAGGTACTTGGAGGAGTCATGATGATATGATGAATGATGAGATGAAGAATGGTGATAATGGAGGGAATTTATAGTATGAAAATGGGTGATTTAGGTAAATGTTTGAAATGGTTGAAAGAGATTCTAAAATCAGTTGGGCCAAAATGGGAAATGGCAGCTGAGAATAGAGAAAGGATTCACAAGATGCAAAAGAATACAGTAAACCCAGTTCCAGATGGCCGGTCCCCTTAATTGTATGCCGGCCCCCTTAATAATTAAGGGGACCGCCTAGGGAATTAAGGGGGCCGCCCATCTGGTGTTTTCCCAGACGACCAGAAACCCAAAATTTGCAAAATTTGGTGATTTTTCAAGTGTGTTTTTCCAGCAAGCTCTATTAGGAGTACATACTTTAGGAATGATGATATATAAACATATATATATATATATATATATATATATATATATATATATATATATATATATATATATATATATATATATATAATCAAATTTTGCATGCAATTAAACATATTATAATCCATATTGAAAAGAAGCATGGCATAACACTAATATAGAAGCATGATAATAATTAAAGTCTAAACATCATTCCGAATAACACGAGAAATTAACATAAGTATTTCCGAATAAATCGGACAAATAGCAAACCATACAAATGTCTAAAAGAAACAAGTAATAACAAGTAGCAACACGTCAATCTACTTCTTTTTCTTTCCAAGCATCTTCCTAAACATCTTCCCAACGGATTTGAATCCCCCTCGAAGTTCTTCATGCATTTGTTGTTGACGATTGATGATAGACGTTTGACGAGTGAAGAGAAGCTCATCGGTACGTTCATGAGGAAGAGGAATTTGATACTCGGTATCATCAAGATCGGAAAGATCTTCAACAAAGGTCGTGGGGGATGGAGTACTAACACGTGAGGCGTCTTCCTCCTCATCATCATCGTCATCACGATGAGATGTAGAACCACGAGGCCTAGAATACAAAGGAACACGAGATTTTCCTTTGTCACTACGAGGACGGCGAGTACGAACACGAGTAAGTTGGTTCAAAGTAGGAAGGATATGAACATAGTAGTCTCTTTGAAGATGTGGGTAATGTTCCATCACAAAACGATAAAGTCGTGTGAGAAACATACCGTAAGGAAGATTGGCATTTGGGGTGTTTTTGGCGGACATGATTCGATGAACAAAAAGATAAGCCAAATTGTATTGCTCTTCAGCAATAACACAATAAAGCATGTGGGCAATGCTCGCCGTGACATGATCACGGTGACCACCAGTACCAAACGCATTCTCTCTAATGAGTTCTTCCCACTTCTTCATATCTTGGCTTAGCTCTTTGAGGAGGATTTGATTGGCATGAATATCGACATTCTTTGACTTGATTACTCGACTAGTCGTACGACGTTCTAGTTCAAGCATTCGACGAATGTCTTCAGGACTAGGAATCTCAGAATAGTAGGGGCCATCCTGAGGACAATTTCTTTCAAGAGTGGAGAGATCCCATTCATTTGAGAAAATGGCTTGGCCGTTGAATGGGATTCTAAGAATTTGTCCGAATTGAGCAAGAGTAAGAGTAATAAATTGATTTTGAATCATGAAGGAAATGAGGAGATTACCATAGGGATCGGTTTGCATCGTCACTTGGCTATAGAAGTCGAGGATAAAACGAGGAATGATAGGTTCGTTGATTTGGAAAAGACATTCAAAACGAATATTGGAGAACATTCGTTCGGTGTCATCAGATTCATAGAAAGATGGATCGACAATTCTTCCTTCGTGAATGTTTCTATTTTCAATAGGACGATAGAAACTTGCAACTGAAGGAGACATGTCGGGAGTAGAAGAGACTTTTGGAATGTATTGTTTGGTTTTGGAGACATCACCAACCGTGGTCTTAGGCATTATCACCTAGACAATATAACAACAAAAATAGAATTAATATAAAAACAACTATCATGCATATGTTATATATAAGTATATATAATTATATGCAATATATGTGGAACGAAATTCTACTTCGACAAAAAAAAATATTCAATGAAGTAGTTTCATAATGTTCCTTTTATTTTGATTTTAAACTCGTTTAGAATATATAATATCAAAGAGTATGATATCATAATTCATTTCGAAATAAGGCTAGATATATATTAGATTATATATCTTCCATTTCGTAAGAGTTTGATACAACATGAGCTTGTTTAAAAGATTAAAAAAACGAATTTTAGTTTTCAAAAATATCATTTTCGAGATAAACCAAACGCTCCCTTAACTAGATAAAGACATCCTAAAACATCAATATATATATTGATTATATATCTTGATGACGTCTATTGATCTTAGTAGTATTAACAAGTTATATGAAAAAGTTTTAAGTTTCAAATAACTACATATAGTTATAGTTTGTTCATGAACCAAACGCCCATGTTGTCTTCATGAACCATTTTCTAATAAATTGAAAAGTATGTTTTGATTGTTTAGGACGTTAAAATAATGTAATGTAGTAAGTTTTAAGTGGTTTTTGAGAGTTATATCAACAATGTGCCTCTTGAAAAATAAAATTTAACAAGGGTTTATGGGCGATTAATGATTTTGACAAAATAATATGTTATACTAATTTTGAGTTGCAATACATCATTCTAATCCTATGGGAAGCATTTGGTAGTTCAATTTTTAGCTTCTATTGCACTTAAATTCGAATTAAAATAAGTTTTAATAAAATGCATAATAATTGATTAGACACCAAATCGAATGAAATGTGATGAAATGCATGTTGGAAAACTTACAAAAGATGTTGTTATATGTTTGGTTGATGTTTGCCCCTTGCGAAACAACCCCGGATTGGTGATATGATGAAGAATTTTGAAGTTTTTGGGTGTTTTGGTTCGTACTCAGTAGCAGTGGGGAGGAACAAATGAGTGAATGGAGTGTTTGGGAATGGAATTAAGAAGGAAAAATGGATTTGGAAGTGTCAGATGGCCGGTCCCCTTAAACATTAAGGGGACCGCCCTCGATAACAAGCCGGTCCCCTTAATTATTAAAGGGGCCGCCTTTGAAATTTTCCAAATTTCGCGGAATTAGTTTCTGGAACAAAAATATTTATACGTATATAATTAGATTTAAAATATATCAAAAATACGTAAACGTTCATTGGCACGATGATAAAATTCTTAACAATTTTTAATTACCATTTCGATAATTAAAATATACCTTTGACAATTTTGGATAAAATGATCAAAGTGTTAAGTTGATGAAGGGTTTGAGGTATGTTCGGGAATATGTGAATAAGTGTGTGTGTATATATATATATATATTTATATATAAGTATAAATGTGAGTGAAAGATGGGTTGATGGGTGAGGTATAAAAGATAGTAGCGGAGATAGGATATAGGCGGCGAGAGGAGTTTGTTTCATCCATAGTGTTCACGTGCGAAGGCGTTCTTGCATTATAAAAGTCCACTTGACTCATATCCCTTCATCATCATGAGTCTCCTAGAAGAGGACTTACTAGAATAACGCGAGGGGGAAGGAAAGGGTTCGATAAAGAACGATTTCCTGGAGTTCTAGAAATTCAACTAATGACGTATCTAGGTTATGTACAAGTGAATATATATATATATATATATATATATATATATATATATATATATATATATATATATATATATAATATATAATATATTACGTATAATAGTATATATATATGTATATATAAGTATATATGTGATTCTAACAAATAGAAGACAATAACAAATTATATTTAAATAATTGACGAAATCAAACAATGCATATTTATCTAAGCATGGCAATGAGTTGTGAAAGAATGGCGTACCCGGTGGTCTTCAAAAGAAATCTTCAACATCATCAAGATGAAATATAGACTTTGAAAAAGTCTATGTTGAGAGAAAAAAGAAGATTGCCTCAAGGAATGTTCGTCTAGCCATTTGATCTCCATTGTTCTTTTGGTCCAAAGTTGTTTGGTCCAAACATGTTTAACATTTGACTCGGGTGCATGAAAGGTGGTAGAATGCCCCAAGGATTGTAGCTTTGTTGGTAGTTCCACATTTGATTACTATTGTTATTATAGTTTTGTCTATTTTGATTTCTTCTTGGTTGAGGTGTTTTAGACCTAGGATGAGAATTATTTGGTTTTCTAGGTGGTGGAGTTTTAGATCTTATTTTGGGTTTAGAAGATCCTACTTCGGTCTTTAAAGACGGTTTATAAAAATCTTTAACTTCTTCATCGTTGGCAAGAGGTATTTTCTTATCATTAATAAGTATATACTTAGGATTAGATTTTAAAGGTTTTTGTTTGTTGAGTTCACTTTCAAATTTTACATTTTTAATCTCGCTTGTTGAAGCCTCATTTAAATTAAATCCTAAGCCGGTTTTGTCTCCGGATGTTCTTTGAATACTTATTATTTTACTAAGTGATTGACTACTATTTTCAAATTTGTCAAGTTTGCGAATTTCTTCCCTAAGTATTTCGTTTTCACTTTTAAGCTCTTGACATGATTTACATTCTTCAAAAATTTCTTTACCTTTTTCTAGTTGATGTATTTTAATTTTTAGTTCAAGTACTTCACTTTCTAATTGATTATTAATGTATTTTAGTGATTTGTTTTTGGCCATTACTAGTTGTCCTAATTTGCATAGTTTAATATATTCATTATCTAGATCTTTTTCATCTAATGATATACTTTCATCACTAAAATATTCGGTTTCGGAACGTACCTCATTTTGGTGTATTCGCCATGAGACATTTTTCTTCCTTTGTCGTTTCATTCTCATCATTATCACTATCACTCCAAGCACCTCCAACAAATGCTCTTTGATTTTGATCTCTTGTCATCATTGGACATTTTCCAATAAGGTGATTTGGATCTCCACACTTGAAACACTTTCTTTCAATCTTGTTGTTCTTGTAATCTTTACTCTTTTGAAATGTTTTCTTTTCTTCATACGGTTGTCTTACGAATCTTCCTCGCCTTTTGAAGAATTTCTTGAAATCTCTTACGGCCATGGCGTATTCTTCGTCATCACTTTCGGAAGATGAGTTATCTTCGATACTAGATTCCTTTCTAGCTTTCAAGGCGATTGACTTGCTTTGCTCTCGTTTTTCCTTGACCATTTTGGAGTCCTTCTTAATGATGACTTCGTAGACTTTTAGATTTCCAATTAATTCGTCAAGTTGCAAAGTTGACAAATTCTTCGATTCTTCAATAGCCGTCACTTTAGCTCGCCATTTTGGATGAAGAGCCCTAAGAAACTTCCTAACAAAATTCTTACTAGAAAAATTTTCATCAAGTGCTTTTAAACTTGTGATGATAGTGTTAAATCTAGCAAAAGCATTGTCAATTGATTCCTCTTCCGGAATCGTGAATTGCTCGTATTGTTGAACAAGTAGATCTATCTTATTATCTTTGACTTGACTATTACCTTGGTGAGTTATTAGTAAAGAGTTCCAAATTTCTTTTGCGGTTTCACACATAAAGATCCTTTCGTACTCTTTACGTGGTAGCGCATTATAAATAACCATTTTTGCTTCATTATTTTTAGCAAGTTTTCTTTTTAAATCATCATTTTGTTTTTAAAAAGGTACGATTTCATCTCTCTTAGTTTCCGGGTTATTTTGAATAGGTAAAAAATCACCATTAGTAATAACATGCCAAAGATCTAGATCTTTTGACTTCACATAAGTTTCGAATCGATTTTTCCAATATAGAAATCCATCACTTTCAAATAGTGGTGGTCTTTGCATAGATTGCCCTTCTAAATATTTTTCAGATTCCATAGATCGTTACAAGTTTTAAAATACAATATATTTTAAAGATCTTGCTAGACGTGGCTCCTGATACCAATTGTGAAAAACTAGAAGGGGGGGTTGAATAGTTTTATGTCCTTTTAAAATTAATTTCCAAAATATTTTGTTGGTTATAAAAACTTTCGATTCGATCTTAAGTGAGTTCAAGCAACAACCAATATAAGCAAGTCTAAACTAATATTGAAAGTATTGAAATATAATGAAGAAAAGATAGAGTTAGAAAGATCAAACCACAACACGTGAATTTATAGTGGTTCGGCTACAAGGACACCTTCCTTGCCCTACTCTACTCCCCGAGTACCACACTCGAGAGTTTTCTTCACTATGTCAACAAACACCTTATGGTGGAGAAACCTTACACACCTTGGCTTACACAAGTTAACGACACTAAGCTAAATGTCGAGTTCTAATCGTAGCTAAAACCAATCTCACACCAAATATCACACCACGTGATCTTCACACCTTCACACCTTCTTCAAGACTTCACACCTTCTTCACACCTTGTCAATCTTCACACCTTCTTCTATGCACAACTAAGTCACAACTACTAAACTAGTTTACAACACACCAAGATTCTACAATCAACAAATATACACAACACCTTAACAATTAACTATCACTAGTACTATATGAAACTAGCTATACACAACACCACTACAATAAGATGGATGTAGAGAAGTGTTCTTCTTCTTGCACTTGAATGGATGAAGCTTTGGATCACTTGGAAACAAAGACTTATGAAATATATGATCAAAGGATTTTTGATCTAGAGAAGAAGATTGGATCAGAAAGTTTATAGTGCAAAAAGGTGAGAAAAATATGTGGAATGATCCAATATTTATAGGGCCAGAAAATACAGTTCGGGAGCGTGCCGGTCCCCTTAATTGTAGGCCGGTCCCCTTAATGATTAAGGGGGCCGCCTAGTAAAATTAAAGGGGCCGCCCTCCTGAACGTTTCAAAAGTTTTTCTAGATAAAATTTGTCCTTTTTGGTTGGAAATTTGAAATCATATTTTTGTGGTTTAATAAAGCTTTACCAAAAATGATTTACAAATATATATAAAATGTTAAAATTATTTTATATAATGTCATGTATTAATATAAAATTTCTTTTGATCATGTAATGCATAAGTTACTAAGTTTATGCATACCTTAAGTGATATAAGATGTAGAGGTAAATATTTGTCACCAAATACTTGTTTATGTCTTATTTTTGACTTAATTTGATTTAAGTTTTGTGATTATCAAAACATAGGTTTATTGAGAAATATTAATAACATTCACAAACATTATTTATATCAACACATACAAAAACACTCAGAAATGCATCAAAATACTAAAAATATTTCAAAATTTTGTTTTATATGTTTTAGATGCAAAAAGAGTAAAAACAGATGAAAAATGTACAAAGTTTGCAAAATTGGCAGTTTCAGTCCCCCAACTTTCATAGAATGTCAAAACTAGTCCCTGGTCATTCAAAATATGGAAAATTATCACCAAAGGTCCTTTTAAAATCATAAGTTGTCATATTTAGTCCTTTGGTGAAAAATCTCAAAAGTTTTGGAAATTTACAAGTTTAGTCCCTGGAGTTTAAAAATTGGCAGATTTGGTCCCTGGTGGGATATTTTCGGATAAAAAGTCATTTTTGGTCCTTGGGAAATCACAAGTGGCAATTATGGACCTTGGTGTTAAGTTTGGAGAATTGTCAGTTTTGGTCCCTCAAGTTTGGCAATTTGGCATTTTTGGTCCCTAGAATATTTCAAAAGTGGAAAAGTGCACCATCATCATTGGATTATTAAAGCTTGGCAGGAAAGGACATTGAATCAAGTTTGGAGGGTATTACATTTTCAGTCCCCAAGTTTTAGAAAATTACATGCTTGGTCCTTGTGAAATTTAAATAAGCCAAAGGGACCCCTTTAATATTAATCCACCAAAATCCAAATCCACTTCCAAATCCAGCCCACCGAAACACTTACCCAAGCCCAAAATTATCCCTGGCCCAAAACCCCTACCCCTTCAAATATTACACCAGGGTCAAACAAGTGGTCAAACGACCACTGTTCACCCTCCTTCCTCCCACAAAACCCGCTCCCTGTCTCACCTCCCCCTCCTCTCCTTTTCACCAACCTCACCGCCAACACTCTTCCCTCATTAATGTCTCTCATCAATTTCCCCCTCCTCATTAATACCCCAACTGCCACACCAAATCCCACTCACCCTGTCCAATTTGGACTTTCCCGCAAAAACGGATTTTAAAGGTCAGGATCAACATAATGCTATCCAACGGTTCCAATTGAAGTGGGAAAGAGATGTACTCCAGGGCTTATAAAAGTCAAGTAAAAAGAAGAAATATGTATTAGATTAGTAGTAGTGTAGTTTTAATATTTTTTTCATGTCGTTTTAATTAATTACCCATGTTCTAGTGTAATTCCTAGTTTATAAATATTGTATTCAGTATCTTTAGTGTATCTTAAACAAAATTCAAGAATTAAATTCAAGTTTTAGCTTTTAAGTTCCAATTTGTATTTTTTTAAAGTGAAAATTCAATATCTTGTTCAAAGGTTACAAACTAGTTGCTCATTGTTTGTTTAAGCTCACTGTAGCTTATTTATAAGCTTTGTTAGGTATTTAGATCATTGGGGTTAGTTTTTACTCAGTTTACATAAAAATCTTAAAATTGTTCAAAAAATAGTCCATAAATTAAAATTCACTGTGGAAAGAAAGAAGCAAAGGAAACAGGGTGGAATCAAGGTTGTTTTTGGTTTAGTGACCTCAGGGAGGTGTTAGGTTGAGTGTAGTTTCATGACCCTTGGTTTTTGATCTCAAAGAAAGCAATTGTAAGTTCAAACTCTCAATTTTCCTTTTTACTGTACCCTAGTTCATTAGGTGATTATTTTTACATTTTTGTGCTTAATTAAGCTTAACTAATCATATTAAGTCATTATAGTGTGTTTCCTTGGTCCTTATTACCCATTTGCTTCAAAAACATAAAATCAGTCAATTATAAAGGGTGTTTGGTTTTGATGTGATCACTTCCTTCCAGGTTGTGGTTGTTGTTAATTTTTATTGAAACGTCTTACTATGGGTCTAGTTAGCTAGTGTAGGTCATAAAATCTTGGTCTCATTTGACAAAAAGTCAAATTTCCATATTTAGTACCCTCACAGTTAACTGTGAGGGATTTGAGACTCATAAATCCTCAATTTAGCTTATCAGTAGCAGCTTTAGCTTAATTTAGGTTTACTATAGCTTATTGCAACTTATTTAGCTTGTATGATTCATTAAAAGTTCAAATAAGTCAACTTATCAAGTTTTCACAAAAAGTCAAATTTGTATCTCTCAGATTTTTCCAAAAGTTACAAGAATTTTAGGGAATTTTGTGTAGTGTTTTAGGATTTGAAACTTTTAGGAATCATAGCCCCCCAGCTCAACTTTGAGTTCCCCCCTTCACTTCGTTTTTGTGATTTTTGTTGTGGGCCCTACACTGGCTCAAACACACCTGCAGGGCAAAATGTTACCCTGCACACTGCCCTCAGTCTAACACCCCAACTTCCAGGGTCTCTCCAAGCCTCACCAGTGGGACCCACAGCTTGTTTCCTAGCTTTTTGGGAAGCCAATAAGCTCAGCTTATTGGCTCCACTCTTGTCTTGGGCTTCCCATCCACCCAGTGGGCCCCACACTGGCCCAAAGTTGGCCAATCAGGCCTGTTTGATCTGTGTGGTAATTGGGTTTGCTTATCAGCTTATTGGCTGATCTTGTGCTAATTTCTGGTTGCCTCTGCTTCATTATAAGCTTTCTCACTTGTTTGCATCTTAAACCACCCCTGGTCTCAGCTTAGAGCTTATTTCAAAGCTTTTAGCTCTGACAGTTGACCAAAGTCAACTGTCATGGTTTAAGCAATCCAAAGTGCTTATTTTTAAGCTTCCTGCAATGTCCCTTTATTAAAGCTTCCTAAATTTAGTTGTGAAATTGTTTTGTAAAAGAAAAATCCAGAAAAATCAACTTTAAAATAAGTGATAGTTTCTATTTAATTTTATTTATCTTTTTAATTTTCCTTTTTAGATTTTTATTAAGTACTTGGCATTTTTATATTTTTCTTAATTTCCTTTTATGTTAAAGTAATTTTAGTAATTTTCTCAGATTTTTATATTATCATTTGGTAATTATTAGATTTAATATTAGTTTAATTAATTATTAATTAATATTTAAGTATTAAATAGCATAATTAGTTTTTATTAAGTAACACCTAGTTTTTATATTTTTCCTAGCTTTTAGAAGTTATAAAAGAATTTTTGGAATTTTCTTATAATTTCTACTATTCATCTTCTAGTTTTTATAATTTAATTAGTTTAATTAGTAATTAATTAGTATTTAGTTTAATAGTTAGTAAATTAGTTTAAAAACATATAAAACAAACTTTTTATAATTTTTTCATAATTATCTAAGTCTTTTTAGTATTTTCAATAATTTTAATTAGTTTAATTAGGTAATTAATATTTAATTAGTAATTAATTAATATAAAAATCACAAAAAGACAAAAAGATATATTTTAATTTTAGAATTAGTTTTTAGTTATTTTATAATTTTAGAAATTTAATTTTCATTTTTCTAGTATTTAAATAATATTATATTGTATTTAAGTTATTTAAATATTAATAATTAGTATTAATTAGTAATTAATTAATAATAAGTAATTAATTAGTGTAAAAATTTATTTTCTTTTTCTAAAAATTTTCTTTCATCCTTAGGTTTGTAAAAAAGTCATTCTCACCCCCTGAGGGTTTTCAGATTTCACTTTTCACTTTTTATTTTGTACGTTTACGTTATTTAAACTGAACGTACGCGTTTTTAGGTTTTAAACGTTTCTGGTTTTTCTAAATTTCCAGTCTTGTTCATATAGCTTATTTAAGCTATTTCCTTGTAGATTCCTTAGCTTAATCACTCACAAACCCTTTCCTATCCAAATTCACCCGATCACAAACCCGTTTGATAACAATTCACACCTCGTCAGGACATAACGACCCGGGGAAACCACTATATTCCGCGGAGCATTGACTCTAGGCTGTTTGACCTTGTTGACCATCCTTTGGTCAATTTAGGTTGACCATTTGGAATCACTCAAATTTTGGCGCCGCTGCCGGGGAGGTTGTGCGCGTTATTCTCTAAACGGTTTTGCGTATTGGTGAATCGGGATATACACCCATTGTATATTTATCCACCATTGTTCATATTATCTTCTTATTTACACAAAACAGTTCCTGAAAACTATTTAAAATCAGTTTTCAACGAACACAAAATACCCAAAAAGATTTTCCTTCTTATTTGTATATAAAATGTCTTTCCAAAAATCCAAAAATATTCACCTTTACCCTCTCACATCTTTGATTCTTCATCCCTACCCCTCTATACACCTTTGATTCTTTCTATGTCTCATCCACACCTTCTGATTTGTGAATGGTGTGGTAGTCCTCATAATGGTGGTAATTGCCCCAGCTGTGGCATGGTAGAGTCAGGAAACGGGTCTGTCTATTACCAGAATCCCTATTCCTACCATGACACCACTGATTCATTCCATCAGCTACTACACCATGAGACTCAGCAGTTTTACTGTTGTGAGTACTGTGGTGGTTCACACTACAGTTATGACTGTCAATCAGGAAACACGCTTGTCTATGAGTAGTTTCCTGATAACAATTATGACTCTAGCACATACAACCCACAGCCACATCAGTTTTACTGTTGTGATTACTGTGGAGGTCCACACTCTAGCTCGGATTGTCAAACAAGGAATCCATTTCCTTGTAACAATTACGACTATTCGTTTTCAGACCCACCTCCACAGTACCAAATGATCCAATCAACTCCTCATGATACTGAGTAAGACCTTTTACTAAAGGCTCTTGAGATATTGAAAGAACTTAAGGAGGAGTTGGTTACTACATCATTTCAAGACTCTCGTGAGAAATCTATGGCAGAATTACTTGCTGACAAACGAGAGGCTAGAAACAAAAAGAGTATGGAGGAATTACTTGCCGAAGAACAAGCAGCTATAACACGTGCCAAATTTCGTAAAGCTGCTCTTCTAGACTGTGATGATGATAGTGATAATGAAGACACCCTTGATATCCTTCAATTTTATAAGGGTTCGCCAGATTCATCATTTGTGATTCCTCCCATTGAAAATCAGGGAGAAGATAATGTGATGGAGAAATTACTAGCAGAAGATCAAATGGAACTTGTACAATCCATGAATGCTAGCTCCTCTCATCTCCCTCAGTCTGTTGCTATCACACCCGAAGTTCACACTCACTCTCTGAACATGGGGGATGAGCATATTAGCACTGTTCCTAATAAGGAATCGGACGAATTAATAAAGTCTAGTGTTGAGAGCCTTGTCCCAATCCCGAGAGAGTCACAGGGGACTTTTGATCATGTGTGTGATATTCCTTCCCCCCTGATAATCCAAATGATCAAATTGAGACTGTCTCTGATTCCAGTGATGATTGTTTATCTTATGGAGACATTGAGTATGTTGATGCATCCCTTCCCTACTCTAATGTTGACTTTCTTCTCGAGGAGTTCGCCGATGAACTCACTCACACCAATCCACTTCCATCGGGAGGTGATGATGATCTCTTTGATTTCAAAGATGATCTGGAAGAAGTCGAAGCATTCCTTGCACTAGATAGTTCAACTTCGTATGAAGTTGATGATAACTATCTTGATTCTGAGGGGGATATTCTTTTCCTTGAAAGCTTATTGAATGATGATCCATCACTCAATTCCTATCTCAATACCGGGCTTAGTGATTCAAACACTCATGAAAATTCTTTATCTTATGGAGACATCAGTGATGTTGATGAAATACCTTCTTAGCCCATCATTGATCACCTTATCATGACTCCTCCGGAGTATGATGGCAAGAAACATCATGATCGGGGGGAAAGATTCTCAATCATGAGAATTTGTATTTCTATGACAAATTATCCCACCCTCCCTCCCGGGATGTTTTCTAACCCTAAGAGCTTAACCGACAAAATCCAAATTCAGGAAACTAAACCTGATCTTGAGGATGAGCATCTTTTCATGATTGTTCTCATGACATTCTCGATGACTTCCTCTCTTCTTCACTCCTTCGGGAATGAAGATACCATCTTTGATCCCGGCATTTTCATTTACCATTATCTTGAGCTGGGATTATATCTCATCGGTGTGGAACTTTCACGTGCTTCAAATGTTTGTCCAAACATCTTGAATGAAAGTCCGATGGAGATTGCTTCTTCCACATCATGCTTCCCCAAGAACAAATGAATTCGGGGTCGAGTCAAGCTAGCGACTCGGTAAACAAAAACAGTAACATGCATATAGGGTTTTCACCCTAAGTGTGGGGGGTGCCCCTACTGTGGTTACAAATAAAGTGAAAAAACAAAAATTAAGTTTCCACATTTAGCGTGTAATGTTACCCTTTTACGTTCAAAGAGTCGGCATAATAGTCGGGCCTTTGAATATTGAGGACAATATTCATTCTAAGTGTGGAGGGGGGGGGGGGGGGGGGTATTCTAGCGAATTTTATCATATTTTACCATCTAGTACCCCCGTTTTTGGCAAAAATTTTAAAAAATTTTCACTTGTGTTTCAAACTTTTTGTGGTTATCAGTCTGCCATGTCTAAACGACAAAAGGATTGGATAATCCAGGAGCAAACGGCTCTTGGTAAAGATATATCAAATCCGTTTACGGCTTACAATTTGCCCAAAATTGTATGGTATCTCAACTCACCATATCCTAAAAAGTGAAAGAGTTGGCTAGCCCGCAAGATTATGGCTTGTGGTAAAGGCAGTGGAAAAACCATAATTGGTAATCAGCTCACCAAGATGTTGACTATGTCCATCAAGAGTTGGCTAGTCCAGAAGCAAACGGCTTTTGGTAAAGACAAATCAAATCCGTTGACAGCTGGTGGTTTGCTCAAAATCACATGGTTATCAGGTGGATCATAGTTCTTACTTGAACAGAAACATTTGGCTACTCCAGAAGTAATGGCTTTTGGTAAAGAGATTAAAATCCATTAAATTGTCAAAACAGTTTATTGCTAGGGACTATGATTGGTCCCAAACGGTCAACCTAAATTGACCAGGTGAATGGTCAACTAAGTCAAACGTCTCAAACCAAATCTCCGCGAAAGTACAGTGGTTTCCCCGGGTTGTTATGTCCCAGCGAGGTGTGGATGGTATAAAAACGGGTTTGTGATCGGGTGAATTTGGACAGAAAGGGTAAGGAATTTGGTTTGAATGATTACACTACGAGAATACGAGTGAGAACGATTTAAACAAGCTATATTAACAATAACGTGAAACCTAGTTAACCTAAAACGTAATCTAAAAACTTAAAATCAGAGTTTGCTTATAAATAAGCAGAAAAATAAGCCAAACGGCTTAAATAGAAGCTATCACTTTATTTATGTTTTTGGTTTTTCTTTATTTTACAAACTACTTTTACTTACGTAACCTAAATTTTTAAAAACGTAAAAGTTATTTTAAATAAAACGCGAGTGCGCAAAATAAAAAGTGAAATTTGAGCTACGCAAACCCTACGGGCATGAAAATTATATTTTTACGAACCTAATAATCAAAGAAAATTTTAGAAAAAAGAAAAATATTTTTTTGACTTTTTAATTATTTATTTATTAATTAAAAACTATTTAAACTTAATTAAACTACTTAAACTAACTTAATTATAATAAATACTAAACTAATCTATAAAATTATAAAACTTTTTCTAAAAATACATTAAAGTGACAGAAACTTAACAAAAAAATAAAAAATCCTAAGTTTTAATAAATAAGCTATTTTTATAATTAATTAGTTATTATTACTTAAAACCTAATTTAAACTATTTTAATTATAATAAATATTAAACTAATTTCTAAAATTATAAAATTTTTTATACAAATACTACATATTAATAAGGTCCTAAGAAAAATAAATGAGATCTAGGTATAGTGCAAAATAAGCTGACAATAAGCAAACATAAGCTGTAAAAGCTTATTTGCAACAACAACACAACAATGGGTCTAATAATTGATTTTGCAATGGTTGTTTGAAAAAAGACCCAAGGGCGACTGGTAGTGAGGTGTGTGTTGTGTATGCTCAGTTGTGAGCCAAGGGACACAGGTTCGAATCCTGCCCTTGGCTTTTTTGCAAAACTATTTTTTTTTTTTTTAATTTTTTCTTTTACAAACTGATTAAACTCATGGAAATAAGCAAAATGTAAAACTACAACTATTTCTAAAGAACAATGGATAAGCAGTTAAAGGGACAAAGAATAAGCAGTTTACTAATAAGCTAAAAAGAAGAAATTGTGAAATCCTAAAAGCTATACAAAAGCTACTACAAGCTGATCTTAGGGGAGAAATAAGCTAAGGGGACCTAAGGGGAACTTGATAAGCTGGAACTAATAGAAAAAGCACAAGGAATAAGCTTATAAGCTTCAATAAGCAATCCAGACCCCTTGAGGCTTATGCAGTCCAGCAGGCAACTTGGAAGGCTTGAATTAGCTTATCAGGTAAGCTAAAAAGCCAAGAATGACTCTCAAACCAACAAGCTCACTGGGTGAGCTATCCAAAAAGCCCACAAGCACAAGCTAGGACCCACTAACAAGCTCAGAAAGAGCTTGTGAAGCTGGTTCTATACACTGAGTGGTCAGTGTACTAGGGGTCAGAGTGGACTAACTTTGGGTCAACAAAAGCTTATCAAATAAGCACACAATGGAATATTAGGCATATGCATAAGAAGTTGGTTCAGTGGGGAACTCAAAACACCAAAGATCACAGGATAAGCTTAACTAGAGAACCAATTACAAGCTTATGAAAAAGGGCTGTGGAACATACCATGGTGCAGGGGAGATGACTCTCCCTGCAGGTAACTTTGGGCAAGAGTGGGGCCCACCAAGAAATTCATAAAAATAAAATAAAATTAGAATTGAAAACACAAGCTGGGAGGCTACAAGTGCAAGAAATTTGAAGTTCTCAAACCTAGTACAAAAATCACAAAAAATCTTGGAATTTTAGGAAAAATCTGAGATAAGTACATTTGACTTTTGTAAAAAAAAAACTTTGTATTTTGACTTTTATGTATTTTTATTGATCAATGCTGACTACATGTGATGTTATAAGCTATAATACACTGACTTTAAGCTAATGTAACCAGTTATGAGCTAATATAACTAATGAGAGTCCCTATACTCCTAATAGTTACAATGAAAATGGGATTAAAGGCAACTTTGACTTTCTAATCAATAACCTACTGATTTCATGCATTAAATGACCTACTATTAACTAGTATGTTAAGTTTGCATAAAATTTCACCACTGGAATTCACAAGTACACATGTAAGTATGCACTTCCAAACACCCCCTTAAGTAAGACTGCCAATGGTTTTACAAAGCAAAAGGCTTCCACACTCTGAGAAACTAATAGCATTCAACTGATTAAGCTATGTGAAGGTTATTGGGACAAACATCTTACACTAATAAGCAGTTTAATAGGCAAAACAATAATAAGCAGTTAATAAGCTAATAAGCAGGGTAATAAGCTGAGCACTTGTTTTGATAAAAATAAGACTTTTATTAAATTTAAAGACAAGAGTTTACACTGAGATTGAAAACTAACAATACTTAAACTAAAATTAATTCTAATCTAAATTACACTACTTCCTAATACTAAAAACCTAACTGCCATAAAAATGGCTACAATTGAACTATTTATACTCATAAAAATAAATTAGGTTTCCATCTTGTTTCTTGTGCTACAATCCCATCCCTTGGATTGTCTCTGAGTGATCTTGGCCATTGGCTTCATTATCTTGGCGGGAAAAGGAGTGATACAACTTGGCAGTTTACCTTTTGGCAGGGAGGTTTTGGTGTGTAGTGGTGGAAAGGTGCAATAGGGTGAAGTGTTGGTGTAGTAGTAATGATGGTGTTGGTGTTGATGATGGAGAGGGTGTGGCAGGTTTGTAGCAGGGAGTCACGGGGTGATGTTGGAAGAAGGTGAGGTGGAGGGTTTTGGAGTTTGACTAGTGTTTTGACCCTGGGTGATAATAAAAAACAGGGTAAGGTTTTTTTTTAAGTGTGGGAGTGGGCTCTTGGAGTGGGGTGGGCCAAAGGGTGGATCAGGATGGTCTATTGGATTTGGAATTTCAATCTTTAGCTTGTAAATAATGTAGCCCAAGGACTATAAGTGTAGAATCTGAAATTCTTAGAGGACCACTTCTGCCATTTCTTCAAAGCATTATCAAGGACCATTCTTGACAAGTGTTAAATTCCCAAGGTACTTTTCATCATTTTTCTGCAATCTAAAATTCCCGGGGACCATTATTACCATTTTCCCAAACTCCAGGGACTATTCCTGCCAAATGTGAAAGTTAAAGGACCAAATTTGTAATTCTTTCAAACTTTTCACCCAAGGACTATTTCTGCCAACTTTTGAATTTCCAAAGACCAAAATTGATTCTTCTTTCAAAATATCCCTCCAGGGACTGAATTTGTAAATTTCCAAAACTTTTGAGATTTTTCACCAAAGGACTAAATATGACAACTTAGGGTTTCAAAAGGACCTTTGGTGATTTTTCTTTTAAAATATGTGCTCAGGGACTATTTTTGCCAATTTTTGAAAGTTGGGGGACTGAAACTGCCAATTTTGCAAACTTTGTATGTTTTTCATCTGTTTTTTGCTCATTTTGCATCTAAAACATATAAAACATAATTTTGAAATATTTTTAGTATTTTGATGCATTTCTGAGTGTTTTTGTATATTTTGCAGTTCAGATTTGACCAAAAATGATGAGTGTTTGAGCACTCATCAGACAAGCAATATTTTAGTGTGGGGGATTGATGAGTGCTCAAACACTCATCATTTTTGGTCAAATCTGAACTGCAAAACATACAAAAACACTCAGAAATGCATCAAAATACTGAAAATATTTCAAAATTGTGTTTTATATGTTTTAGATGCAAAAAGAGTAAAAACAGATGAAAAACGTACAAAGTTTGCAAAATTGGCAGTTTCAGTCCCCAAACTTTCATAAAATGTCAAAACTAGTCCCTGGTCATTCAAAATATGGAAAATTATCACCAAAGGTCCTTTTAAAATCATAAGTTGTCATATTTAGTCCTTTGGTGAAAAATCTCAAAAGTTTTGGAAATTTACAAGTTTAGTCCCTGGAGTTTAAAATTGGCAGATTTGGTCCCTGGTGGGATATTTTCGGATAAAAAGTCATTTTTGGTCCTTGGGAAATCACAAGTGGCAATTTTGGTCCTTGGTGTGAAGTTTGGAGAATTGTCAGTTTTGGTCCCTCAAATTTGGCAATTTGGCATTTTTGGTCCCTGGAATATTTCAAAAGTGGAAAGGTGCACCATCATCATTGGATTATTAAAGCTTGGCAGGAAAGGACATTGAATCAAGTTTGGAGAGTATTACATTTTCAGTCCCCAAGTTTTAGAAAATTACATGCTTGGTCCTTGTGAAATTTAAATAAGCCAAAGGGACCCCTTTAATATTAATCCACCAAAATCCAAATCCACTTCCAAATCCAGCCCACCCAAACACTTACCCAAACCCAAAATTATCCCTGTCCCAAAACCCCTACCCCTTCAAATATTACACCAGGGTCAAACAAGTGGTCAAACGACCACTGTTCACCCTCCTTCCTCCCACAAAACCCGCTCCCTGTCTCACCTCCCCCTCCTCTCCTTTTCACCAACCTCACCTCCAACACTCTTCCCTTATTAATACCTCTCACCAATTTCCCCCTCCTCATTAATACCCCAACTGCCACACCAAATCCCACTCACACTCTCCAATTTGGACTTTCCCGCCAAAACGGATTTTAAAGGTCAGGATCAACATAAAGCTATCCAACGGTTCCAATTGAAGTGGGAAAGAGTGAGATGTACTCCAGAGCTTATAAAAGTCAAGCAAAAAGAAGAAATATGTATTAGATTAGTAGTAGTTTAGTTTTAATATTTTTTTCATGTCGTTTTAATTAATTACCCATGTTCCAGTGTAATTCCTAGTTTATAAATATTGTATTCAGTATCTTTAGTGTATCTTAAACAAAATTCAAGAATTAAATTCAAGTTTCAGCTTCTAAGTTCCAATTTGTATTTTTTTTAAGTGAAAATTCAATATCTTGTTCAAAGGTTACAAACTAGTTGCTCATTGTTTTTTTAAGCTCACTGTAGCTTATTTATAAGCTTTGTTAGGTATTTAGATCATTGGGGTTAGTTTTTACTCAGTTTACATAAAAATCTTAAAAATGTTCAAAAAATAGTCCATAAATTAAAATTCACTGTGGAAAGAAAGAAGCAAAGGAAACAGGGTGGAATCAAGGTTGTTTTTGGTTTAGTGACCTCAGGGAGGTGTTAGGTTGAGTGTAGTTTCATGACCCTTGGTTTTTGATCTCAAAGAAAGCAATTGTAAGTTCAAACTCTCAATTTTCCTTTTTACTGTACCCTAGTTCATTAGGTGATTATTTTTACATTTTTGTGCTTAATTAAGCTTAACTAATCATATTAAGTCATTATAGTGTGTTTCCTTGGTCCTTATTACCCATTTGCTTCAAAAACATAAAATCAGTCAATTATAAAGGGTGTTTGGTTTTGATGTGATCACTTCCTTCCAGGTTGTGGTTGTTGTTAATTTTTATTGAAACGTCTTACTATGGGTCTAGTTAGCTAGTGTAGGTCATAAAATCTTGGTCTCATTTGACAAAAAGTCAAATTTCCATATTTAGTACCCTCACAGTTAACTGTGAGGGATTTGAGACTCATAAATCCTCAATTTAGCTTATCAGTAGCAGCTTTAGCTTAATTTAGGTTTACTATAGCTTATTGCAACTTATTTAGCTTGTATGATTCATTAAAAGTTCAAATAAGTCAACTTATCAAGTTTTCACAAAAAGTCAAATTTGTATCTCTCAGATTTTTCCAAAAGTTACAAGAATTTTAGGGAATTTTGTGTAGTGTTTTAGGATTTGAAACTTTTAGGAATCATAGCCCCCCAGCTCAACTTTGAGTTCCCCCCTTCACTTCGTTTTTGTGATTTTTGTTGTGGGCCCTACACTGGCTCAAACACACCTGCAGGGCAAAATGTTGCCCTGCACACTGCCCTCAGTCTAACACCCCAACTTCCAGGGTCTCTCCAAGCCTCACCAGTGGGACCCACAGCTTGTTTCCTAGCTTTTTGGGAAGCCAATAAGCTCAGCTTATTGGCTCCACTCTTGTCTTGGGCTTCCCATCCACCCAGTGGGCCCCACACTGGCCCAAAGTTGGCCAATCAGGCCTGTTTGATCTGTGTGGTAATTGGGTTTGCTTATCAGCTTATTGGCTGATCTTGTGCTAATTTCTGGTTGCCTCTGCTTCATTATAAGCTTTTTCAATTGTTTGCATCTTAAACCACCCCTGGTCTCAGCTTAGAGCTTATTTCAAAGCTTTTAGCTCTGGCAGTTGACCAAAGTCAACTGTCATGGTTTAAGCAATCCAAAGTGCTTATTTTTAAGCTTCCTGCAATGTCCCTTTATTAAAGCTTCCTAATTTTAGTTGTGAAATTGTTTTGTAAAAGAAAAATCCAGAAAAATCAACTTTAAAATAAGTGATAGTTTCTATTTAATTTTATTTATCTTTTTAATTTTCCTTTTTAGATTTTTATTAAGTACTTGGCATTTTTATATTTTTCTTAATTTCCTTTTATGTTAAAGTAATTTTAGTAATTTTCTCAGATTTTTATATTATCATTTGGTAATTATTAGATTTAATATTAGTTTAATTAATTATTAATTAATATTTAAGTATTAAATAGCATAATTAGTTTTTATTAAGTAACACCTAGTTTTTATATTTTTCCTAGCTTTTAGAAGTTATAAAAGAATTTTTGGAATTTTCTTATAATTTCTACTATTCATCTTCTAGTTTTTATAATTTAATTAGTTTAATTAGTAATTAATTAGTATTTAGTTTAATAGTTAGTAAATTAGTTTAAAAACATATAAAACAAACTTTTTATAATTTTTTCATAATTATCTAAGTCTTTTTAGTATTTTCAATAATTTTAATTAGTTTAATTAGGTAATTAATATTTAATTAGTAATTAATTAATATAAAAATCACAAAAAGACAAAAAGACATATTTTTAGTTTTAGAATTAGTTTTTAGTTATTTTATAATTTTAGAAATTTAATTTTCATTTTTCTAGTATTTAAATAATATTATATTGTATTTAAGTTATTTAAATATTAATAATTAGTATTAATTAGTAATTAATTAATAATAAGTAATTAATTAGTGTAAAAATTTATGTTCTTTTTCTAAAAATTTTCTTTCATCCTTAGGTTTGTAAAAAAGTCATTCTCACCCCCTGAGGGTTTTCAGATTTCACTTTTCACTTTTTATTTTGTACGTTTACGTTATTTAAACTGAACGTACGCGTTTTTAGGTTTTAAACGTTTCTGGTTTTTCTAAATTTCCAGTCTTGTTCATATAGCTTATTTAAGCTATTTCCTTGTAGATTCCTTAGCTTAATCACTCACAAACCCTTTCCTATCCAAATTCACGCGATCACAAACCCGTTTGATAACAATTCACACCTCGTCAGGACATAACGACCCGGGGAAACCACTATATTCCGCGGAGCATTGACTCTAGGCTGTTTGACCTTGTTGACCATCCTTTGGTCAATTTAGGTTGACCATTTTGAACCACTCAAATTTTGGCGCCGCTGCCGGGGAGGTTGTGCGCGTTATTCTCTAAACGGTTTTGCGTATTGGTGAATCGGGATATACACCCATTGTATATTTATCCACCATTGTTCATATTATCTTCTTATTTACACAAAACAGTTCCTGAAAACTATTTAAAATCAGTTTTCAACGAACACAAAATACCCAAAAAGATTTTCCTTCTTATTTGTATATAAAATGTCTTTCCAAAAATCCAAAAATATTCACCTTTACCCTCTCACATCTTTGATTCTTCATCCCTACCCCTCTATATACCTTTGATTCTTTCTATGTCTCATCCACACCTTCTGATTTGTGAATGGTGTGGTAGTCCTCATAATGGTGGTAATTGCCCCAGCTGTGGCATGGTAGAGTCAGGAAACGGGTCTGTCTATTACCAGAATCCCTATTCCTACCATGACACCACTGATTCATTCCATCAGCTACTACACCATGAGACTCAGCAGTTTTACTGTTGTGAGTACTGTGGTGGTTTACACTACAGTTATGATTGTCAATCAGGAAACACGCTTGTCTATGAGTAGTTTCCTGATAACAATTATGACTCTAGCACATACAACCCACAGCCACATCAGTTTTATTGTTGTGATTACTGTGGAGGTCCACACTCTAGCTCGGATTGTCAAACAAGGAATCCATTTCCTTGTAACAATTACGACTATTCGTTTTCAGACCCACCTCCACAGTACCAAATGATCCAATCAACTCCTCATGATACTGAGCAAGACCTTTTACTAAAGGCTCTTGAGATATTGAAAGAACTTAAGGAGGAGTTGGTTACTACATCGTTTCAAGACTCTCGTGAGAAATCTATGGCAGAATTACTTGCTGACAAACGAGAGGCTAGAAACAAAAAGAGTATGGAGGAATTACTTGTCGAAGAACAAGCAGCTATAACACGTGCCAAATTTCGTAAAGCTGCTCTTCTAGACTGTGATGATGATAGTGATAATGAAGACACCCTTGATATCCTTCAATTTTATAAGGGTTCGCCAGATTCATCATTTGTGATTCCTCCCATTGAAAATCAGGGAGAAAATAATGTGATGGAGAAATTACTAGTAGAAGATCAAATGGAACTTGTACAATCCATGAATGCTAGCTCCTCTCATCTCCCTCAGTCTGTTGCTATCACACCCGAAGTTCACACTCACTCTCTGAACATGCGGGATGAGCATATTAGCACTGTTCCTAATAAGGAATCGGACGAATTAATAAAGTCTAGTGTTGAGAGCCTTGTCCCAATCCCGAGAGAGTCACAGGGGACTTTTGATCATGTGTGTGATATTCCTTCCCCCCTGATAATCCAAATGATCAAATTGAGACTGTCTCTGATTCCAGTGATGATTGTTTATCTTATGGAGACATTGAGTATGTTGATGCATCCCTTCCCTACTCTAATGTTGACTTTCTTCTCGAGGAGTTCGCCGATGAACTCACTCACACCAATCCACTTCCATCGGGAGGTGATGATGATCTCTTTGATTTCAAAGATGATCTGGAAGAAGTCGAAGCATTCCTTGCACTAGATAGTTCAACTTCGTATGAAGTTGATGATAACTATCTTGATTCTGAGGGGGATATTCTTTTCCTTGAAAGCTTATTGAATGATGATCCATCACTCAATTCCTATCTCAACACCGGGCTTAGTGATTCAAACACTCATGAAAATTCTTTATCTTATGGAGACATCAGTGATGTTGATGAAATACCTTCTTAGCCCATCATTGATCACCTTATCATGACTCCTCCGGAGTATGATGGCAAGAAACATCATGATCGGGGGGAAAGATTCGCAATCATGAGAATTTGTATTTCTATGACAAATTATCCCACCCTCCCTCCCGGGATGTTTTCTAACCCTAAGAGCTTAACCGACAAAATCCAAATTCAGGAAACTAAACCTGATCTTGAGGATGAGCATCTTTTCATGATTGTTCTCATGACATTCTCGATGACTTCCTCTCTTCTTCACTCCTTCGGGAATGAAGATACCATCTTTGATCCCGGCATTTTCATTTACCATTATCTTGAGCCGGGATTATATCTCATCGGTGTGGAACTTTCACATGCTTCAAATGTTTGTCCAAACATCTTGAATGAAAGTCCGATGGAGATTGCTTCTTCCACATCATGCTTCCCCAAGAACAAATGAATTCGGGGTCGAGTCAAGCTAGCGACTCGGTAAACAAAAACAGTAACATGCATATAGAGTTTTCACCCTAAGTGTAGGGGAGTGCCCCTACTGTGGTTACAAATAAAGTGAAAAAACAAAAATTATGTTTCCACATTTAGCGTGTAATGTTACCCTTTTACGTTCAAAGAGTCGGCATAATAGTCGGGCCTTTGAATATTGAGGACAATATTCATTCTAAGTGTGGAGGGGGGGTATTCTAGCGAATTTTATCACATTTTACCATCTAGTACCCCCGTTTTTGGCAAAAATTTTAAAAAATTTTCACTTGTGTTTCAAACTTTTTGTGGTTATCAGTCTGCCATGTCTAAACGACAAAAGGATTGGATAATCCAGGAGCAAACGGCTCTTGGTAAAGATATACCAAATCCGTTTACGGCTTACAATTTGCCCAAAATTGTATGGTATCTCAACTCACCATATCCTAAAAAGTGAAAGAGTTGGCTAGCCCGCAAGATTATGGCTTGTGGTAAAGGCAGTGGAAAAACCATAATTGGTAATCAGCTCACCAAGATGTTGACTATGTCCATCAAGAGTTGGCTAGTCCAGAAGCAAACGGCTTTTGGTAAAGACAAATCAAATCCGTTGACAGCTGGTGGTTTGCTCAAAATCACATGGTTATCAGGTGGACCATAGTTCTTACTTGAACAGAAACATTTGGCTACTCCAGAAGTAATGGCTTTTGGTAAAGAGATTAAAATCCATTAAATTGTCAAAACAGTTTATTGCTAGGGACTATGATTGGTCCCAAACGGTCAACCTAAATTGACCAGGTGAATGGTCAACTAAGTCAAACGTCTCAAACCAAATCTCCGCGGAAGTACAGTGGTTTCCCCGGGTCGTTATGTCCCAGCGAGGTGTGGATGGTATAAAAACGGGTTTGTGATCGGGTGAATTTGGACAGAAAGGGTAAGGAATTTGGTTTGAATGATTACACTACGAGAATACGAGTGAGAACGATTTAAACAAGCTATATTAACAATAACGTGAAACCTAGTTAACCTAAAACGTAATCTAAAAACTTAAAATCAGAGTTTGCTTATAAATAAGCAGAAAAATAAGCCAAACGGCTTAAATAGAAGCTATCACTTTATTTATGTTTTTGGTTTTTCTTTATTTTACAAACTACTTTTACTTACGTAACCTAAATTTTTAAAAACGTAAAAGTTATTTTAAATAAAACGCGAGTGCGCAAAATAAAAAGTGAAATTTGAGCTACGCAAACCCTACGGGCATGAAAATTATATTTTTACGAACCTAATAATCAAAGAAAATTTTAGAAAAAAGAAAATTATTTTTTTGACTTTTTAATTATTTATTTATTAATTAAAAACTATTTAAACTTAATTAAACTACTTAAACTAACTTAATTATAATAAATACTAAACTAATCTATAAAATTATAAAACTTTTTCTAAAAATACATTAAAGTGACAGAAACTTAACAAAAAAATAAAAAATCCTAAGTTTTAATAAATAAGCTATTTTTATAATTAATTAGTTATTATTACTTAAAACCTAATTTAAACTATTTTAATTATAATAAATATTAAACTAATTTCTAAAATTATAAAATTTTTTATACAAATACTACATATTAATAAGGTCCTAAGAAAAATAAATGAGATCTAGGTATAGTGCAAAATAAGCTGACAATAAGCAAACATAAGCTGTAAAAGCTTATTTGCAACAACAACACAACAATGGGTCTAATAATTGATTTTGCAATGGTTGTTTGAAAAAAGACCCAAGGGCGACTGGTAGTGAGGTGTGTGTTGTGTATGCTCAGTTGTGAGCCAAGGGACACAGGTTCGAATCCTGCCCTTGGCTTTTTTGCAAAACTATTTTTTTTTTTTTAATTTTTTCTTTTACAAACTGATTAAACTCATGGAAATAAGCAAAATGTAAAACTACAACTATTTCTAAAGAACAATGGATAAGCAGTTAAAGGGACAAAGAATAAGCAGTTTACTAATAAGCTAAAAAGAAGAAATTGTGAAATCCTAAAAGCTATACAAAAGCTACTACAAGCTGATCTTAGGGGGGAAATAAGCTAAGGGGACCTAAGGGGAACTTGATAAGCTGGAACTAATAGAAAAAGCACAAGGAATAAGCTTATAAGCTTCAATAAGCAATCCAGACCCCTTGAGGCTTATGCAGGCCAGCAGGCAACTTGGAAGGCTTGAATTAGCTTATCAGGTAAGCTAAAAAGCCAAGAATGACTCTCAAACCAACAAGCTCACTGGGTGAGCTATCCAAAAAGCCCACAAGCACAAGCTAGGACCCACTAACAAGCTCAGAAAGAGCTTGTGAAGCTGGTTCTATACACTGAGTGGTCAGTGTACTAGGGGTCAGAGTGGACTAACTTTGGGTCAACAAAAGCTTATCAAATAAGCACACAATGGAATATTAGGCATATGCATAAGAAGTTGGTTCAGTGGGGAACTCAAAACACCAAAGATCACAGGATAAGCTTAACTAGAGAACCAATTACAAGCTTATGAAAAAGGGCTGTGGAACAGACCATGATGCAGGGGAGATGACTCTCCCTGCAGGTAACTTTGGGCAAGAGTGGGGCCCACCAAGAAATTCATAAAAATAAAATAAAATTAGAATTGAAAACACAAGCTGGGAGGCTACAAGTGCAAGAAATTTGAAGTTCTCAAACCTAGTACAAAAATCACAAAAAATCTTGGAATTTTAGGAAAAATCTGAGATAAGCACATTTGACTTTTGTAAAAAAAAAAAACTTTGTATTTTGACTTTTATGGATTTTTATTGATCAATGCTGACTACATGTGATGTTATAAGCTATAATACACTGACTTTAAGCTAATGTAACCAGTTATGAGCTAATATAACTAATGAGAGTCCCTATACTCCTAATAGTTACAATGAAAATGGGATTAAAGGCAACTTTGACTTTCTAATCAATAACCTACTGATTTCATGCATTAAATGACCTACTATTAACTAGTATGTTAAGTTTGCATAAAATTTCACCACTGGAATTCACAAGTACACATGTAAGTATGCACTTCCAAACACCCCCTTAAGTAAGACTGCCAATGGTTTTACAAAGCAAAAGGCTTCCACACTCTGAGAAACTAATAGCATTCAACTGATTAAGCTATGTGAAGGTTATTGGGACAAACATCTTACACTAATAAGCAGTTTAATAGGCAAAACAATAATAAGCAGTTAATAAGCTAATAAGGAGGGTAATAAGCTGAGCACTTGTTTTGATAAAAATAAGACTTTTATTAAATTTAAAGACAAGAGTTTACACTGAGATTGAAAACTAACAATACTTAAACTAAAATTAATTCTAATCTAAATTACACTACTTCCTAATACTAAAAACCTAACTGCCATAAAAATGGCTACAATTGAACTATTTATACTCATAAAAATAAATTAGGTTTCCATCTTTAGCATGTAAATAATGTAGCCCAAGGACTATAAGTGTAGAATCTGAAATTCTTAGAGGACCACTTCTGCCATTTCTTCAAAGGATTATCAAGGACCATTCTTGACAAGTGTTAAATTCCCAAGGTACTTTTCATCATTTTTCTGCAATCTAAAATTCCCGGGGACCATTATTGCCATTTTCCCAAACTCCAGGGACTATTCCTGCCAAATGTGATAGTTAAAGGACCAAATTTGTAATTCTTTCAAACTTTTCACCCAAGGACTATTTCTGCCAACTTTTGAATTTCCAAAGACCAAAATTGATTCTTCTTTCAAAATATCCCTCCAGGGACTGAATTTGTAAATTTCCAAAACTTTTGAGATTTTTCACCAAAGGACTAAATATGACAACTTATGATTTCAAAAGGACCTTTGGTGATTTTTCTTTTAAAATATGTGCTCAGGGACTATTTTTGCCAATTTTTGAAAGTTGGGGGACTGAAACTGCCAATTTTGCAAACTTTGTATGTTTTTCATCTGTTTTTTGCTCATTTTGCATCTAAAACATATAAAACATAATTTTGAAATATTTTTAGTATTTTGATGCATTTCTGAGTGTTTTTATATATTTTGCAGTTCAGATTTGACCAAAAATGATGAGTGTTTGAGCACTCATCAGACAAGCAATATTTTAGTGTGGGGGATTGATGAGTGCTCAAACACTCATCATTTTTGGTCAAATCTGAACTGCAAAACATACAAAAACACTCAGAAATGCATCAAAATACTAAAAATATTTCAAAATTGTGTTTTATATGTTTTAGATGCAAAAAGAGTAAAAACATATGAAAAACGTACAAAGTTTGCAAAATTGGCAGTTTCAGTCCCCAAACTTTCATAAAATGTCAAAACTAGTCCCTGGTCATTCAAAATATGGAAAATTATCACCAAAGGTCCTTTTAAAATCATAAGTTGTCATATTTAGTCCTTTGGTGAAAAATCTCAAAAGTTTTGGAAATTTACAAGTTTAGTCCCTGGAGTTTAAAATTGGCAGATTTGGTCCCTGGTGGGATATTTTCGGATAAAAAGTCATTTTTGGTCCTTGGGAAATCACAAGTGGCAATTTTGGTCCTTGGTGTGAAGTTTGGAGAATTGTCAGTTTTGGTCCCTCAAATTTGGCAATTTGGCATTTTTGGTCCCTGGAATATTTCAAAAGTGGAAAGGTGCACCATCATCATTGGATTATTAAAGCTTAGCAGGGAAGGACATTGAATCAAGTTTGGAGAGTATTACATTTTCAGTCCCCAAGTTTTAGAAAATTACATGCTTGGTCCTTGTGAAATTTAAATAAGCCAAAGGGACCCCTTTAATATTAATCCACCAAAATCCAAATCCACTTCCAAATCCAGCCCACCCAAACACTTACCCAAACCCAAAATTATCCCTGTCCCAAAACCCCTACCCCTTCAAATATTACACCAGGGTCAAACAAGTGGTCAAACGACCACTGTTCACCCTCCTTCCTCCCACAAAACCCGCTCCCTGTCTCACCTCCCCCTCCTCTCCTTTTCACCAACCTCACCTCCAACACTCTTCCCTTATTAATACCTCTCACCAATTTCCCCCTCCTCATTAATACCCCAACTGCCACACCAAATCCCACTCACCCTCTCCAATTTGGACTTTCCCGCCAAAACGGATTTTAAAGGTCAGGATCAAAATAAAGCTATCCAACGGTTCCAATTGAAGTGGGAAAGAGTGAGATGTACTCCAGAGCTTATAAAAGTCAAGCAAAAAGAAGAAATATGTATTAGATTAGTAGTAGTGTAGTTTTAATATTTTTTTCATGTCGTTTTAATTAATTACCCATGTTCCAGTGTAATTCCTAGTTTATAAATATTGTATTCAGTATCTTTAGTGTATCTTAAACAAAATTCAAGAATTAAATTCAAGTTTCAGCTTCTAAGTTCCAATTTGTATTTTTTTAAGTGAAAATTCAATATCTTGTTCAAAGGTTACAAACTAGTTGCTCATTGTTTTTTTAAGCTCACTGTAGCTTATTTATAAGCTTTGTTAGGTATTTAGATCATTGGGGTTAGTTTTTACTCAGTTTACATAAAAATCTTAAAAATGTTCAAAAAATAGTCCATAAATTAAAATTCACTGTGGAAAGAAAGAAGCAAAGGAAACAGGGTGGAATCAAGGTTGTTTTTGGTTTAGTGACCTCAGGGAGGTGTTAGGTTGAGTGTAGTTTCATGACCCTTGGTTTTTGATCTCAAAGAAAGCAATTGTAAGTTCAAACTCTCAATTTTCCTTTTTACTGTACCCTAGTTCATTAGGTGATTATTTTTACATTTTTGTGCTTAATTAAGCTTAACTAATCATATTAAGTCATTATAGTGTGTTTCCTTGGTCCTTATTACCCATTTGCTTCAAAAACATAAAATCAGTCAATTATAAAGGGTGTTTGGTTTTGATGTGATCACTTCCTTCCAGGTTGTGGTTGTTGTTAATTTTTATTGAAACGTCTTACTATGGGTCTAGTTAGCTAGTGTATGTCATAAAATCTTGGTCTCATTTGACAAAAAGTCAAATTTCCATATTTAGTACCCTCACAGTTAACTGTGAGGGATTTGAGACTCATAAATCCTCAATTTAGCTTATCAGTAGCAGCTTTAGCTTAATTTAGGTTTACTATAGCTTATTGCAACTTATTTAGCTTGTATGATTCATTAAAAGTTCAAATAAGTCAACTTATCAAGTTTTCACAAAAAGTCAAATTTGTATCTCTCAGATTTTTCCAAAAGTTACAAGAATTTTAGGGAATCTTGTGTAGTGTTTTAGGATTTGAAACTTTTAGGAATCATAGCCCACCAGCTCAACTTTGAGTTCCCCCCTTCACTTCGTTTTTGTGATTTTTGTTGTGGGCCCTACACTGGCTCAAACACACCTGCAGGGCAAAATGTTGCCCTGCACACTGCCCTCAGTCTAACACCCCAACTTCCAGGGTCTCTCCAAGCCTCACCAGTGGGACCCACAGCTTGTTTCCTAGCTTTTTGGGAAGCCAATAAGCTCAGCTTATTGGCTCCACTCTTGTCTTGGGCTTCCCATCCACCCAGTGGGCCCCACACTGGCCCAAAGTTGGCCAATCAAGCCTGTTTGATCTGTGTGGTAATTGGGTTTGCTTATCAGCTTATTGGCTGATCTTGTGCTAATTTCTGGTTGCCTCTGCTTCATTATAAGCTTTCTCACTTGTTTGCATCTTAAACCACCCCTGGTCTCAGCTTAGAGCTTATTTCAAAGCTTTTAGCTCTGACAGTTGACCAAAGTCAACTGTCATGGTTTAAGCAATCCAAAGTGCTTATTTTTAAGCTTCCTGCAATGTCCCTTTATTAAAGCTTCCTAAATTTAGTTGTGAAATTGTTTTGTAAAAGAAAAATCCAGAAAAATCAACTTTAAAATAAGTGATAGTTTCTATTTAATTTTATTTATCTTTTTAATTTTCCTTTTTAGATTATTATTAAGTACTTGGCATTTTTATATTTTTCTTAATTTCCTTTTATGTTAAAGTAATTTTAGTAATTTTCTCAGATTTTTATATTATCATTTGGTAATTATTAGATTTAATATTAGTTTAATTAATTATTAATTAATATTTAAGTATTAAATAGCATAATTAGTTTTTATTAAGTAACACCTAGTTTTTATATTTTTCCTAGCTTTTAGAAGTTATAAAAGAATTTTTGGAATTTTCTTATAATTTCTACTATTCATCTTCTAGTTTTTATAATTTAATTAGTTTAATTAGTAATTAATTAGTATTTAGTTTAATAGTTAGTAAATTAGTTTAAAAACATATAAAACAAACTTTTTATAATTTTTTCATAATTATCTAAGTCTTTTTAGTATTTTCAATAATTTTAATTAGTTTAATTAGGTAATTAATATTTAATTAGTAATTAATTAATATAAAAATCACAAAAAGACAAAAAGACATATTTTTAGTTTTAGAATTAGTTTTTAGTTATTTTATAAATTTAGAAATTTAATTTTCATTTTTCTAGTATTTAAATAATATTATATTGTATTTAAGTTATTTAAATATTAATAATTAGTATTAATTAGTAATTAATTAATAATAAGTAATTAATTAGTGTAAAAATTTATTTTCTTTTTCTAAAAATTTATTTTCACATTTCTGTGCTTAATTAAGCTTAACTAATCATATTAAGTCATTATAGTGTGTTTCCTTGGTCCTTATTACCCATTTGCTTCAAAAACATAAAATCAGTCAATCATAAGGGGTGTTTGGTTTTGATGTGATCACTTCCTTCCAGGTTGTGGTTGTTGTTAATTTTTATTGAAACATCTTACTATGGGTCTAGTTAGCTAGTGTAGGTCATAAAATCTTGGTCTCATTTGACAAAAAGTCAAATTTCCATATTTAGTACCCTCACAGTTAACTGTGAAGGATTTGAGACTCATAAATCCTCAATTTAGCTTATCAGTAGCAGCTTTAGCTTAATTTAGGTTTACTATAGCTTAATGCAACTTATTTAGCTTGTATTATTCATTAAAAGTTCAAATAAGTCAACTTATCAAGTTTTCACAAAAAGTCAAATTTGTATCTCTCAGATTTTTCCAAAAGTTACAAAAATTTTAGGGAATTTTGTGTAGTGTTTTAGGATTTGAAAATTTTAGGAATCATAGCCCCCCAGCTCAACTTTGAGTTCCCCCCTTCACTTCATTTTTGTGATTTTTGTTGTGGGCCCTACACTGGCTCAAACACACCTGCAGGGCAAGGTGTTGCCCTGCACACTGCCCTCAGTCTAACACCCCAACTTCCAGGGTCTCTCCAAGCCTCACCAATGGGACCCACAGCTTGTTTCCTAGCTTTTTGGGAAGCCAATAAGCTCAGCTTATTGGCTCCACTCTTGTCTTGGGCTTCCCATCCACCCAGTGGGCCCCACATTGGCCCAAAGTTGGCCAATCAGGCCTGTTGGATCTGTGTGGTAATTGGGTTTGCTTATCAGCTTATTGGCTGATCTTGTGTTAATTTCTTGTTTCCTCAGCTTCATTATAAGCTATCCCACTTGTTTGCATCTTAAACCACCCCTAGTCTCAGCTTAGAGCTTATTTCAAAGCTTTTAGCTCTAACAGTTGACCAAAGTCAACTGTCATGGTTTAAGCAATCCAAAGTGCTTATTTTTAAGCTTCCTGCAATGTCCCTTTATTAAAGTTTCCTAATTTTAGTTGTGAAATTGTTTTGTAAAAGAAAAATCCAGAAAAATCAACTTTAAAATAAGTGATAGTTTTTATTTAATTTTATTTATCTTTTTAATTTTCCTTTTTAGATTTTTATTAAGAACTTGGCATTTTATATTTTTCTTAATTTCCTTTTATGTTAAAGTAATTTTAGTAATTTTCTCAGATTTTTATATTATCATTTGGTAATTATTAGATTTAATATTAGTTTAATTAATTATTAATTAATATTTAAGTATTAAATAGCATAATTAGTTTTTATTAAGTAACACCTAGTTTTTATATTTTTCCTAGCTTTTAGAAGTTATAAAAGAATTTTAGGAATTTTCTTATAATTTCTACTGTTCATCTTCTAGTTTTTATAATTTAATTAGTTTAATTAGTAATTAATTAGTATTTAGTTTAATAGTTAGTAAATTAGTTTAAAAACATATAAAATAAACTTTTTATAATTTTTTAAGATTCCTGTAATGGTTAATTAGATTTATAAAAATTTTCATAATTATCTAAGTCTTTTTAGTATTTTTAATAATTTTAATTAGTTTAATTAGGTAATTAATATTTAATTAGTAATTAATTAATATAAAAATCACAAAAAGACATATTTTTAGTTTTAAAATTAGTTTTTAGTTATTTTATAATTTTAGAAATTTAATTTTCATTTTTCTAGTATTTAAATAATATTATACTGTATTCAAGTTATTTAAATATTAATAATTAGTATTAATTAGTAATTAATTAATAATAAGTAATTAATTAGTGTAAAAATTTATTTTCTTTTTCTAAAAATTTTCTTTTATCCTTAGGTTTGTAAAAAAGTCATTTTCACCCCTTGAGGGTTTTCAGATTTCACTTTTCACTTTTTATTTTGTACGTTTACGTTATTTAAACTGAACGTACGCGTTTTTAGGTTTTAAACATTTCTGGTTTTTCTAAATTTCCAGTCTTGTTCATATAGCTTATTTAAGCTATTTCCTTGTAAATTCCTTAGCTTAATCACTCACAAACCCTTTCCTGTCCAAATTCACCCGATCACAAACCCGTTTGATAACAATTCACACCTCGTCGGGACATAACGACCCGGGGAAACCACTATATTCCGCGGAGCATTGACTCTAGGCTGTTTGACCTTGTTGACCATCCTTTGGTCAATTTAGGTTGACCGTTTGGAGCCAATCAATCAGCAGATTGACCATCATTTCTGCTGAAGGGTTAATTTTGAAATTAGATTAAGTTACTTTACACGTCAGATATGGTCAACAATTTGTTCCGATATTCTTGACCACGAGTGGGTAACTTCCTTTTATAACCTATTTCAAATAACTTCGCCCAAAATAACTCATTCCCTCATCAACCAATTTAAACCCATTTCCCTGTGCATAATTCATAACCGTTTCTCACAATTTCTTCAAATGGCATCACTTCAATTTAAGCAAGATCATAACAAGGTTGCCTTTCTGAGTAAGACTAAAGACCATGAACTGTATGATCCAATGGTGGAGTTTTTGAAGCGTTCCAAGATTCATTATGCTCTAACACGTTCTCCAAATGTGATATATGAATTGTTGGTGAAACAATTTTGGGTGATGAGAATGGTGTCTTTCACTCCAACACTGAAGTGATACTTGCTGGGTTACGGGAAGCTGGTTATCAAAGCACTTATACAACTAAGTGGCTGAAGAATTAGTTTTGTCCCAAGTGGAGGTTTTTGGTGCACACACTGCTCCAATGTATCAGCAACAAGTCTGGTGGATGGGATCAATTCTCTACCCAATTGGGTTGTGGTATTGTCTGTCTTTTAAAGGGTTTAACTTATAATTTTTCTAAGTTTATTTTTGATAATATGCTAGAAAATATTGAGAAGAAAAAGCATAAGTTTTTAATGTACCCTATGTTTCTTCAAATAATTTTAGATATAACAACCCAAGACATAGTTCATATCCCCATAAAGGGTCTTAGTGCTAAATTGTTTGCTTCTATGAAAATAAATTATGATGGGGAACATCACCCTCTGTTAGCTGCTATGTTGCCAAATGGTAATGATGAAGCAGGTGAGGGTGATGCTACTGGTGATATACCCTCTCAAAATGCTGCTGATGATGGTAATCCATCATCTTCTGGTGTTGCTGCTGATGGTAATCCATCAGTGGTAAATGATGGAGAGCCCTCTACTACTGCTGAAGCATTAAATGTTTCTTCTGACCTGCCTCCACCTTCCCCTTTACCTCTGTCACCTAGTTATTTTCCATCACCTTCTCATGTTGCTCCTAATGAGCTTGTTCCTGAGGTTGAGGAGACAATTCAGTCTCTTGGTACCCAAGTACCTACACCTATTGAACCTGAGATTACTATACTGACCACACCTAGTCTTGTTAGAGAGCCAATTGATGGAGGCTCTCCCACTGTTGTACATATGTCTGTTTCTCCTGACAGGTTCAATGAAGCTCCCATTACCACTGAGCAATCTGCTGGTGGAGCTGAGGACCCTATTACTCTCACCTTTGTATATGATTTGCTCAGCAGGTATGTTAAAAAGACTGATGATCTTCAAAAGGAGCTTGCAGATACCAAATCCTCTCTTGGTGGTGAGATTGAGTTGTTGAAAAAGAGGGTTCAGGAGTTAGAAACTCAACTTGGTCAGCAAAAGAAAAGAAAGGTTGTGATTGATGCTGATGAAGTACATGAGGATAGGAATTTGGATTCACTTGAGATCTTGGCTGAAGTTGCTCAACAGACTCATGCTTCTTCTTCCAAAGTTGCTAAATCTTCAAAACAAAAGAAGCCCATTCAGTTCAGCAGAAGAAATAGAAGACAGTATTTGACAAAGAAGTCCACTGAATCTTCTAAGGTTTCAAATGTTGATGAGGATCAAAAGACAGATGCTGGTGATAATCTTCAGGATGATGAACCAGTTATTGATGTTGTTGCTGAGAAGGACACTGATGGAGTTCATACATCAGTGGATACATTCTTTGTTGCTGGTAAAGAGTATGTGGTTCCAGAACAAGTTTCTCATGAAGACACACCTGCAACTCATATTGAATCATGTGTTCAAGATCTTCCTGCTGATCCTCTGGAGGAGTTAGTCATTTCTGTTGATACTTCTGCTGATATTACTCAAGTGTGTGATGATGATCTTGTCTCAGAAGTAGAAAGACTTGAGCAAGCAATACTGTTGAAGGAATGTGAAGATAAAAAGAAGAGTACAGAGTTGGCAAAGGAATTACAAGCTACATATGACTCAGAGTTCCAATCTGCTACTAACAAATATGTTTCTACTTTGCCTCTTGCAAGACAAAGAGAATTGGATGCTGCAATTCCAAATTTTGATGAAGCAGATTGGATGCATATTGGGAGACAAGTGATTTCTACTCCTGGTTTAGCTATAGATATTCTTGGAGATAATGTCAGTGAAGTTGATTATGTTCCTGGAATAGTTGAGATAATGAAACAAAGGAGGAAAGCTAAAGCTGAGAGAATTGCCAAAGCAAAGAGGGATAAACCAATAACTCAAGCACAGCAAAGGAATTATATGAGGGATTTTGTGAGAAGTCAAAGCAGTGCACTCTATAATCACTCTTGGACTAGGAAAAAAGTTTGGTCTCTTTCAGATCAACAATTGGTTTATCATTAAAATAGAATCAAGACCAGATTACAAAAGGATGGAATCATTACTCCTAAACTTGTTCCTACTTTACTTCCTACTGATGCAGAACCACATTTTAAGAAGCTCAAAATAGATGAAGTTGTTTCTGCTCATGTGCCTGCTACCTCTTTATCTCATTCTACTGATGCTGCTTCTACTATTGATATGGGTGTTCTTGCTGTTGATCATGTACCTTTACCTAGTGTGTCTACTTCTGCTGATCCAACAACTGTTGTTGCTACATCTATTATTGACAAAGGCAAAGCAAAAGTTGTAGCAGAAGATCTTCCTTCTAAAAAGAGAACAAGAAGACAAATGGAGGAGGAGAGATTGGGTGAAGAGGCTACAAAGAGGTTGCATGATGATCAACAAGCTGAAATGGCAAGATTTCATGAGATCAAAGTGAGAGAAGTAGAGCTTGCAGCTTCTAGAGCTAAACAAGTTAGAATGGAGATGGATGCACAAGCTGAATCTGTTGTACTTAACCAACCTTCTGCTGAGGTTTCTGCTGATATTCCACTAGTTTCTTCATCAGTGGAAACACTTGAGTCAGAGGATGTATCTGCTGAGGATGTAACTACTGAAGAACCTTCTTCTCCACATGCTACTATATACATTCCTGGTAGAAGGGCTAAAAGAATGGCTAGAATGAAGGTCTCACACCCTCCTCTAGTGCATAGGGTAGTAGATGTAAATGCTGCTGATTCTTCTTTTATTAAAGAGGGATCTCCTGATGATTGGCCAGAGGGTTTTAGGGATGTTTTGGTTAGATGGGAGCTGTCTAGTAATGGACAGATCAATACTATTTATAGGCTTGATAAAACATCTCTGTCCTTCACATTTCTTCAAGAAATTTTGCATCTTGTGGATCATCAGGACTTAGTAACTCTATAATAATTGGTTACCAAGTATTATGCCAATCATACTCCTAAAGGTGCAGGATTATATCTTTTAGGAGATCTTCAAGTGCTCATGGATTCTACTTCTCCAAATGGTTCTGGGTATGGAGTGTGGAAGAACAATCAGAGGTGGAAAGTACAAAGTTGGAAATTTTATCCTCTTCCTTATGTTCATGTGTTGGAGACTACATCTGGTATAAGGGTAATAATGTTCATTGAAAAGAATTATCCTCTGACTGTGCCCCTCATGGAGAAAATGCTTCTACAAAAGTTAGAGATTCCTCCTGATCCAGATGGGAATGCTAGATTGTTTGCTGAATCTTTGGTTCATTTGTTCAAAATCAGGATCAGGGTTCCTAGAGCTGCTTGATGGTATTTTGTTGTATATTTCTTAATTTTTTATTATTTTCTTAGTTAAAAAATAAAATAATAATAATAATAATAATAATAATAAAAACTAACAAATTTGTATAGTTTTTTGTATGTTATATGCAGGTTTTGGTGTTGGCTATTTCCACACCTTCTCTGGTTATCAACTTACCTGATGTTAACTATTCCATCAAAAAGTTGGCTAGTCCAAAGGGTACAGCTTTGGTAAAGACATGTCAAATCTGATAGCTATAATAGTTTGCTAAAAACTATTGGGTACTCAACTCACCCATGCTTAACAGCTGAGAGTTGGATGGTTGTCAATTGACCATGGATTTTTCCTTCTGGATTCCCAATAATTGGCTAGCCCACAAGTGTATGGCTTGTGGTAAAGGCAGTGGAAAACCATATTTGGTATTCAATTTACCAAGGTGATTTAATCAACCAAATAATTGACTAGTCCTGAGCAAACGGCTACAGGTAAAGACAACACAAATCCGTTTATAGCTGATGATTTGCTAAAAATCATATGGTCATCAGTGTACCATAGTTTTCGAACTTAAACATTTGGCTACTCCGGTAGTGATGGCTATTGGTAAAGAGACATCAAATCCATTATTTTCAATGATTCACCTCTCACAGGAGTTAACACACCTGGATGTGATGAGAATAGTATGAAACTAAAATGTTTTGATGTACAATTTGTCATTTGTTGCTGCAAAGACCTGAAGGGTTCATGTTTGCCATTCATAGAGATGTGGTTATTTTAAGTCTTTGCTGCTGATGTTCGAATTCAATCCTCTTGGTGTGTAACTTTAAAGATCTATCGAGAATCTTGAACTTAACCATGTCAAATTCAAGATTAGGGGAGGATTGTTGGGAATTTTGCTAAACAAAGAATTCTGCTGAAGTTACTGCTGATGGTTCCTGCTGAAGAGTTGGTTCCTGCTGAAGCAGAATATCTGCTGAAGGATAGATTCCGCGTATTATGTTTCTGCGGATATAGATGTTACGCATAGTTTGTTATTTAGTTAGGATATGCATGAGTTTTATTAGGAAGAGATAATGCATATCTCTTTAAGTTTATAGAAGATACGTTTCTTGTGAAACGGTTTAGGGATCCTTGTCTATAAAAGGAACACACGATTATGTATTATGTACACGTTCAAAAAACAAGTTTTAGTATTATTCAATGATCCATAGAGGATCATAGCATTCTTAGTATTCTGTGTTTATACTTGTTTTATTTCCACTTTAAGATACAAGTTATAGAGACTTTCTATTAGTGTGTTTGTGATTACATAAACATTACTAACGATCCACGAGTGCTCAAAGATCTATCAAGTTCTAAGGTTCAACATAATCAAAATCAAGATTGGGAAAATTTTCTTATCTAATTTTTCAACATCTCATGAAGCAAAACCCAATCTATTTTACTCAAATACACACTTGAATTTATTTCAAAGCATTGTTGAATAAAGCTAAAAACCTTTTTCTTAAAACTATATATGATTATCTCACATTTGTCATATACTTCTATGAAAATGACATTCACAATAAAATCAAACACTTTCATGAGAATCATGGTTTGCCTATATGGATCTTTTTTGTAACAAGTCTTGAAGTCCATACAATCATTACTCCCCATTTGTTACTTGTAGGCACTCATCAATATGTTTGAACTAGCCCACTTATCATCACTTTCATATAGTTGAATATATGGTTAGCATGTTTTGTTGCTTCCTTGGTTATATGACTTAATTGGCCAATAAGTAGATTGCATGTAAATTAGAAATTACTTGTCTACTTGATTTATTTTAATAACATTCCCTATATATATGATTAGTATATCCTATATTACCTCAAAGAGTTGAACTTACTTGAATCCAAATCCAAAAACACAACCTTTCTGAAAATTTTCTGCTAAAAACCCAATTCTGGCATTCTGGAATTCACCAGATGGGCGGCCCCCTTAATTATATAAGGCGGCCCCCCTAATGATTAAGGGGACCGGCCCCTAATTAAGGGGACCGGCCATCTGATGGTCGGGGTTACTGTTTTCTTTATCACTTTTTGACCCACTTCACCCTATACTTCCCAAAATTCACAAACATATTTTGCCCCATACTATCCCTCAAAATTTACCTTCCTAAACCACATTTTCCTACACTATAAATACCTTCTTTCCATCATAAATGCTCACACATCCAAACATGTCATCTCCCAACAACCAAAAACCCAAGGTTTCAAGAACCGCAAGGATCTCCGTCGAACCCGTTTGGAGGAGGAAACTTGATTCTTGTCACAACTCAAGTGATGTTGTTCCAAGTCAACCAACAACCAAGCCTCATACCCACACAAATGATCCATCTCACAACCTATCATCCACTCTTGCCTTTATTAATGATTCTTCATATGATGAGCATGCACAATCTCAAAACAACAATCCCAACCTCACTACCAATACTTCACATGTTGCTCATTCAACAAAAACACCATCCACTTATGAAGCTTCTCTTCCACCCATATCATGTTTTCATGATTACCCAAGCTCAAACTTGTCTCCACCACCAAGAGTACCACCACCACATCCTACATCTTCACATGTCATTCCTATGTTGCATGTTCAAACCCTCACCCAAGACAACTATCATGCTCCACCACCATCACCTTCCTCCGAACACTTGAAGTTCGTTAAGGAGCTAAAAGAAGCCCATGAGCTTAGCACTCTTTTAGCATTACATCTTGCTCAACGCAATTTGGATCCACCTCAATCTAGCTCACCCTCATCACCACACAACATAAACCAAATTGAGAAGCATGTCAACAATTGTCCTTGTTGCATCTTACTCTAAAAACAAACAATTGCATTGAATGAGCACTTTACTTGGATTGAGTATCTTCTTACTAGATCTCAACAAACACCATCACTTGAACAACATCAAAACCCTCAACCAACAAACCCAACTCCAACTTCACCACCTCCAAGCTCTACATCACCAAACTCACCTACATCCATGAAACCAAAAATTTACCTCCATTAAGCCACCAACATGATCCCCATTTACCATTCTCACCCAAGCATTCTATATGTTGATGCTTTTTATTTTTCAAATAAAACACCTCAACCTTTTTGGGATGCAAGAAAGTTTGATGACACTCTCTATTGGCACAATAGGATATTCTACTTGGTTTAGAATTCTAGCATTATGGATTATGTAGCAATGATTATGTGGTTGACATAATCATTTTGAATTAATGAATGTTTTAATATGTATTTCAAATTCTCCTTTGCCATGCTTGTTATTAGTTGTTAGTATGCTATATATATATTTGCTTGTGCTTCTAATATTTTTCTTGCAAGAATTCCATAGCTCGAACCCTTGGTGCCCTCAAACGAGGGGGAGCATACATCAAGGGGGAGCTTTCATCTTATCGGCTTAAACCTTTTTGATTCTACAAAAAGGGGGAGAAGTGAATATAAACTCACTAAATACTTGTCTAAAAATTAATTTTTGGATTTAATGAGTTTAGGTTTTGTAATCATCACAAAGGGGGAGATTGTTGATATAAGTAAATGCCTAAAAACGCTATTCATATCTTTCGATATCTCTATGTTTTGATAATCACAAAACGAAAACTCATCAAACCAAAGATCATGACGTAAATAAGTATTTAGTAGTAAATACTCACTTTCACCATCTAATCACTTAAGGTATGAATAAACAAAGTGTCTAATGCATTATAAAATCAAAAGAACATTTTTATTAATCACTAGATTTTTATAAAATGTCACAAAACATTTTATATCTTTTATAAAACATTTTTGGAATTAAAAGAATATGTTTAATTCATTACAAATATATGAATTCAAATTTTCAACCAAAAATGGCAAATCTAATCCAGAAAAATTTTCCTCACAAAAGGACAAAGCTGGGCAACGTTCAGGAGGGGCGGCCCCCTTAATAATTAAGGAGACTGGCACGCTCCTGATTCCCCCCAGCTGTCCCTTTAAATACTAGTTCATTCCACTAATTTTTCTCACCTTTTTGCACTCTAAACTTTCTGTTTCAAACCTCCATTTCTATCCTCTAAAATCCTTTGATCATATATACATTATAATTTGTTTCAAAGTGATTCAAGCCTCAACACTCAAAGTGCAAAGAGAAGAATACTTCTATCTATCAAGACTAGAAGTATTACAACTTAGTATCATCTTGCTATATAAGTTGTGTGTTCATTTCATCTTGTTAATCATTCATACTTTGGTGAATAAGGTGTATACATTGGTTAGCTAGATTTAGATATAGGATCTAGAATTGTTGATAGTGTGAAGTGGTACTAGAAGTGAAGAAGTAGAAGAGCATAGAATTAGTGATAGGAGATATAAGAAGTAGTAGCATATTGAAGTAGTGGTTAGTAGTGAAGAAGTTGAAGCTTCAAAGTTGAGAAGACATTGAAGACTAGAAGGTGTGGAGACATAGAAGCTTTGAAGCATAGAAGACATAGAAGCTTTTATAGTAGAAGAATCCTTGTAGTGGTATTTTAATAAAGGCCCTCAAGTAGAGAGATAGAAGTATTGAAGTTGTGAAGACTTAGAAGCCTAGAAGTTGTGAAGTAGTAAAACCATTGAAGTAGTGAATAGATAGAAGTTGTGAAGGCGTGAAGAAACAAGAGTTGTGAAGAAGTATAGAAGGCGTGAAAGGGTGTGAAGAAGTCGTGGTGTGATTGTTGTTGTGAGATTGGTTCTAGCTACGATTAGAACTCGACATTTAGCTTTGTGTCGTTAAATTGGTGTAAGCTAAGGTGTGTACGGTTTTCTCCGCCATAAGGGAGGTTATTGACTTAGTGAAGAAAACTCTCAAGCTCGGTGCTCGGGGAGTGGAGTAGGGCAAGGAAGGTGTCCTTGTAGCTGAACCACTATAAATCCGTTGTCTCTCGGTTTGATCTTTCCATCTCTTACTCTTTGCTTACTTACTAGTTTACGTTTCATATATAGTTATAATTGCTTGTGTTGTGCATATATTGATTTCACATAAAGATCAAACTAGGTTCCATTCACAACATTAATTTCATAATAAACAAACCATAAGGATATATATATATATATATATATATATATATATATATATATATATATATATATATATATATATATATATATATATATATATATATATATATATATATAAGTGTGATAAATAAAGTTATAATTTCTACTCAACAATCGTAATAAGTAGGGTTCATACAATAATTGAGAACAAAACTTGTATCTATATTTTTGCATCAAAGTTTTTGTAATTTGCATCTATCCTTTACAAGCAAACTTTTATAAAACGAAAAAGACGTAAAACTATTCAACCCCCCCCCCCCTTCTAGTTTTCTACAAAGTCGATTAGTACAATTTTCTGTATTTGTCTAACTTTAGTATGCCGACTCAATATTTGTTCGTCACTTTGTATAACTTCAGGTTCAATATACAAAAATCTATAGCAACATGTTTATCAGATTGAACGTTAATCTTTGAACCCACTGTAGCAGTCATTTGTGTGTGCTAGAAATGAGGAATGTGTTGTCGGCCTCTCTTAAGAAACGGCCATGGACACGTGAAGAAGATGAGTTGTTGTCGAGTTACATCGCTAGAGAATGAGATGGGCAGTGGCAGGCCGACCCAAGAAGGTGGGACTTCTCTTTTTGGGAAGAGCTGCAGACTCCGTTGGATGAATTACTTCGTCCTTCTGTCAAGCACGGCCACATCTCCACCGATGAAGAAGATCTCATCATCCGGATCCACCGCCTCCTTGGTAATAGGTAATGTAACTCTTATTCTTCAAAGGTTATCTGAGTATAGTACTAATTAAGTAATTAGTATTTGAGTTAAGTAGTCTGAATGTTGCATAGCTCATTCACCAGATCGAGTTATGCTATTCATGCCAATTGTTTGTGGACAAATAATCGAACTGGTGTATGATATATGTGGTACATCATTTGACCATCACGCTTTAGTTGTTCATAATGTATGTGATTTGACTCTTTTGAGTCATCATGTTTCTATAGTTGCAAAGTTTACCAATAACTATCTTTCTTCTGAGAATACAAGAAAATTATACTTTAGTATACACCAACAAAGTCTTTCGGATAAAATGAAAAGCATTTTCTTTTCTCGAATTAGTAGGATTGTTTCATTTATAATGCTTCATTCTATATACCATGATCTATACTTCTCGAACCTTTCACTTAAATACATTAGTTGGATGCAAGAATGAGTGATTGCTTCAGATTTTTTGTCGAGGTCATCAAATTCTGCCTAAAGCGTAGAGCGAACCACACCAATGACCACTTCTATCAATACAATTAATGTATATTATTTACTCTTATACACACAATTTTTACTACTATTCTTCATATAATTACATGTGTACTTTCAGCATAAGATAATTGATTAATAAACATAATAGAAAGAGTTATGCAATATACCAATATGACAGACATTTCACTTGCTTCATAGGGTGTTTTAACGCTTATGCTGGATATTTACTATTATTTGTCCAATTTTGGACTCTTGAGTGTCAAATTGAATCTTATTGAATATCGATATGTATTAGGATTATCCTAATGTTTATAAATTTTGTAGCTACATGCTATTTTAAAGATCAGAATGTGAAATTTTGAGATATGAAAAAACTATACGAATATCACTCTATGTTTGAAAAGAAATGGCTTTGAACTTCTAAACTTAATGCTATGCTGCTTTAGGTATCTTTGTTTTGTGAGAAGGAAATCCTGTTGATGCAAAGGGTGTTGGTAGTAAAGTTTTCGACTTGGTCCATAGTTTTATAGTTAAGGATCAAGGTTGCAAGGAACAACTACAATCTGGTGGTGAGTTGTATCTTTTTAGCTTATAAGTTTGTATCAGTTATATGAATACTATATTTATGACTCACTACACAAGCGATGTATCTATTATTACAGGGCATTTCTATATAACTTTAGAGGATGTGTGGAGTTTGTTTATACACGAGTGTGAGAAGATGGAGTTAAAGGGAGCCCGGAGAGTATTGTATCTGGCCTGATTGCACCTGGTGAGTATATTTTGCACTATTTTACCTATCTCATGCTCCATAAACTTACTAAAAATGTAAATATATACTTAATTAAGATGAGGGGGCATTATTTTTATTTGCATGTTCGCAACATCAACTACTTTTGGTGGTGTATGTCTAATTCGTGTGTGCCTGATATGACAAAAATGACAAATCTTTGACTCAAAATTTATGTTGTTGGGGTTAAAATATAGTGTTAAGATGGCAGTTACTTCAGTACCTATAATGACCTTGCTTTTTATCACCTCAAAATCATTATACCACAAATTAAGAAATGACTCATGGTTGTTTTTCCTATGTTATAGTACCAGTAGATAAATTTAGGGGGGATAAAGGTGATCGGCCAAACCCTTTTGGTTAAATTGTTTTAGTACGTAGTGTGCAGAATGAGCACTATCGAATTTCATATTGTGCTTGGATTGAATGGTATTTGTGTCAATGGTTGTAGTAGGAGTTATTCTATATAGTTTTCCTTACATAGTTGTATGGCAGATTTTATGGGATATTAATAGTTTTTTTCTTACTTATATCTTGGTACAAGCATTATATTAAACTGGTGGTGTTTAGGAAAATACTAATATATACTCAATAATGGATATGAACAAAAAATTAAGCACATTGCAACTTTTCAAGTAGCACATTACTCACTTGCCACATCTCAACCCAACACACATAATGATATAAGAAAATAAAAATATACTTCTCCGCTTCACTATTTATCCACCAGGATCACTCTTAGCTATACTTTTGCGAAGGATATGTTTCTATAACTTGAACTACTAAATTGTGAGTTTTAGGGGAAGTATTTGCAGTTGGTTAATTTAAAAGGATATATTAAAAATATTAACGGGGTGTTTGGGATTGTATATTAAACCTACTTATTGTGTATTTATACGATAGTTTACCAGTGTTTGGATAGAAACAAGTTGTTGATTAGTTAGATGAGGTTTAAATAAGCACTTTAAAACCTTATTATTTAAACAGCATGTCTGCAGCACAAACGCAACATTGCTTTCGAATCATCAATTACATTTCTTTTTTAGACTAATCATCAATTGCACATGAATGATCAATGTTTTGACATCATATGCTTATTAGTTGGAACAAACTTGATTATTATTGATAAATTTGCAATGTAAGGGATGTTGGTCGCAATGTCTCCCGAAAAATATTTACTGTTTGCAATTCATAATCATAACGAATACAAGGAATCGTCACTGAAATAGGAACTTAAAGTAGAGCTTTCTCGGAGGAAAAAGAGGGTTAAGAAGTCTGTTGCAAAAAACAAAGATTCATCTCCAGTGGAGCGTGCTGATGGTAGCTCTTTGTACATCTCTCTTCTGGTATGCGGCAATGAGCAAACATGCATTGGTATTAATTAAAACGTGTTTTTTTCTTAGGGTTGGGTGTTTGGATACTTTGTCAATGATGTTCTACTTGTCTGCTCTCACTTTAATCTTGCTTTATTATTCTGATGTTGTATCTTGGTATATCGCAGAAATTTATGTATTTCTTTTATTGTTTTTCATTCAGTTGGTGTATATCGCAGTTGGTGTATATCGCAGAGATTTATGTAACTTGGTATACAGTTGTGACTGCTGCTGGTGCCAAAATGTCGGGATCGAAACAAGACACTAAACAAGAATCCAAGTGAATTCTCTGAATAATGCATAATCCATTAAGGTTAGCTGTTACCCGAATGATTAGTAATTAAAAAAAAAAGATAATGGATGATGGAAGATTTGAACGCATAACGGTTTAAATTACTGCATCTCTTACATGGTTGTAGCTTTCACCACTCACTGGTAAAAAGCATCACGTAATCATCATGATTACTTTCCACTTCAACTTGTGGTGACACTAAGAGGGAGCTTTAAATAATATGTCTTGTCTAAGATAGTTTTAAAGATTTGTACCTGGGTTGTAAAGATAGCTGCTAATTTAGTATTGGGTTGTCTAAGATAGTTTTAAGGCACCTTCATTGCTACAATTACACAAAAGCACTCCTCAATTACAATAGTTTCAAGTAAGCTCCTAAGCCAACTTTTTATACCTTAAGCATAAACATGATTTCTTCGCTAGGTATGCCAAATAGAATAAAAATGAGTAATGCTTTTATGCCGGTTTAGTTGTTATTCGCGTTGCCAAATAGAATAAATTTGCCGTTGTATATGTAGCAGAAGTTGAGTTGGATCAATCTAACATTTTTGCAAGATCACTTGAGTCTTTTGGCTGTGAACTTGAATAAATTAAGGTCAATGATCTATCCTTCTCAAACAACAGCATCAAAATTCAGTGCTATGCTTCCAAGTTTAGCAGATATTATTGATAAAGAACACAAAAAGCTTCTTGCTCGGAAGTCTATCTTTGAAAAATGAAAAGAAGAACAGGAACGCCACCTACTTGAAATAGTATTCATGCATTTACATTTTGAATTATCATTTTACGTGTTTGTGGAGATGGCAGAACGAGTGCGTTAACTGTTTTAAGATTACAAGAGAATTATATTCAATTTTTAAGATGACAAAAGAAGTATATTTACTTTAATAGATATGAAACGCCTTTTGATATATTAAACATGTTTTATTGTTGGCTATTTTCTAACATGCGAATAATGTTCTCCCCCTGATTCTGAACTCTATTTACTTTGAAGGAACGAGAAGAGGAGAAAAAAAGGTTGAAACTTCAGAAGAAAACTGAAGAGGAAGAAAAGAAACGACTTGCAACTGATCAAATTTGAAGAAAGGAAGCATGAACTCATTCATAAGGAAATTGAGGATCGTGAGCGTGAAGAAGCACAAGCTATAATCAACAAAGTTGAAAAGCGCATTCAAGAAAAAGAAAGAAGCATCATTGAGGGATGAGCGATTCATTTCTCGAATTTTTATGTTTTTATACCTAAGGTGCTTTAAGTCGATTCTTGAGGTTGACCACTATTTTTTGTTCACAGGAGAACGTGACAAAGCAGGATTTGATGGAGTTAGCAATGCAAGAACAAGTTAGAGAGAGGCAGGAAATGGAAAAGAAAATGCAAAAACTAACAAAAATGATGGATCACTTTGAAATAGCAAAGAGGGAAGAGGCAGCACCTTTGATTGAAGCTGCATTCATGGATAAGTATCCAGTAGATGGGAGTAAAACATTCAATATTGATATTCATAAGGTGCGTAAATAGTGATCATGATTTGTTCTTAATTACTCACCCATTTTTACTTATTTTACAGGTAGCTCTCACTCATGGACGATACAATGTTAAACCACAAATGAAACAAATCGACAAGAATGGCTATTTATGCTTTGAGGTACTTAACATAATCTTTGCTTAAATATCGATTATTATATGAGTTAATTGCATAAATCGTCCCTGAACTTTGGCCAGATTGCATGTTTCGTCCCAACCATTTCGAAAGTGCAGAAATCGTCCCTGTGTGAAACGTTTGAGTAAATTTTCGTCCCTAATTGGTACGAAACATGCAATCTGGCACTTTTGAAACATGCAATTTTCGTCCCAACCAGGGACGAAAATTTGCTCAAAGGTTTCTAACAAGGACGATTTCTGCACTTTCGTAATGGTTGGGACGAAACATGCAATCTGGCCAAAATTCGGGGACAATTTATGCAATTTACTCTTATTATATTGAGAGAAAATATGGATAGGAACATAAATTTGGTATACACTTTGAGGAGCAGAAGCAACCATTAAAATGGATAGGTGCACACATATTTAAAGTCTATTTTACTATGATATGGTTAGAGTTCATATTTTACATGCCTATATACTATGAACCAATGAAAGGTGCCACGCTAGACAATATCTTTTACTTTATCATGTTGGATCAAAAAGTGTAGATTAGCAGGGACATCTCAACCCTGTGTACCATAATGGTACCCATCAACCCTACCCAGCAAAGGTTTGATGCCTGTGAAATACCTCCACCCAATACCCAACCATGCTTGCTGAACGGAATCGAACTCGCGTCCTTTAGTTGGATCAAGACATCACATGGTTGGGCCCATGCTTCTAAGGTAGCTAGTTGATATCATTAGAGCTTGTGGTCCCCATGTGAGGACTTTCCGGTTGGTCACCCAACCCGGTACTACTCTCACCTAGGCTCGCTTAACTTAATAAGCTTCACCCAGTGGACCACAAAGCCTCATGATTACTTTATTATGTTCTTGAAACTTTGGTATCGGAGGTAACTTCAAATGTATATTTTTCGAATACATGATTCTCTACTGTGTAATTCATAAAGCATCAGTTCATTGCATTTTTAACTATTGTGTAATTCATAAAGTGCTTTTATTTCGTTCATTCTTCATTTAGAATGAGAGCATGTGGAATTGTGAAAAACTTAATTAGCTTGGGCAACCTGAAGCTTGAGAACTTCAGATGTACATCAACACTGAAAATTGACATTCTAAAATCTAAATGATTTATTCACTAAAAAAATGCAGAACAAAAAATGGTTTGATCTAACGTTACACCTTTTTCTTTATCATAATCTTAGGAATTTTATAGCTAGGATAATAAAGAAGCGGCGATGATGACCTTCTCCTCCAATGGACCGAACATTATAGCCCCGAAGTTAATAAAGGTCAGTCACTTTTTCCACCTTTATTAATTCCATTTTTGTTAGCAAGTGAAACTTGAATTGTAACAGGTTATAGTTGTTCCTCTACTTTTCTGTGATCAGATGCTAGCGGATAGTTGGCGGAACTGCAGATGATACAGAGAGCGAGGTTGATCAATATTAGATGCATACTCAACGTGTTAAGGATCATCAAAGTAGCTTATATTATTGGAAGTTATAGATATGTAAGTTCGTGAATAGGAGTTTGTGAATAGATGGTGGAACAAAATGTTCATTCTATGAACTGCTATCTTTTGTTTTTATAGTCAAACACAGTTTTTGTAACTAATACATAATAATTTATTTGAAGCAAGCTTGGTAATATTATGTTGTGCACAAAGTATATGCTATATCATTGTCTACGCATTTATAAGTGAAGGATTATACCATGTCATCTTGCAATTAACCACAAACTTAAACGGAAGTTGTTATAACACCTATGAAAATCGCGCTGACATGTGGGGTTTTGTTATAGCAACTTCAAAGAATAATACCTTTTCTTCAGTTCAAAACCACATTAGGAATCGTTTGTTTATCTATTAAAGCAATGACGACATTTTTTGGGAATTTAAGTTTTTTTTATAGCCATAACAGCCACATGCTTAACAACCGAAGATATATGTAAATGAGATGTCTGGTGGTGAAATAATCATGGATATATCATATATGCCCGCATACATATTAGAGTTAACTAGTAAGGTACTCGCGCGTTGCAGCTGCGGGTACCCTAAAATAAATGTTAAGGACATCAAAAGGAAAAAAGCGATAGCTAAAAGTTGTAAACCTTTCGGGCTCGAGCCCGTTGGCCCGTGCTCGTTCGGGATCGAGCCCGTTTGGCTCGTGCACATTTAGGCTCGAGCCCATTCGACCCGTTGCCCGTTCGGGCTTGAATATTTGTATAATGTGCTTTATTATTTGTATTAGTGACATTTAATGTAGAAATTGTGTTTAAGTTGGTTGTACAATATGTTTGATAATTTGTATTTCTTAAGTAAAGGGTGTTTTAAAATTGCATTAATTGTATATATTGACCAGTTTATTAATGTTAGTAAATGTGTTTTAATTAGTTGTAATTTTAGCTTAAAAACTTGTAATGCCGAATTTTAAGTATTTCTATTTAAAGATTGTATTTAGTGTTAGAAAATGTGTTTTAATTAGTTGTTTTTTAGCTTAAGAACTTGTAATTGTATTTAATGTTAGAAAATGTATTTTAATTAGTTGTACTTTTAGCTTAAGAACTTGCAATGCTTAATTTTAAGTATTTCTTTTTTTAGAAGGCCTAAATGCTTTAAAAGATAGTATGATTAGTTGCTAATCTTTGGCTTCGATGTGTACTCAGATGCATGGTAAATACAGATTAATCAATTAGTGTGCCCTTATTAAATATGGTACAAGTTGTGTAATAGTGTGGGGATTCATTTATGTTCATTCAATATATGTCATATGAGATGAACATTTATTTTTTTCCGTTGTTAATGCATTCAATAAATAAATTGGTATGTCTATAATTGATTTACATTTACTTAATTTTTGATATCGTTTGGTTTAAATTATCTCAATCTTGCCATTTTTTACGTGCCTTCTTTGCTATAGTCGGCGACTCTTATATTCATTGTTTGTATATTAATGAGATATCATTGTACATAGTTCCTCCCTATTTCATCATTTATCTTGATATTAATTTTATAATTACGCTATTTTATATTAATAACATATTTGACGTTATTCATTATTTATTTATGTCCAATTAAATTCGCCAGGTAATATTATGAAGTTAACATTCAATATAGTAAAATATGTTAACGATAATTATAAGTCATGCCCGCCAATCGGGAGGGCTTTGAAAGCTATTATGTGTCGCCTCACGAATGCCTACAACAATAGAAATTGTTACACTATCGAATGGCCATAGTTATGAACAATTACATGTAGACTGCGTATAGATACCATGACACAAATGTAGAGGGAATTGAATATAACTAGGGTGTTTGGTCTTTGTAGCTGCTGCATGGTTCTTTTACACTAAAACAATTATAATTGAGAAACCTTACATGGTTCTTTTACACTAAAACCCACAAGGTCACACTTTTAAAACAAAAAATAGGACAATCTCCAATCATTTGACGCAAGGGTTCAGCGCACAAGCTATAAAATTTTATCATTCATTAACTAATACCTTCAAACGATCTTTATAATATATAAAACCAAATAATACAAATTCAAATATAAGGAATCATATCGAGTTAGAAACTGATCATAAAACATCACATTGGTCTTTAATGGGTTGAACGAGTCAATGACTAACAAATAACATTTTCATTATAGGAATGTATTTAAACTGAAAGCATATACTTTGTAATGGCGGATAATTTATTAAGTTTTATTTACTCTTATTGGACTACCATTCATTTTGTTTTGTTCTTTATTCACTGTATATACTTTTTCAGCCATTTTTTACACACCTTCTTTCGTTATAGTCAAATTTGTCAACGATAATTATAAGTCATGCCCGCCAATCGGGCGGGCTTTGAAAGCTAGTATGTATATATGTATATGTGTATATATATATATATATATATATATATATATATATATATATATATATATATATATATATATATATATATATATATATATATATAGGGTGAGGATCAGGTACGTTTTTGTCTTTTAGTGCGGATGGTATGGACGAATCTCAGCCCTCCATCTAGTCACCATCTGAAAAAGGCGGAGTGGCAATATCGTAAATATCCCGTCTTTTTTTAGAATCGTTACTATCGTATTAGCTTTTTTTCTGAAAAAAATTCAAAAAAATCTGAAAAAATTAAAAAAATAAATAAAGAGGACAACAATCGCTGAAAAAAATTTCAAAAAAAAAATCGTTTTCATCGTTAAAGGTATTGTGATATTAGCGTATGATTTTGACTTTTTTACAAAAGTCAAGATCAGATATTGACTTTTGTAAAAAAGTCAAAATCAGATTCTGATATCATATAAACTTTTTTTTTAATAAAAAATTTAATATCACAATAACTTTTTTAATATCATAAAAACTTTTTCTTAATAAAAATTGTTAATATCGCCGTAACTATCATGCCTTCTTAGTATCACTCTAATACTCATACATTCTTTTTCAGTTTTTTTAATATCACCGTAAGTTTTTTTAATATCGTAATAAAAAAACAATTATAATAAGCTTTTCACTAATATCACGGTTCATTTTTACATGTAAAAAAGTTTAATACCACGTTGGTTTTACAATATCACCGTAGCTATCATGGGTTTTTAATGTTACGGCTCATAATATTGTTAATATCACGGTAGAACTCATAATATGGTTAATATCGTGGTAGGACTCATAATCACAAAAACTAAAAAGTGCTCAGAAAAATCTGAAAAAATAAAAAAAAAATGAAAGAAGACAACAATAGTAAGGAGCCCTCAAAAGGAAAAAAAATTAAAAAAATCATTTGCATGATCAATTGGTACCGCGATAATAACGTGTGTGTGCGATTAGATCTAGATCAGATCTGGATGGACGGTCCAGATCTGTCCATACGTCCACACTAAAATCCAAAATCCGCACGTGATCCTCACTATATATATATATATATATATATATATATATATATATATATATATATATATATATATATATAGTGTAAGGTTATTTTCAGAACCAAATAAAATGCGAGAACTGCGAGAACCGATTTTAGCCTTTGGATTATATCATCAATGGTTGAGATTGCACATGGCATTTTTGTAAATAAATATGTTAATTTTCCTGCTTTGATTTGAAAGTTGAGGGCAAATTTGGCATTTTAACATTCAAGTATTTTGGTAACTGATATCACTTCCATCATTTGAGCACAATTCTCGGGGAAGTTAGAATCATCAAAATCCATTTTATCCGATCAAAAGCATATCATCACCTAAAAAAAATTCACATATTCAATAACACACAAAATTCTTATCTTCTACCCACTATATAACAATCTTGACGAGATCCCATGTCAGGTCATTTGTTGGGAAAGATTGGTTTGGTACATATCATACATATGCAATGGGGCGAATGGATCAGATCTACATCGACAAAGCATCGGGTTGATTTTTGAGTCCCGTCTGTCAAACTTTAGGGTTTAGGGTAAAATCAATGGAAGGTAATAAAGGATTGAAAATAATGGTAATGTATTTTTGTTTGTTTCATTTGCTTAATTAGGATATAAAATGTTTAACGTACATGGGTTTCTTTTGATTAATCATGATTTTAATATGTGGTTGTAAAATGTAGTAATCAGGTACATCTTGGTTTTAAATTAGAGGATATTTGCGCATGTATTTTGAAATATGATGATTGAAGAACGACTAACTCATTGCTTTGCAAGTTTGTTGATTGTGTTTTAATATCATTTTTTCTTAATTGTGTTTCATAGGTGTTAACAACAATATTGGACGTGTTTGGTGAAGCTTAAGACGATTGAACGAAAATGACGATGATGAAAAATACATGTATATGTTTGCCGTAACTTGAAGGTTTGTTGAAGAAGAAAGATGATGATGAAAAATACATGCCTTTATGGCTTTATTGAAGAAAAAAGATTAGACACATGCATATGTACATTGTTCTAAAAACGATTTGGTCGATCAAGACGACAAAGATGATTATATGCACATGTGTGTTCGTATAACAATGTATTATGTATATTTCATGCACGCGTGCACAACGTACAAACAATGTATTACGTTTCATGCACAATTGCAAATTATATGTAAAATTAATAATTTTGTTCCATGCACAAGTGTAAAATTCATTTTTACTACTTTTATAAGTGAACACCCAATCTTGCATTTTTAATGCACATGTGTTTTGTTAAGTCAAATCCAATTAAACCATCATTATGTTCCATTTTTAATTCACATGTGTTTTGTTAAGATGATGCATTTGTGCATATGTTTAAAATTCATCTCGTTTCACATGTCGCATTTTTGTTTTCGAATAAACTATGTCCATCGTGCACATGTGTCTCATGCTTGTTATGTTCCTTTATATACTATGCGTATACTTGTGTATATCGGTTATACCAATATGCCATAAATAAACACACCAACTTCACCAATTTGAAACTCATTGCAAAAAAGCTATTAGAATATATACTCCATGCCATGCACATGTGGTTTCTCTAGTAAAAGTCATCTAATTAATGTCATGCCATGCCTTAATTTATATTAAAATCAAACACCACATATGATAAATAAAAATAATAAAATTTCGTGTTGTTGAATTTCAACATCAGCCACGTTGGTGTTTAAAAGAAAGAAAAGAGAATTTTTTACCGGACTTTTAGGAGCTTCCATTTTAACAGGGACAGTTACAAATGTTTAAAAGACGTATATTCCCATTATACCCTTCTATAATTAAACCTATTTAAATAAATAAAAAAAAAATTAATTAAAATGATTGGCTAGAAATGGTTCTCGCAGTTCTCGCAATTTATTTGGTTCTGAAAATAACTCATCCCTATATATATATATATATATATATCACACTGTTATTGACTAATTGAAATGCAGACAAGTGAAAAAATGTTATATGAAAAATCATAATCTACTAAAAAACTGAGGAATTGAGAATCCTTTCGGTATGATGAGGAATCGTAGTGAAATAAAACCTTACTTATTAAAACTAGTTTTGCGCAGGGAATATATTTTTCACATGTGTAAATAGCACTTTTTAATTTGCTCTATATAGACCGTGTGACTCCAAATTCTAATTTTATATTTGTGGTCGTGCTACTACATCTTTGACAAGTGTTCATTTTAATAAGTAGATATTTTTTGTGCGACCGACTCCACATTTTATGCGACTGTTTTGTATTTTTCAAAATAAAAAATCAAATTTCAAAAAAATTTACTTTTTATACTTTCAAGAATTTTTTTCTTCTTCAAAAAAGACAAAACGATCACACAAAAAAGTTTCTCATCCGCCAGTCACAAAAGTACGACTGTCGGTCTAGCAGAAAAAAAGATCAACCATGGTCTCATTTTCGTGAAAAAAAATAATAATAATAATTAAAAAAAAAAAAAAAAAAAAAAAAAAAAAAAAAAAAAAAAGAAGTAGTAGACACTTGGCAACAAGGTAGTTGAGTCGCACAAAAAACATCCATCTACCAAATCGAACACTTGGCAAAAAGATAGTGGAGTCACACGATCTAACAATCGCACGAAAGTAAAACTGAAAAAAAACTGAAATTTGTTTTTTAATTTTTAAAATGAGACTGTCCGATATTGTAAATCCTCTAAAGATATTATCAAAATCTCTCGTGGTATTGATCCTCAAACCAAGAACAAAATAGCCCATAGCAAAACTCAATAGGCAACATGTTACTATGTGAGATGACATGGCTCAATAGCATTCTATCGGCCCAAAAACAAATTTGGTAAAATGACTTTATTGAGGAGGAATTTAACTTCTAAGTTTCAATTCTAAGATGTTCACAATTCGGTTTTTAATCACGGAATCGAATACCAAACTGAATCAAACAGATCTAAAACTAAACTGAATCTACAAAACAGTTTTCTTATAGAAACCTAACCAAACTAAGTATTCGTTTTTCGATTTGATTTCAGGTTTTGCAAAACTTAAACCGAACCCAACCGAAAACCAAATTCATGTAAATATGTAATGCAAAATTCACATCATGTTTTTTAGTCTAACATAGTAACATTAACAGTCCGCCCATGCTAACATAAACAGCTTCTATACAACTCACCAAGTTCATTTGAATAAAACTTAACCTGTTATATCAAATCATGAACATGATAAGAAATACTAAACAGCTTAACTAACTCGAGATCCATTAAGGCTACTTGTTTAGAAAAATAAACCCTCATGATTCAAGAGGAGTACATAATAACTTGGTGCCATGACACACATACTAATCAATCATATATGAAGATGTATGACAGTATGAGACATATAGTTTGAGAGAATGATGAAGCAATAAGTCATTCACAAGATTAAGAGCTTTGTTTTCACAATTTAACTAACCGAAAAACATATGCATAAAGTTCTTACAAAACACTACTAGTGTTCTCAAAACTATGATTAACACAAATGTTTAAGTTTAGCATATTAGCTCATCTCTATCTTCAACTAATCAAAAAACATATGCATAAAGTACTTTCAAAAGACTACTAGTTTTATAAAACAATGAGTAACACAAAAATTATTGTTTAGCATATAAACTCATCTTCATTTTTTACTTCTTGTTCTCCAAATCAGCACCCAAAATCCAATCCATAAGACTTCGCTGCGATTCAGTGTTCCCTTCAGTTTCTTCCATCTCCAATTCCAAATGAGTCGATTGACTCGATCCATCCTCCCTTATCATTTCCATCTTCATCTCCTCATTACTCACAAGCTCATCCTCCAACAAGCCCGACCCATTCTTTGGTATGTCCAAAAATTGACCCATTGACCAAAAGTAACCATTTTCCAAACATTCCATTTTCTTAAAATGAACCCATGATTGAGCCCATGGGCACCTTTCTTTTTTCGCCTTAGTGATATCAGCACGTTGCACCTCAAGACGGTAACGTTTTCTAAGCATATTCATTTGGTGACAACACTGCGAGTATGTTTTCTGCTTGTTACGAGTACCAGATAAAACATCGTGGCATCTTGCAGCCACCTTTAAGGCCACTTCTTTCCACTCACAGTCATGTAAAGTGGTTCTCATCAGTGAAAGCCGTTTCTCACAGTACGCATCAATAAGCGCTGAGGTTTCGTCATCTGTCCACCACGACAAAGAACGGCCGCGGCTATGAGAAGTGGCTAGTTTTTTTATGGTTTGTGGTGGTGAGTTTGTGAAGGTTGTTTCATTTTCTTCTTTCATTTTCACTTGCAATAGAAAAATATGTTACTTCTAGCACTTAATATAAGTTGTGACCCATTTATATAACCATATATTTTGATTTGATTCTGTTAGCTGTACAAATGATAAAGTTATCAGACATCTGTTTTATTGGTCTATGTGATTTTCCTGTTTTTTGCTAAGTTCAGTTTTTTTGCAGGTCTTTTCATGTTTCCATTTTAAGTGTCTGTGTATCTTTTGACAGCATGCACTTCCTATGTTACATTTGCTTAGGATGACTTGTACATTAATCTTCTTTATTTTGTTATGTGTACACCATGGTTTGCACAAGGTACTCACGATATTCTAGCCTTAAGGCGCCAAGCCACCACACCCGTACGTTAACGCGTTACAGGTATCAGTGCCATCACTAACGCGCCAAGCCACCGCACCCGTGCTCGTGTCCTTTAACAAAAGTCTTGTAACTTGTACTTCTAGTTGTAGTAATAAGTCCTTGCAAATGTATCTCAAGGGTAAGGCTAGAAAAGCCAACGCTTTAAGCGTTATATTTTTTTAAGGCCTCAAATTACTATGCTTCATCATTTTATATCGAGTTTTATGCCTTTTATTTAATAGAATTTCAGCTTTATAGGAGTTCTTGATGTGGATTATGGGTGTTCAAAAGATATCCGTATTCGGATATCCAAAAATTTGATTGCAATTTATTAAAAAGTTGAGATTTATAAATTGTCAATTTTGGAACTCATAAACAAGTTTTCCAAATATATAGATATTTGAATATTCGGGTATATAAAACTATTATCTGAAATTTCAGATATCACAGTCAGTGTAGTCAAAAGCGAGAAAAAGCGCGCTTTAAGCGAAGAAGCGAAGCGAAGCGCCCTATAGCGCTTTGATTCTAAAAAAGCGATGCGTTTTACTAAAGCGAGCAGAAGCGACCTAAAGCGACCGAAAAGCGACCTAAAAGCGCTCGTTTTTTTGCATAACGGCTAGTTTTTAATTTTTTACCTAATGAAGTTTTACAGCCGGCCCTAATCTTTTAAATTAGGTTAAATATTTACAAAACTAACCCTTTAACATAATATTATAAATACTAACACTTATTAACAATTATTAATCACACAATCTTCTCTTCCTACGTTTCATACTTCCACTTATCATTCTTTATTCCAAGCCGGCCCTACCACCATCCATCCAAGTTAAAGTTCAGATCTCAAGCAGGCCCCACCCAAATCATAAGGTATGTCACTATTTTGTTCTTTAGTAGAGTATTATATTACTATATATTTGATTCAATTGATTATTATATGTGATACAATATACATGTCTGTATACTTTAGAATATTAGAATTAGTCATGTTTCACTTTTCAGGTTATATAAATGGCAAATAGAGCTAGAAAAACTGACCCAGCATGGGAGTATTCTCTCCTGGAGGACCCGAAGAATAAGATTGCTATTACTTGCACATTTTGTAACAAGAAAACTCATGGTGGAATTTTTCGACAAAAGCTTCATCTTCTAGGCAATAGCACCACTGTTTTGGCATGCTTAAAAGTCTCTGATGAAGCCAAAGAAAAGATCAGAGCTTATATGGAAGATAAAAAGAACAAGAAGGTGTATTATGATACGCCCATTGATCATGAAGATCTGATTGAGATTGATGATGACGACGAGGATACAAATGAGCAGGAGACTAAAGGAAAACGACCAGGAAAAGAGCATGTATCAAACATTGGCACGAAGAAAAAACAAAAAGGGCCTATGGACAATTATGTTAGGAAACCAGAAGTAGTAGTTCAAATGAGAAAAGAAGGAAAACTAAAGCAATCGATAGTGGCTGATGCTTTTGACAAAGAAAGAAGGGCGAAGACCATTCAGTACATTGCCCGGTTCTTTTATCAAGCTGGTATACCTTTTAATGCAGCTCGGTTAGATTCCTTCAAGGTCGCTATAGAAGCAATTGGGCAATACGGACCTGGTCTAAAACCCCCAAGCTACCATGAGTTGCGGGTTCCATTGTTACAGAAGGAGATAGATTACACAAACGGTCTCCTTCAAAATCACAGGGAAGAATGGAAGAAACATGGATGCTCAATCATGTCAGACGCATGGTCTGATATTAAAGGAAGGAGCATAATAAACTTTTTGGTGAATTCACCGGCTGGAACAATGTTTATTAAATCAGTTGATGCTTCTTCCTACATGCATACAGCCGACAAGTTGTTTGACTTGCTTGATGCTTTCATAGAAGAAATTGGAGAAGCTAATGTGGTACAAGTGGTGACCGACAATGGAGCCAACTATGTTGCAGCAGGTAGACTGTTAGAAGTCAAGAGGCCAAATCTGTATTGGACACCTTGTGCAGCACACTGCATTGATCTCATGTTAGAAGATATTGGAAAGATAACAAAAGTTTCTAAAACATTGGCAAGGGCAATCAACTTGACAAGCTATATATACACTCATACTCGACTTCTTGATATCATGAGGACCTTTACGAATAAGGTTGATTTGGTTCGTGCTGGGAAAACAAGATTCGCAACATGTTACCTCAATCTAAAGCGTATTAAAGAGTTGAAAGATAAACTCAGAAGCATGTTTATATCCGAAGAGTGGCAATCATCCAAATGGGCGAAAGAAACAAAGGGTAAAAAAATTGCTGAGACTGTCCTAGATACACATTTCTGGAATAATGTGTCCTATATTTTGACAGCTATGGGGCCCTTAGTAAAAGTACTTAGGCATGTTGATGGGGAGCAAAAGCCTTCAATGGGGTACATATATGAAGCAATGAAGAGAGCAAAGAAGGCTATAGAGGAAGGCTTCAAGTTCAATTCAAGTAAATATGAACGTATTAACCAAATCATTGATAACCGATGGGAATCCCAACTCCATCGTCCATTACATGCCGCTGGCCACTTGTTGAACCCTGAATATTTTTATGACAACCCCGAACTAGAATTTGATAAGGAGATTATGACCTCGTTTTGGTTGTGTGTAACTCGATTGGTTCGAGGTAAAGAAGTGCAAGACCTGATTAGAGATGAGTTGCCGATATATGTAGGTGCATTACATCTTTTTGGGGTGCCAATGGCTGTTAGAGCAAGGAAGGACAAGTCTCCTGCTGAATGGTGGACTTTGTTTGGGAGCTCAGCTCCAAATCTACAATGATTTGCTATCAAGGTTTTGAGCTTAACATGTAGTTCATGCGGCTGTGAGAGAAATTGGAGTGTATTCCAACAGGTATCAATAGTATTAAATTCTGAAAGTTACTTTCTTTATTGATTGTTAATTTGTTACTGCCTAACTTTTGTTTTTCCTTTTTAGATCCATACAAAAAGAAGGAACAGATTGGAACAGAAAAGGCTAAATGACTTGGTATTTGTCAAGTACAATCAAAAGCTCAAGGCCCGTTATGATAACAGGAAAACCATTGACCCTATTTGTTTAGATGATGTGGATGAGAGCAATGAGTGGCTCACAGGAAGTAATGATGCCGAAGGGGAGTTTGTGTTTGGTGAGGATGAAGCACTAACTTGGGGTACCGTAGCTAGTGCTAGTGGTGCAAATGAGCCGAGGCATTATACAAGAAGAAATGCACCGGCATCTACAAGTAGGACATCTACAAGTAGGGCACTCTTCGATGAATCCGACGAGGATCTTGTAGATGAAGATGATATAGTGGATCTCAGAAACGATGGGGAAATAAGAAATGAGAACTTAGATGATTATTCCGAATAAAAAATATTAGACTTTAAGCTTTAACTATTTGAATAAACTTCTCTTTTGTGATCTTTTTAGATTGAAAATGAAGATTTTAAGATAATTATGTTTTTATTTAACCATTGTTTTCATACTAGACACTATTATATGCACAAAGGGTAAAAAGTTAATTGAAGCGCTCGCTTTTGTCGCTTCTCGCTTCTCGCTTTAGAAAAAGGCATGTCGCTTTGAGGTCGCTTTCGCTTTTAACTACCTTGATCACAGTTGAAAAAACTTAGCTAAAATAATGGGTTTAATATAAAACCATTATCGCAAATTTCAGATAAGTCTATTAAATTATTGATAAGTCTATTAAATTATTTAAAATAAAATAAAAAAAATAAGTCTTTAAAAAATGACTCATTTTATATTTTTGATTTAGGTCTCAAAAAACCATGAAACGACTCGGAGTCATTTTAAGTACTAGTTACTTGATATTTTTCACTTACTTAACGTCGTAACTGCCATTCATGCACCACTTTGTATGTGCTAGTTGAATACGCATTAGCAATGTGGCTTTGATTAACAATTCGACTTAAAATATAAGTACCCATTTTTGGGTACGCCACAGTGGTATTAGTATTTCTGAACCGAGTGAGAAGCTTCATCTGTACCGTTAATGTGTCATATTTATGTTTGTGAGATTCATATATTGAATGTCCACGTTTTCAAGATATGGTTTGTTTATATTTTAGGCACTATTTGGCGAAGGATACAAATGCCATTATGTTTTTCTGCATGAAACAAAACAAAAATTGTTAAGTATAGCGGTTTCTAATTAATATTGGTTGTTCGTCAAATGTATCATTTACACAATAATTGTTAGATTAAAAACAAAAATTTATATCGTGAATATAAGCCGATTAATTAACTTACCATTGTTTCGTGATTTGCGTTGCGAATCATCTGCAAGGTGTTTGCTATCTTGGTCACGAATACAACCATCTTTATGCGGTTCTTTAACAAAAAGAGGTGACTATTTTTTTATTTATATTTAATTAATTTAAAATCTAGAAACATCTAATGATTTTCATCTTTGTTAGAGTTTTGGGTGTGGGCTCGTCGTTACCTCTCCAAAGTGACATGGCAAACTCGTTGGAGCTCGCCACCACACCCATGAACCTCGCCATAACTCGCCAAAGTGGAACTCTTCATCTGCACGACGAAGGAAACTATCGTCTTTTGTGTCAGTGGTTGTATTTTTTTCGATTTATATTGTGTGTGAGTTGTGGGCCCCAAATGAGTAAGTTGAAGCTATTTGTGATAAGAGGGATGTAAAGGAAAGTTTTTTAAATTGATGTTGCACCCCGTGAATCTCAAATGAGGAGTTTTGGTGTATCACTACACCCAAAGCTCTTAAAAACACCTATTCATAGACCATAGGTATTTGCAGTTAGCACATTTTGACCATATGCTGTATATGGCTGTTTGTTTTTAATTTTAGACTGGTTTAAGTTTTCCTTATGTTGCAAAAATATAGAATTGTATTGAAACCATGCGACTGGTTATTGACAGTTAGCACATATTGGGTTCCAACCAGACCAACCTCAGACATTTGTTATGGGGAAAAAAAAGGGAAATTTCATACTTTACTACTTGTCACGCACGCAAAAACTTTATTTGTTAGACCAATGTTAAATTTAGCTTTTGTAAAGGAAATTATAGAGATTTGTTACAAGAAAAAAATAATTCGAAGCTAAACACCATAATTGGTCTCGATAAACTCGTTTAGTATCAAAATAATACATTACATTTGATTAACCTGACTTATAACTTTTTGACCGACCAATATAGTTTAATCTTACTGCCTCTCATATTTTAGTGATGATATTTACAAGTGCTTTTTCATCACTAATTCACCCAAAATTATTAACATGATTACATTTCGAACATGCGCACAACGGGATTCTATTATTTTTAGAAACTATGAAATGAAATGCTTTACTCTGTAATTATTAGTAAAGCATTAAAACATAGTAAATAATGAAATCATCTTCTTAAATAATGTAGAAAACCTTTACTCGTCTTTTACAAAGTACAATGTCACATTCTATTCCTTTGGTCACAAATGAACATTGTCTACACGACATAGTTAAAATGTGAGTAAAGTGCTTAGTTGGTGGATTGAATTGCTTATTAAACCAGCTAGCATCCCAAACATTATGCCTCGTAGTGAAATTGAACCATCATGCACTTTAGCACAACTATTTTTTTAAGTGTAGTACCGTCGATGCATTTTTAAAGCGAATTTTGTTGCTACATAAAACTTTATTAGTGTATCAAGTGTGCAATATGTGACAAAAATGGAGTGTTGGACAGTTGGACTGTTGGAGTGTGCCTGTTGATCCCTCATGTCATATAGTCCCAAGTCGCAAAATCTCTTCAACTCGAATAGCCTAACATAGCATATTAAACATTTAAACCTTAGAGCAAAGGGTACCATGCCAAAAATCACTTTTTGGTGTCAACTTAACGTCATCTCAACATTCTCACTTTTAACACTCACACACCAAAATACCTTTCACTCATAAACCCTTTCATATGTCATTTGAAGCCCACCCATACACAATTAAAACACAAACTTAACAACAATATTCGATTAATTTACAAATCAAAATGACAACTATTATTGAAATCAAAGCCCAAACTTATAAAGATCGAACCAAAAGCCCAAAGCATCTCAAAATCAGCCCAAAAAATCACAACCTTAACTTTTATATCATTTGCCTGGTACTTACTTTTACCCGATCTTTAGAGATGCTTTGACCAAAAATAGAAAGTGGTCCAACATGTCGATGGACCAAATCAGGTATCCTGTGGCCAATGAATTTGCCATGTTCTCTCATTCAGTAGGGTTAGTTTTTTGAAGAATTTTGGTTACATTGTTGGCCGCGAGGACCATGTAATATGCCATCCAACTTTACCAACTTGAGCTCAATCGAGCCTACTCAGGTGTTTAAGAATAGCCCTTTTGGAGACGTAAACCAAGTACTAACTTGGTGACATAACCGAGAGACTCGTATTTGATTACAGATAGGGACATGTTTCATCTTTGGGCCATGTACGACTCCTTAAAAGGGATATACATATTCGGTTTATGTGAATTAAGTAACTTGCATAAATCACACAGACAAGTGAATCCAAAAGTCGATATCACACTCCCTAAAGAATACATTTGGAAATTACTTTAAGTCATGCATTAACTAATAGACGAAAATAATATATGTTTCATTTATTCTAAAGTTCCAAACCCATGCATGTCGAGGGTTTATAGTTGTGTGTCTTTGAATGTGTCTATCCAAATTGCACATGGCCATCTATAAATGTACATGAAACCACGTGTTGAGTGTTCCCTAAAAGAATCAATAATAACTACTTCTCATATGTTACAACTTCTACAAAACTACCCTTACGTCATCCTCCAATATATATTATTTTTCCTTTAACTTTATCAAAAGTTATTGCACCATAAAGAAATGGTGAATATTGTGTTGTTACTAATTATTTACCTACATTATTTATACTTTTAGTTAACTAAAATACTTTTTTTTCCTTGCACATGTTATTTGATTCTAAGTTGATTCTCGTGGTTTTCAGAGGCCCTAGGCAATAACAGCAAAAGACCCTATTACACTTGTAAACTAAAACGAATTTGCATATAAACTTGAATTATATGACTTATATATGTTTAATATTATACATATTTATATGCAAAACTAGTAAAAATATAACCTTTTTAAGTAAAGGCCTTGTGCGACGGCACATATTGCACACAGGGCCAGATTTGAGTGTGTGTAAGGTGGGCGACCGCACAGGGCCCAAAAGTTTTAGGGGCCCCAAAATTTGTCCCGTTAATAATTATATGCATGTGTACACATATTTTTAACGGAGAAAAAAGTATTTAGATGAGAAAATATCTTAAATAAGTAATATCACTATAAATAAAAACACCTTTCGTGACGACTAAGTCGTCACCAAGTGTGTTTGTGACGATATGTCGTCACGGATTTCACGTCACCAATCTATTGTCACAAAACAACTTCGTGACGACAAAACACAGTGTAATTAGTGACGACAAAATGGGCCTGCAAATATTCAACGCAAGGACTAAACACAAGTGGGCTATAGCAACTTTGTGACGACAATGTCGTCACCAATATTTTACATAAACTAAATTATTTTACATAAAACTGAAATAAATAAAACAAATACTTTTGTAAATTAAATTTTTAAAAGCTGGTGACGACTAAGTCGTCACAAATTTTTTTCAATATTTAAATATTTCGATTCTAAATAAAACAAATAGACTTTTTATAAATTAATTTTAGAAAAATGGTAACGAAAAAGTCGTCACAAAATTTTCCTGCATATAAAAAAAAAAGCAGCTATTGCTGTATTTTCACATTTCCGGAATTTAGCCGAAATTTTTGTCCGGAAAAAATCTACCAAAACTGAACCCATAAATTGTTTTGTGACCAAAAAATATGAAACAAAACCATTCAACTTCATCCGTCCACTTAATCATTTCAAAACCACCGAATGAAGGCATCGTTTTCACACAAATACGAGCTAATACAAACCTACTCGTTAATACCAAACAATGTCAACAGAAATAATACACTACCATACTACATACCTACTCATCCACTTAAGCTAATACTACCAAACAATGTCAATACAAATAATATACCACATCCTACTCGTCATACTAGTCATCTGATTCATCATTTTCATTATTATTTTCATTACCATTTTGATCATCATCAATATCTTCATGAGTAACAACATATTCGTCCTCCCTTGGAACGCGGCTACAACCGGATTCATTTGACGAAACTCGGAAGTATCGGTAAGGGTCGGGTGACGGATCTGGTAATGAGATGGGAGTGGTGCTGCTGCAGTGGTGGTTCACGGTGGTGCCATCTAACCCAAAATAAAAAAATAATAATAATAATAATAATAATAAAATACCTTTAGTTAAACAAAACAAATGAACAAAGAGAGGTGGTGGTTCGCGGGTGGTTCACAGTGGTTCGCCGGCGATGATGCTAACCCGACACAAACAAAACAAAAATTAAACAACCAAACGTAACAAAACAGATTAACAAACATACCTTTAATTTATAAAAGAAAACAAAAACCATACCGTTATACATAAGATGTTACACAGATGGGTCGAGATGATAAAATTATACAAGACATGTTAAACGGATGAGTCGACATGATATTGTTATACATGAGATGTTAAACGGATGAGTCGAGATGATATCGTTATACATGATATGTTTAATGCATGAGTCGAGATGATATCGTTATACAAGAGATGTTAAACGGATGAGTCGAGATGATAATGTTATACAAGACATGTTAAACGGATGAGTCGAGATGATATCGTTATACATGGGATGTTAAACGGATGATTCGAGATCGTTGTACAAGACATATTAAACGAATGAGTCGAGATGATATCGTTATACATAAGATGTTAAACAGATGAGTCGAGATGATAAAATTATACAAGACATGTTAAACAGATGAGTCGAGATGATATTGTTATACATGAGATGTTAAACGGACGAGTCGAGATGATATTGTTATACATAATATATTAAACGGGTGAGTTGAGATGATATCGTTATACATGATATGTTAAATGGATGAGTCAATATTATATCGTTATACAAGATATGTTAAACGGAAGAGTCGAGATGATATCGTTATACATGAAATGTTAAACGGATGAGTGGAGATGATATCGTTATACAAGACATGTTAAACGGATGAGTCGAGATAATATTGTTATACATGAGATGTTAAACGGATAAGTCTATATGATATCGTTATACATGAAAAAGAGTGTTTTAAAGAAGCCAACCTTTATCCAAGGCTAATTAGCCCATATTTCTAAGTGTGATTCAATGGTTACCAATGTATCCTTTCAACTGACTCAGGTTCTCTATTGGTGCTAGTTAGTTACGTCCTACCCAAATAAGACTCAAGTCCTACATTGGTAAAGTCGAGATGATATTGATATATTTGATATATAAAATGGATGATTCGAGATGATATTGTTGTTTTTGTTGTTTAATTAAATATAAACACGTTAGGTATAAGGTTTATGTTGTACTCCAAACACATTGTAGACACACGAACAAATTCGTAACGGTGACGACATTGTCGTCACTAAACTTAATATTTATTTTAAAAATCACCAGTTATAAATTCTTATTAAAAAGTTTTTTTCAAGTACCCTGAAGCATAAATCATTGAATCACAAATGTTTGATAATCTCGAGATCAAAATACAATCAACTACCATATTCACACCCGGTTAAATAATTTTTATAATTAATTAAATCATTTATAACTAATTTAAATAATTTATAATTATTTTAAATTATTTATTATTAATATAAATATAATTTTAATCATTTATAACTAATTTAAATAATATTTTAATCATTTATAAGTAATTTAAATTTTATTTATATCAGTTTTAAATCATTTATAAAAAGTATTTTTAATAAAATTAAAATAATTAAATTTGTAAAAACTATTTTTAAAAGGATAAAATTTTGGTGACGACTATGTCATCACTAAACTTATTTATTAAACAAAATTTATTTTGAAAATTATTATTTATTATTTTTAAAAAGTATTTTTAATAAAATAAAAATAATTAAATTCGAATAAATTATTTGGTGGCGAGATTGTCATCACTAAATGTATTTATCAAAAACTTTATTTTAAAAATCATTATTTATTATTTTTAAAAAGCATTTTTAAAGGTTAAAAATTTGGTGATGACTATGTCGTCACTAAACTTATTTATTAAACAAAATTTAATTTAAAAAATGTTTTTTTTTTTTTTTTTTAAGAAATATTTTTAATGAAATAAAAATAACTAAACTTAATATTTGTTTTTTTGATAAAGACAAAATAACCAAAAGTGTGTGAAAAAAAATTAGTGACGAGATTGTCGTCACTAATTTGTATAGACCCCACTTTTACTTTTGACTAAAATCTGATGTTAAAATCTGATGTTGAAAAAGGTTAAATGGGCCCATAGCAATTTAAATAATTTTCCCGTCCCCAAAAGTCCTGTTGCTTGTAGTGTATGTTAGAACGTTTAGATAACTAATTACATTATATCTTATAAATGGTGACACTTTATGTATAACATTCTTTATCAAAAGGCCTCATTATGTAATTTCGTACAGGGCCTTCAAAATTTTTGTCAATTCATAGGACGACCCTGATTGCACACCCCTCTAATACGCCTCTGCTATGTGTGATACTCGACCAAGTCACTCTCTTTTATCAAGTATCGATTTTAGGTGCTTTGTCTTTGCTTCTTTCTCATCTTGGCCAAATCTCTTAATAATTCCTTATCTCGAAATCCATTTCAAATATAATTCCACCCGACCTATTTTGAGTTTTGCAAACGGGTAGATGAGGTTTTCTGTTCAGTAAAGACGAGTCTTTAATTCAGATGTACGTGACATAACTGAGGTATCTCATTCTGAATTTGCAAATTGTAACATATTTCTTGACTGTAGTAAACGGTGCAATAACTTACACCGCCCCACGTTATACCTTTTGGCGCCACCAAGGCCAATGCATGACACCGTTTCCTTTCATGTTATAACTCAAGCCATGGCATGGCGTACACCATGACTTGGTTGTGTGTGTATAGTATTTTTCAAAAAAAAAATTAAAATAGTGTATTTGTAGATCTAAAAAAGAGTGTTACGAGGGAATATGATTTTAGATGTATAGGTGAAAAACTTGTGTCAAGGAAGAAAAGCTAATGTAACATGACTCTAGTCACTAAACAAAGGTACGACTTGAATTACCAATTTACCATATACCCTTTGCTCTTATAAAATATGAATAATCAGAGACTATAACAAACATGCGTGACGTATATTTCTATGTTTATATGTTTATAAACATATAAATATATTTTTATGTTGCCTTTCAAAAAAAATTTTTTTCTATGTTTATAAATATATAAAGTTGGTTGTGTTTGTTTGTGGCATATAATATTCATCTCCCATGATTTGGCAAAAATCCTCCAATAACCATACTGTACATAGTGATTGACCCACACCCACTCACGTTCTTCCACCTCTTCAGATTGGATCTTACACATTGTGCCCTTTTCAGCTTTTATGCTCCTATTATTTTACTAATCCCCAAAAATATCAAATAGTCCTATATCGATTCTATATATTTAACAAATTTGGAAGTCTACTTCATTTTAGTTGTTTTACTATATAACTTAGTTTCAAAGAGTATATTGTCGTTCTTATATATGTTATTATCGACTCATGGCGTGAGTATACTGTTAGTATGTACACACTTGCGTAGTGTGCGAATTGTATTTAGCACCGAACAAGTCAAGTCAAATACACCCCCAAAAAACACACTGCCATTAAAAGGTTTAAATCTCTAAACCAATACCCAATAATCTACAATTTCTAACTACAAACACAACATTCAAGTTCAAAATAAAAGATAAAATATAATAAGGAAAAAAAGAAATTGAAATTGACTACAATGCTGCGACTTCTTGTTGCGGTTGATGTTCTTCTTCATAATGAAGAAGCTTTGTCGATAAAGATTTATATGATGACGACGATGATGACGATGATGAAGTTGGTGATGGGATTAGATGATGGTGATCTAGTGGTGGTTGAAGTAGCAACATTTCTCTTTGGAGGTATGAACAATATGTGTGGAAAGTGGTGGGGTTGATGTTCAATTGAAATCCTAGTCCAAATAAGAAATCCACTTCAAGAAAATTCATTTCTGTTGTGCTTATTCCTCCTACTTTTGCATAGTATGCATTGTTATAGTACCTGCAAATAAAATAATTGCTACTTTCATTAGATCACTTATTATTTTTGTACCTATATATAAAAGGTCATTTTCTATGTAAGATTCAAATTTCAAAAATAAAATAAAATAAAATCATAGAATGGTACAAATGATTTACTACGTAGCATCCTTACATTAGTACAAAGTATTTTATTTTTGTCTTTTTATCCATATGGTGCATTATGCATAATAACAGTATAAAACCTATATAAGTCAACATATAATTACGAATTTTCTAAAATAAAATTATCATCACGAATGAAAATAAGGAGCATAACCACTATCATACACTAATCTGGCTTAAACTCGAAGCTAATTGACTTTGTATATATCTTTCATACCTAACACCTAATGTTAAATCATTTTACTTATATTGTATGACGTATTGATCCATTTCAAAATTAATAATTCTATATGTTTGGAGTACGTTCTTTTCAAATTAAAATTCAGACTTTAGTTGTAAGATATAAACTTACAACTTTTGAAGCATAAAAGACAACTCACGTTATCATGATTATGCTAAAATTGATCATTCAGCTGAAAATATGGTGTACCACTACATTTATGCACCATACATTTTGTGACTCATTAAATAACCACGTTTTACTTATTGACGAAACCAAGACTAAATACAATCAGGTGCACAAAATTTTTTGAACTATAATATAATAGAGTTAGAATTGATGGATCAAACACATTTTTAATGGATCGGGTGAATTTAAGATACATTTAAAAAAAAATAGATGTTTTTTCTTTCTTTATTTATTTATTTTTTCTTTCTCAAAAATCTAAATTGAAAAAATTCATGGGGTTCGGGAACCCTGATTCCGTCCCTGATTTTACCTCAATTGACTTATAAGGGTACAAATGTGACTTAACATATAAACTTGCAACTTTTGATGCATAAATTGCGAATAAATTTATCATGACTACCCTGTAATTGACCACTAAAATTGATAAAGGAGGCCCACTAGTTGTATACTCTAAAGTTGGATTGATGTTGAAGGCAAATTATTTTATAAAAATATCTTATACCTTATGTCTTACATGTATGTAACTTGTATTGTACAAATAATCAATGCAATTTCGTAATGACACAAAAGGGTATATGAATCTTGTAACATTTTTATATTTATCTAACCACTAATCTACCCTAATCAACTTTAAACATTTTATAAACTTTAACTCTAAGATATCAAGGTTCACCCATGACTAGTTATCTGGTGGGTGATGTACTCTTTTCTTATGGGGTCATTCATGAAGTGGGGGACAAAAGAAGACTAATGTGCAATTTATAATGTGTTACATACAACTATTTGATGCACGTTTTAGATCTTTTTTCGAATAATCATATCAATTGATTAGTAGCCCCAAGTGTCCTACCAAAAATTCAAATTAGTAACGCGTTTTAAAACATGATTTGTAATAGCTTGAGCAATTCTACCCCAATCATAAAAAGGTTAAAAACCGACATAAATAACCAGTGACGAAGCCAGAAAACATTTTCATGAAGGCATAACATATTTTTACCAACAAAATTACAAATTACCTAAAAATGACAAAATTCATTAGTAATTCAATGTTTGTTCCTTTCAAATCCGCTCATTTTGAAGAAATTCTTTTTAGCATGTACCATTTTTCGTGTTAAAAATGCCGCTATTCTCTGAATTACTAAAATCCTAACAACTCTATGCTATACCAAGTTACCAACAATACAAATCGAGACAATTATCATGCATGAATGAGCCTCAATTTCACCAGAATTTTCAAGAAAAAAGAAGCTAAAATATTTTTAAAGAAAACACTGAATTATGGTAAAAAAGAGTACTTACAAGTCATCCATGAACTTAGCAGCAACCATAACACCAGTAATCAACAACCGATGCACATTAAAAGAATTAATTGAAAGCGCTGGCTGTTGTTGCGTAAACCTATCAAGATAAACATATGCCACCACGTAACACGAAGGACTACAATTCGCGTACTTAAAAATCCTCTCTAGATAGCTTTGAATCGAGATAGTTGGCCTAGTAAGCCCATGAAATGCTGAAATCTTTTGTGGGTGATATCGAGGATTAAGATCATTCGTTTCGGCTACCCGTTGCAGTAGAGATGATAAGAATGTTATTAAGTTGTTCATAACTTTTGGACATTCAAGATCAGTCATTTTTATGAGTAAGATAGTTTTTTTAGCAGAGTTAAGAGAAGGGTTTTATGGGTATATAAAGTAACAACCTATAGGGTGGTCGTTAACAGGTAGGTATATGTGAAATTACGATTTTGGCCTTTGGGAAATTTGGATTATGACCAGGTTGTCACCCATGTGACATTTGATAAAAATATTGGTATTTGAAAATTTTATAGAGGTGGGAAAATAAAATATGGAATAAATGTTGAGGTTTTAATTTACTTGATGCAAGTATGATTTGTGTTTCTATTACGTGGATTATGATCGTTAACCAAAAGTTTGAGTTTGGTTCACGTACGGTATGTTGTGGGGAACAAGTCAAACAATATTAAGTCACTATTTGATCACTTGGTGCAATAACCTCGAATTAAGGCTTAACTCTGCATTATGTCAGCGTCACGAACTAAAAAAAAAAAAAAAAAAAAAAAAAAAAAAAACCTCTTATCATAACTAAATATTTTGAGCTTCACTTTTATCATAACTCAACCAAAAAAATCGAGTTATACCATAACTGAATGGGCGGTGTGGTAACTCATCAATCAAGTTAAGCCATAACTCAGTGTTACCATGGTAACGCACCAAGTTAAAGCTTGCCATAACTCTCACCCACGGTATGGTAACTGGCATCTTAACGCGATTGAGTTAAGCTATAACTCAACTTGAAAGTCATTGTACCGTGTGCTCTTACATGGCACTAGGGCTGTAAACGTCCGATAAACATTTCATGAGTCATTCGGTATAATTTCCATTTATGTTCGTTTACTTATTAAATGGACGAACATGAACAATAATTTACGTTTGATTAGTTAAATGAATAAAATAGATAAAAGTCTTATCCGTTCTCTTATATTTGTGAGCGTCGGTTTATGCATTTGTTAACGTTCGTTTATGTTCATATATCGTATTTTTTTATACACTTTAAAATTCGTTTAGTTAAACAAAACGACAATTATAAAACATGATATTATATATATTCTTAAAAAATTTATGTTTATTAGTCTACGTTCATGTATGTTAGTTCGTTTATGTTTGTTTAATATCTTATTGAACGAACATGAACAACAACCTAGTTTCTTAATAGATGAACATGAACAACAAAATTTATCCGTTTAAGCGATTGTGTTCATTTATTTGACCGATTAAAACTAAACGAAAGAACATGAACAAAGCTTCGTTTGTGTTCGTCTGATTCGTTTACAGCCCTGCGCAGTGCTATTTGTATAATTATTGATCAATTTGAAAAAACAAAAAAATGTAAGTTAACTATAACACTGAGCGTGATTTGCAAACTATTTAAAGATTAAACATTGACAACTTATAAGGGAGAGAAAGGATTATAATATAAAAATTCAAATACATTTGAAAAATACATAAATTTTAACAAGAAGTGTTTTTGTAAGTAAGTAGAGGATTTTTTTTTACTGTTTTCTGTTGTAACTTGTAAGTTATTATATGTGATTATGTGAACATATAAAGGAAACATTTTGGAGTACAAAAACCAAATGCTGACAAGAAACATCAATTTTCAGTATATTGTTACATGTGAAACAAATTTCGAAAGACTAGGAGGAATATCGGAATTATGTTGGGTTTTATGTGGAAAGAGGTAAGTTTTAGATTTGAAAAAAACATTAAAAGTGATGTGAAATGTGATTAGTTAGCTTTTACTTTTAAGTTTTAACACAGAGATAAGTTAGCTTGTATATTTTATTTAATTTTTTCTTTTTTTGAACAAAGTTAGCTTGTAGCTGAAAATTACCAAACAAGATTGAAAAGGAAATGGAACTTTCTGGCGGGAATAGAAAAAACAAGTAATTAGATCGATGATGGATGCCAAAATGTTAACATGTGATTACATGTGGATTAGTGTTGATTCTTGGCTATAGGGGCCCCATTTGTGGAGTTTTCTTTTGCATGTTATGTGATTCTTGTGTGAATGCCCATGGTATCTTTTATAAATACATTGTCCCTCTAGAACTATGATTCAATACACATATTTGATCAATCAAATTGAATTACATGATGTCTCAAAGTTATAACATGGCTTTAAAATAATTGATTTTGTCCATTTTTTTTTTTTTTTTTTTTTTTTCATTAAGACTTTTATAACTATGTATACATTGAAAATGGCCGGCGATAGTCATGAGGATACCTTAGTACATTAGGACGCACAAATCTTAGTTAAAGACTCCACCACCCCGATAACGTGAACATAAAAACATAACCCTTTTACCTATTATCTTTTATTTATAACTAACGATTCACATGTTCGATGTTGGTCCAACTTAATCATAAGAAATGACCAAAATGAATCAACCAGCCCGATACTCAAGACATGTGCATGAAGTAATAGCATTCGTTTAAAGGCAAAAGGTTCATCATGTACGCCTAACATTGGAAGCAAGAACTTTTATAAACAATTTTTTTTTATCATATAAAAATAAATTATATACGGGAATGGTTACAATTTGCCACACTACTAGAAAACCTAAAAAACCCAAAATTGTGATTGGAATTATGCTCAATTATTTATTTAAACAAATATAATATTAGAATTTGATAACTCTTAAGCAACCTCACTTGACAAATAAATTAATTAATTAAAGGGTTATACCTTATAATTATTGACAACAACATGCATTAGAATCCATATTTCTTTAACTAGTTTATATTATTTGCATGTAACATGGCATAATCTAGTATAAATTATGGCGATGAGATGCCATCAATACATCTAACAAGATGTAGTTTGTTTATCCTTCCTGTACATGTCTCATACTTTTCATTTTTCAGGAGATTAGTTCAGAAAATAAAAACCTAAACATACAAGTTAAAACAAAGTAAGTAATTTCTACAGTAAGAAATATAGTAAAATATTGTCTTTGCAAATAAGCTAAGCATATCAAAATTCAAAAGTAGGGGTGGCAATTTTGTAACTTGACATTAAACCCGACCTGAAACCAACAAGAAAATTAAGAGATTCAGGTTGAGTCTAAATAGATTTTGGGTCGGGTTTGGGTCGTCATATCTAACCCATTTATTAAATATGTCAGGTTTGTGTCGAGAATAAATTAAGCAGATTGTCCTGCCAACCTGTTTACTTTTTTTTTTTCTTAAATTAAAAATTATTTATATTTTATTATACGGGTTAAATGGGTTAAACAGTTCGACCCGCAAATCCGCTTAACTTGTTTAACTCGTGTAATGTGCTAACGTTTGTATATAAAACGTGTTAAATGGGTCAATCCTGAAACCCGTTTAACTTATTCAGGCCATGTAACCTATTTAACGTGCTAACCCAAATATATATATACGGGTTAAATGAGTTAGGTTCGAGTTATGCGTAAACAGGTTAGGATTGATATAGCTGACTCGCTGATTAAATGGGTCAGACTCGGGTTGGAGTTTTCTGACCTGCCAACCCAAACCCGACCCGAATTGAATTGCCACCCTTGCTCAAAAGTACTACTGTTTATGTGCTCAATATTGTGTTATTTCAATACTTCTTTTATGTTCACAACATATGTTTTCATTAGACCAAAACAGCGTACAATAATTCAAAAGCAAAGTGAAGTATTAAACATTGTTAATCGACCAATTGGTGATTTGCATTGTCGGTAACCAACGGTGACAAAACATTATAAAGTTTTATATGAAGTACTTGAATGATATATGAATTGAAGAAGACAGTGACTTTACAACAATTTGCCAAATTCTTCTTAGCCCCTCCAAAAGCACTCACTTTCATATAAAAGGCTTCTAAAAGACGATTGACCAAAATACCCTAAGATATCTATGGTTTTAGAAACTTAGGTCGATATATAACATGGACTATGATCATTCGGCAGCCAAATAGTTTGTAAACTACATATAGTCATATACTTATCTTTATTTTGAGAAAATTGCAAAAATCGTTCTTGTGGTTTGGCCAAATTGCACGTTTCGTCCTTACTGTTCATTAATTACAAAAATGGTACGTTGACTGCACTGTTTCACGCACTTTTGGTCCTTTGACTTAACTGGCATTAAAGGGACTCCGTTAGCAGTTGCACTTTAGCCCCTTTTGGTTAACCACCATTGCAGAACCCATCCTTTAACATATAGTTTTTTTTTTTTTTTTTTTTTTTTTTTTTTTTTCAAAAAATTCAAAAAAAGTTAAATTATAGGTTAAAGGATGGGTGTTGCAATAGTAGTTAACCAAAAGGGGCTAAAGTGTAACTGCTAACAGAGTCCCTTTAACGCCAGTTAAGTCAAAGGACCAAAAGTGCACGAAACAGTGCAGTCAACGTACCATTTTTGCAATTAATGAACAGTAAGGACGAAATGTGCAATTTGGCCAAACCACAAGGACGATTTTTGCAATTTTTAGAACAAACTAATCTTCAAACCATAAACAATACTAGAGTAGAATGTGTGTCCTTTATGGTATAGACATCAATATACTATATGTTAAGTTGGAAATATGATTTGGAAGATGAAAATGTATATCATACCATGCAATTAACTTGACCGATAAGTAAAGCAGATCAAGCTCCGGTAATTCAAACTCGAACCTTGTAACTCTGGAAGTGCTTGATCTTTGTGAGATTGAGTCTCCTTAGGCCTTAGCTCATTGAAAAATGGCATATCGGCTTACAAAGTCCGGAAAGCTTAGGGTTGGCTTTGGCGTATTATATTAACATGTAAATTTTTGAATGTTTCGTACAATTTTAATTCTTACTAACTATTAGTACATGTTTACTAAATATTGGTTCATATGGAACTGGAACGTAACATTCATACAAAATAAATAAAAGGATATAACGAATCACGAGCTTGTAAAATGATAAGATTAGTTGTAAGAAATCGAATCATATCTATACAACATTAGCAAGACACTGAATTAATACGAGTAACAACTGTTTTGACTTACTCAAACTTAAAGAAGTGTATATTACGTCAACAAAAACGAAATTGATCTTCTAAAACTAAAACAAGCACAACTTATGGAAAATCTTAATCTTACAAGTTGTAGGAATGTGTCAAACAAAAAAGTGTAATTAATGAATGATGGTGCCTATATATCGTTATCGATGTGATTCATTTTTAGCTCAAAAGTATATATGTAACTATTAACCTATCTATTTCAAACTGGTCACAAAGTTCTTTGAAGGTAACTAAATTTCAAAACTTATCAAACAGAACCAAATAAATTCATTCCAGTTTGATGCTGCCAAAAGCTTACAAACTTAACCAAATTGAACATTGCAGTTTGAATGGTTTACTATCTGACCCAAACTCGCCAATTCAACTTAACGTGTTTTGATTTTGCGGTTTAGCGATTCAAGCTGGCATTTGTATCATGCATTCATTTGTAATACTATATGAGCTATTCCTCATACATAAATGTTGAAAGATATTTGTTTAATAAGTCAAGGGACTTATTATGACAAGTCTGATAAGTCTTCTTGTACTTATTAATGAGTTTATTCCTGAGTATCAAGATGTGCTAAGTTAAGGGGCTAAAGTGGAACATGAGTCTATATAAGCTCACATTAGATCTAGGGTTTCATTATCTATCATTCATATCTCTTTGTTTTCTCTCTGAGTTCACAAATACACATTGTTATTAGTTAGTATTGATATCTATAGTCTTGTGTCATTAAGGATCAATCTCTTCATTTGATCTTTTAAGTTCTGAGTGATTTGAGTGAACTTGTAGTGAGGTTGATTGGTGTCTACCTTGTAGAGATCAATCTTAGTCTTTTGTATTGTATTAATAAGCACCTGTTTAGGGACTTATCTTCTTGAATCATTATAATAAAATACACCAAAGGGGTGGTTGGTTGGGTGTACAAGTGTATTGTTGTGTGTTCTTTACCATTTTTACATGGTATCAGAGCTCACGGTTCTGATCTGGTGGTTTTGAGATTCTAGGGTTTTGAAAGTTTTTTGGGGGTTTTTGCAATTGGAAGTGTTATTGGTTAATTGGGGTCGTTTTCTTAACGGCCGTGGTTGGTTTGATATGTTCAGGTTTGGATCTGGTAGTTTTGTGGTTTTCTTGATTAGGGTTTCATAAACCCTAATTTGGAAATTTGGAGATTTGTATTCCTGGTGATTCTTGGTCTTTTCTTGGGCCCGTTCTTGATTACATTGTCACTAGACTAAGTGAATCTAGTGGTTTTGTGATCTTTTTTCGCGGATATCTCTCTGTAAGTATTCTTCTTCTTTAAGATAATACTTACTTAGTCAAGAAGGTGCAAACAGAGTGGTTAACACCTTGACCTGCCACCCTGAGTGGTACGGAAACCTGCTCGGGCCACTCTCAGTCTTCTTGGCTGGTGTAACACCCCTATTTTTGAAATATTTGCAGCGGAATAAAGATTGGGTGTTACTTCACAGCTCATAGTTTTTCAGTAGAAAATGATTTTGTAAAAATATTTATCATTCGAAGTTTTGTAAATATCAGAGTTTTAAAGATGAGGTCCCAGTGGTTTCAAAATTTGTTAAATAGGTTTTCGAATGATAATAAAATTTTATAGCCTTTGTAAGAATTTCGTGCTCTTCCGTCCCATCCTTGCTCCTTTTAGACCTGAGATAAACATGCTAAAAGTCAACAAAAGTTGAGTGATATTCAAAGGTTTAAGTTTAAAAGATTGAACACAAGCTATAAGTGATAATTGCACCGTCATACAATTATAAGTTAAAAATAGTTGTTATTGCATTAAGCTCATGACGCTCAGCCGATTAACAGATCTCATCACGAATGATGGATTATAGTAACAGGGGGCCCTCGGGATAGGTTCTTGCCAGTAACCTATTAGATTTCAAATAAAGTGCGTTTGGTTGTTTTCTCGAACTCCCAAACGGGGATTGTCAATCCCTAATAGATCTATCCACAATTATTTACGTTCACCTCCTGGGTGACTAAGGCTCATGATATGAGGGACTTTTAGCAAGGAGAGGTACTTAAGCAATAACGAGATCAGGTAAAGCATACCAAGAAAATACTTGTGTTCAGTTTGTAAAAACTAGCATGTATCCCCCTCGCAGGGTTTATAAAACATTTAAACAAGTAAAGGCGAGGCTATGAACTCACCTTAGTGGTTTAGTGAATAAAAATATCGATACTCAGTTTGTAATAATGGGAACGGCTCCACACACGACCTAGATAATATATGGCAAGTTTTAGGGTTTGATAGTCTAAATGTTTTAATCGCGAGTAGTCTTTAAATGCATGATTTGTTAATTTAACGTTAGTAAGACTTTTGGTTTTTATAGTATATTGTTCGTAAGGTTTTATAATAATAATAATGATAGTTTAAAATAAAACGTAATGTTTAATAATAGTAATAATAATAATATTTTGAAAATAAACGTAACGTTTAATAATAAAAATAGTAATACTAATAATAGTTTGAAAATAACGTAACGTTTAATAATAAAAATAGTAATAGTAATAATAGTTTGAAAATAACGTAATGTTTAATAATAAAAATAGTAATAAAAATAATGGTTTGAAAATAAACGTAACGTCGTGACGTGAACTTGTAAAAATGGAAAGTAGAAATAAAAATAAAAATATTAATTTTATATATGTGGCCCTTGTATTTTCTAAAAATTTATACTTTTTACCCTAACGGCGTTAGCGTTACGCCGTTAGTCCAAAATTAAATATATTTACATTTTAAGTCCAAAACTTTATTTTTCTTACACTTTCCACCCTAAAGTTTATAAAAATCAATTTTGTCCTAAAGTTTACAAAATGACACATTTTACCGAAACTTTGAAATATTGACATTTTTGACCCGAAATTCATAACTTTTGCAAATCTAGTCCAAAATTTATATTTTAAAAACTCAATGTTTTCTTTTTCTAAATAGTTTCGAATCAGCTTATTAAGTTTATTTCGACAGCTTATTAGTTCGAAAAACTCATGGTTAGCTTATGGGCTTATTAACGAAAATTTTAAGGCCCGTTAGTACTTTTAGGTCCAATGGACTTACGGGGTTTTTGGGCTTCGCTTTGGGCTAAGATTTGGATCGTGAATAAGCTGTCCAAAAGCTTATACCCTCAGCTTATTCCCTTAGCTTATTGTGAAATGATTGGGCCTTAAGGCCCAATCGATACTTAATTGATTTCCCAAAACAGTTTCATGATCGATTGCTTTGTCTCGATTACTAAGTCTTAACGTGATTTTCATCACAAAGTTTCTATACAAAATTAATTCTGTGACACGAGGTCTATTGATTTGTGAAATAAAAAGTTATACTCGTTAAGAAATTTGTAAAGATACTCGTGTGTTTTGGACTAGTCTTACACGACTTTTGTAAATAAAAGACTTAGAAAATATTTGAGTTTTTCAAAAGGTTTGGGGTACGTTAGAAACGTACTTAAAAATGGGTTATACGTTGTGTTTTAGTTCCAAATCTTTACGTAGCTTATTTCTTAGGGTGTCAAATATATAAAAGGTCGTATAATATATATGAGTCGTTTAACTAGATTTTAAATAATAAGGTGCGTTTGTGTGTGTCGTGTAACAATGTAATGCAACTAAATGTATATTAAAAAGAATTGGAATGAGTCTATAGAGACTTACGACACCAAATGGTGGGGAAAGAGGGACGTATAGTCGAGAACTAAGTGAGATGACTACGTAGTATGTTAGTTTGCTCGACCAAGGTTCACAAACAACCCAATGCTTCTCCTAAACCCACTCGAATCTCCTTATTTCCTACCCAAAGCTTCGACCTATCTCCTAGCTCATTACTTAGAATTATTTGGTGAAGTTTTTAGTTTGCATGGAAGTGGAAAACGTGGTATTGCATGCATGCGGTATATAAAGGGCTCTAGGGGTGTTCTAGTATCCAAATTTTAATGTGATTTGAAGGTTACGTGTTTTCTTAAAGTCTAACTTGTAAGAGTGGTACTAACACTCAATGTTTTTGGTTTCTTGTGTCGATTTCCACAAAATTTCAAAGGAAACGTGGGCATGGAAATCTTTTACACGAATGGTACTAGGAATGTATAGTATAAAAGGACCAAGATTCTTTCACTAGGGGGTAAAATAAGGAAATGTGTATGCTTAAATCAAGGGTGTACTTGTTTGGCTTATACATGCATGTCGACTATCATTTATCTAGTGAACCGATTTGTAGCTTGGTCGTGGCTTGTGGGATTTTGGTAATTTGGCAAAGCTTAGATATTAATTTGAGTTTTAAAATGAGTTTAGAAGATTTTAGAAACAATCGTGGGTCAAAATGGTTGAGTTTTGAACATGTTGACAATTTTATAAAAATTGGTTTAGGTACATTTACTTTGCCTCGTAAAAACGTGCCTAGACTCAACGTGAAAAGCTAAAACTCGACATCCTAATTGTTGGCTAGGGGAGGAATGAGTACGTATAAAAATATAGGGGTGTTGTGTGGAGGATTTGAGCTTACCATGCTCGTTTCTATATGTCCTAGTCGAGTGAAAAAAAAAAAACAAAAAACAAAAAAAACAAAACAAAAATGGAAGTTGGGCTTGAGTTGGTTTTGGGCTTATGAATAGTAACAGGCCGAGTATATTTGGGCTTAGGTTCATTAAGAATCCGGTTTAGTGTTAAGTATAATTAGTAAAAATTATTAATTATAATTAGTAATTAGTTTAGTATTTAATTAGTGAGACTTTTACGTTGTCGAACGCGTTTTGTTAAAAATATGTTACGTAAGCTTGTAAATGGTAAAATTTAATACTCTCGCGATTATTAGACTATAGTGGTGCGTGTGTGAGCATCGTTCCGAAGAGAAAAGGTTTTTAAGTATCGTAGTGATCATAGCATATTTAAATAAATAATAATAAAAAAAAATTTGTTATTGGTAAAAACGTTATTAATTAACGTAATGATATATTAATTTTTGATTAACTTTACTATTCATAGGGAAATTTTTACGGGGGATTACAGTACCTACCCCTCATTCTGAATGAGGGGTAGGTACTGTAATCCCGTCCCGGAATTCAAGTTTAACGAAATTTCTGTATTAGAAAAATTTTGATCAAAGGGTTGTCGAGAGATTAAGATTTGAGAGACGTGGTTTAGTTAGACTTATTTGTGCTAGACAGGATCTAGTAACTGGTGTATTTAAGGGTTGTGAATATTGAAGGTAGTGGTTTTGAATAGTAAAATAACGGCTAGGTGTACCGTACCCAACGGTCGGGAATATTGATCCTAACGGTCGTGAATAGTGTCTAACGGCTAGTTTTCTTCCTACATATACTCCTTTCAAATTTTCATATCTTCCACCAATCATTTTCCTATCATTTCCCATTTCCTATTCTTAAAATACTTCCGAAAAAAAATGCCGAGCCTAATTACTATTATCGCAATGGTATATATCGTTGTTGTCATCACCTATTTGATTTTTGTTATGGATGAAGATTATGGAGTTGTGGTCGGGATGTTGGGGTTCCTAATACCACTCACGGTTCTATTGTATGCGGTTGATAAGGCATGGAGGCACTAGTCTTTGAGCTAGGGTTTTTTAACTTAATTCCTTGTCGTGTTTCTATGTAATTCCTCAATATGTTATGTTTCTATGTAATCCTCAATATGTTATGTTTCTATGTAATCCTCAATAAATGTGAAATAAGACTTATTTGTCCTTAGGTTTAAAAACTAGTCTTGCTATTGTTTCTAATGGTGTACTTATACTTATCTTTTAGAATAATCAGAGTAATCCATCCTATGGTGGTCCTTGCTATGGTTTTGTTGGTGGGGGTTATTCTATTTGTACTTTTGTTGGTTTCTCGTCCTAATGACGAAGGAATAGGATAGGTATTTGTGGTAGTTTGTAATATTTATCTATATTTGTTGCTTTTAAATGAAGATTGTTATTTAGAATTTTTGGTATTATGATTGTTCCATCATGACATGATTCTTCCTAAATTAGACATAGTTGATCAGGCTATGTATAATTGAGGACTAAACGATGTGATGTTTGGCTCAGTCACAGTGGTATTTATGTTTTTCTTTAAGTTGTTTTAGATGGTGTTCAACGTGTTGTTATTTTGATATGACACGTAATTTCTTTTAAGAATAAAGTAGGAACTTTATTCATTGATTTATTTATTTATTTTATTATATATATATATATATATATATATATATATATATATATATATATATAATGAGTCAAAAATTTCTAGGGAAATATCAGTATGCTGTTATTTGGTAAATGGGATGGGAATTGAAATTGACGTAGATTATAATTATTTTGGAAATATTACAAGGTAGATTTTTCGATACGGTAGAAGGATAATTGTTATACTTTAGTTACATCCATCGTAACTTAAAGTAAAACACAAGGAAGAGGTACAATTAGGAAATTTTTGAACTAGAGTTTATTTATTCACAACATGAATTTATTCATCTGCATAAATCTAGTAATCATTCCCTTGATACCACCGACGTCCTTGTTGAGTTTTTATTTCCTAGCGAAAGTCTTGGCTTTCCAATTTATGTTGTAGTTTGGACATTTGTTCTTGTAGTGTCCTCTTGCACCACATCCGTAGCACATTACTGTTGTTGTTTGTCCCTTGTTATCCAAAGTACTACAGTTAGTTGTCTTGTGTCCTATCTTCTGACACTCCAGGTACTTAATCTTGCAGATTCCTGTGTGATGCATCTTGCATTTTGGACACAGGGGTTTACCCCCAAGATATACCCTTCTGGCAACATGTGTGGCGAGGCAGTATCTATTAGCCCTTTGTTTGCATCCTAGTCGGTGATGATAGTTGAAACGATCTCCCAGACGTTTGTGGTGGCAGTTTTGAGTTTTGGTGATGTTACAGTAGTTGTTGGTTCCTATTTTTGTGAGTTTTTGCTTTTGTTTGATTTCATTAGGTCTAACTTCTTGCCTAATTCCTTGGTTATGGGTGCGGGTAGGGTTAGCCATTCCTTCTGGCATTTTAAAGTGGGTTGACCTATATTCCGTGTAGTTTTCCTGCTTGTCAGGCGTATCCGACTCTCCTCTTGGATAAACTATAGTGACTCCCTTAAGTACTACTGACATGATGTTGCTTATCAACTCCCTGACATCTTCAGTAGTCATGGTGATTTTTGATGATGATGGAGTACATGTATTATTTACGTTGTCCATCTTCTGAAATCATTAATGAAACTCAACTTAGAATCCTTCTGTTGTCAGAATAAATAATGAATTCTAATTATTTCATTGATGATAGACTGAATTGACTCCTTACTGTAATCTAATTTCAAGATATGTCTGCGTTGTATCATAGATAGATAATCAACTCTTGATATGAGATTACTAAGGAACAAAACGATTCGTCCACTAAAATAAATTTTCTCTCTCTTGAAAATTTAATTATAGTATGTTTAAGAATTTCTTACAATTGTAAGAAATCTTACGGTAGATTTGAATAGTATTGTAGAAGTTATCATAATATTAATAACTTGACTGATCGTTTTTGTAAAACAATTAGTACAAGGTCTCTTATTAATATGTCAGAAATTTACGTGGAGTTATTTGTTCATCAAGGGAGGTAACAATTGATGAGATTTTTGCATGAAATTCTGAGGATTCATAGTATGCATGCTTGATACGAAAGAAAATGATTGATTTATAACGGAGAGATGTAACGGAAGAGGAGGTTATATTATGATTTGATTACGAATTCTGAAAGGTTCAGATTTATTGAACATTACATGAAATACTAACCAAGTCTGTCTGATTTAGTAGATGCAACAAAAATACTTGTAAACTTAAAATTAGTTACGCCTCTGACGTAAATATCTAATTTCTTTCTCAAGTTCAAGTTGTGATGCTTCCATGCTTGAGAAACGTTCCTGACACATGTTCATTTGGTTTGCCAACATACTCTCTAATTCGGCAATCTTTTGACCTTGGCTCCTGGCTGTCTCTCTAGCCATCCATATGGTCCTTTCAATATCTTTAATTCTACCATGTGTATGACCGTGTTCTCTTCTTGCAGAACGGATCCTGGAATCCAAACTTCCAAGTTCCTGGTTGGTGTTGTCCTTTATCTCATTAACCTTTATTCCTAATTAACATATTGCTCGTTTCTCAGCATCCGCTCTTTTGAACAATGCGTCAAGGTTACGGTCGTACCATTCAAATTTTGTTGGTCGTAAACCTTTCAGTTGTTCAGTGTGAGCCTCTAATGTGCTGGCTTGTTGATAAACAAGAGTCCATATTGAATCAGGTGTGCTTATATCGTAGTTGGGGAAATTAGGTGAGGATAAGGTATTTGGGATATCTGGTATTGGGGAATCTAAAGTGTAGGGTAACGGAGAATTTGGCTCAACATTCATCCACGGCCTCTCTTGACGTGAACTTTGTCCAACTTCGAATGTTGCCTGACCACCAATCACATCTTCATATGATTCAGTAGCTCTCCTAAGTTTTTGACGTAGAGGTGAAGAAATAGGTGATGATGAGAGTGATTTCTGAGTGATTTCTATATTAAGTTGGGGCTGTGATATTTGTACGTAGGGATCTTCAGTGTTCGGAGAATTTTGATTGACGGGGGATGTATTAGTATTACGGAGAGTAGTTTTGGCGTTCAAAGAAGTTTTTGGAGACATGTTACTGTAGTAACCGGGAATAGTATTTTATAAGTTGCTTTTACGTTATAGATATAATAGTACGGATGAACTAAAAATTAGGTAAGCTCAATTTCTAAACATGCAGACTAATCCTAACAGGTAATGTACTGAGCAAGGTAGTATGCAGGCACGGAAAGCACGAAGAGTGTAGGGCTATAAAATGTTTTGTATGTAAAAACGGTTATAGTTTAGATCCAAAATAGATCTGTTTCGCTATAACCAAAGCTCTGATGCCAATCTGTAACACCCCCATTTTTGAAATATTTGCAGCGGAATAAAGATTGAGTGTTACTTCACAGCTCATAGTTTTTCAGTAGAAAATGATTTTGTAAAAATATTTATCATTCGAAGTTTTGTAAATATCAGAGTTTTGAAGATGAGGTCCCAGTGGTTTAAAAATTTGTTAAATAGGTTTTCGAATGATAAATAAAATTTTATAGCCTTTGTAAGAATTTCGTGCTCTTCCGTCCCGTCCTTGCTCCTTTTAGACCTGAGATAAACATGCTAAAAGTCAACAAAAGTTGATTGATATTCATAGGTTTAAGTTTAAAAGATTGAACACAAGCTATAAGTGATAATTGCACCGTCATACAATTATAAGTTAAAAATAGTTGTTATTGCATTAAGCTCATAACGCTCAGCCGATTAACAGATCTCATCACGAATGATGGATTATAGTAACAGGGGGCCCTCGGGATAGGTTCTTGCCAGTAACCTATTAGATTTCAAATAAAGTGCGTTTGGTTGTTTTCTCGAACTCCCAAACGGGGATTGTCAATCCCTAATAGATCTATCCACAATTATTTACGTTCACATCCTGGGTGACTAAGGCTCATGATATGAGGGACTTTTAGCAATGAAAGGTACTTAAGCAATAACGAGATCAGGTCAAGCATACCAAGAAAATACTTGTGTTCAGTTTGTAAAAACTAGCATGTATCCTCCTCGCAGGGTTTATAAAACATTTAAACAAGTAAAGGCGAGGCTATGAACTCACCTTAGTGGTTTAGTGAATAAAAATATCGATACTCAGTTTGCAATAATGAGAACGGCTCCACACAGGACCTAGATAATATATGGCAAGTTTTAGGGTTTGATAGTCTAAATGTTTTAATCGCGAGTAGTTTTTAAATGCATGATTTGTTAATTTAACGTTAGTAAGGCTTTTGGTTTTTATAGTATATTGTTCGTAAGGTTTTATAATAATAATAACGATAGTTTGAAATAAAACGTAATGTTTAATAATAGTAATAATAATAATAGTTTGAAAATAAACGTAACGTTTAATAATAAAAATAGTAATATTAATAATAGTTTGAAAATAACGTAACGTTTAATAATAAAAATAGTAATAGTAATAATAGTTTGAAAATAACGTAACGTTTAATAATAAAAATAGTTGTAGAAATAATAGTTTGAAAATAACGTAACGTTTAATAATAAAAATAGTTGTAGAAATAATAGTTTGAAAATAACGTAACGTTTAATAATAAAAATAGTAATAAAAATAATGGTTTGAAAATAAACGTAACGTCGTGACGTGAACTCGTAAAAATGGAAAGTAGAAATAAAAATAAAAATATTAATTTTATATATGTGGCCCTTGTATTTTCTAAAAATTTATACTTTTTACCCTAACGGCGTTAGCGTTACGCCGTTAGTCCAAAATTAAATATATTTACCTTTTAAGTCCAAAACTTTATTTTTCTTACACTTTCCACCCTAAAGTTTATAAAAATAAATTTTTGTCCTAAAGTTTACAAAATGACACATTTTACCGAAACTTTGAAATATTGACATTTTTGACCCGAAATTCATAACTTTTGCAAATCTAGTCCAAAATTTATATTTTAAAAACTCAATGTTTTCTTTTTCTAAATAGTTTTGAATCAGCTTATTAAGTTTATTTCGACAGCTTATTAGTTCGAAAAACTCATGGTTAGCTTATGGGCTTATTAACGAAAATTTTAAGGCCCGTTAGTACTTTTAGGTCCAATGGACTTACGGGGTTTTTGGGCTTCGCTTTGGGCTAAGATTTGGATCGTGAATAAGCTGTCCAAAAGCTTATACCCTCAGCTTATTCCCTTAGCTTATTGTGAAATGATTGGGCCTTAAGGCCCAATCGATACTTAATTGATTTCCCAAAACAGTTTCATGATCGATTGCTTTGGCTCGATTACTAAGTCTTAACGTGATTTTCATCACAAAGTTTCTATACAAAATTAATTGTGTGACACGAGGTCTATTGATTTGTGAAATAAAAAGTTATACTCGTTAAGAAATTTGTAAAGATACTCGTGTGTTTTGGACTAGTCTTAGACGACTTTTGTAAATAAAAGACTTAGAAAATATTTGAGTTTTTCAAAAGGTTTGGGGTACGTTAGAAACGTACTTAAAAATGGGTTATACGTTGTGTTTTAGTTCCAAATCTTTACGTAGCTTATTTCTTAGGGTGTCAAATATATAAAAGGTCGTATAATATATATGAGTCGTTTAACTAGATTTTAAATAATAAGGTACGTTTGTGTGTGTCGTGTAACAATGTAATGCAACTAAATGTATATTAAAAAGAATTGGAATGAGTCTATAGACTTACGACACCAAATGGTTGGGAAAGAGGGACGTATAGTCGAGAACTAAGTGAGATGACTACGTAGTATGTTAGTTTGCTCGACCAAGGTTCACAAACAACCCAATGCTTCTCCTAAACCCACTCGAATCTCCTTATTTCCTACCCAAAGCTTCGACCTATCTCCTAGCTCATTACTTAGAATTATTTGGTGAAGTTTTTAGTTTGCATGGAAGTGGAAAACGTGGTATTGCATGCATACGGTATATAAAGGGCTCTAGGGGTGTTCTAGTATCCAAATTTTAATGTGATTTGAAGGTTACGTGTTTTCAAAAAGTCTAACTTGTAAGAGTGGTACTAAAACTCAATGTTTTTGGTTTCTTGTGTCGATTTCCACAAAATTTCAAAGGAACGTGGGCATGGAAATCTTATACACGAATGGTACTAGGAATGTATAGTATAAAAGGACCAAGATTCTTTCACTAGGGGGTAAAATAAGGAAATGTGTATGCTTAAATCAAGAGTGTACTTCTTTGGCTTATACATGCATGTCGACTATCATTTATCTAGTGAACCGATTTGTAGCTTGGTCGTGGCTTGTGGGATTTTGGTAATTTGGCAAAGCTTAGATATTAATTTGAGTTTTAAAATGAGTTTAGAAGATTTTAGAAACAATCGTGGGTCAAAATGGTTAAGTTTTGAACATGTTGACATTTTATAAAAATTGGTTTAGGGACATTTACTTTGCCTCGTAAAAACGTGCCTAGACTCAACGTGAAAAGCTAAAACTCGACATCCTAATTGTTGGCTAGGGGAGGAATGAGTACGTGTAAAAATATAGGGGTGTTGTGTGGAGGATTTGAGCTTACCATGCTCGTTTCTATATGTCCTAGTAGAGTGAAAAAAAAACAAAAAAAACAAAAAAAAAAACAAACAAACAAAACAAAACAAAACAAAAATGGAAGTTGGGCTTGAGTTTGTTTTGGGCTTATGAATAGTAACAGGCCGAGTATATTTGGGCTTAGGTTCATTAAGAATCTGGTTTAGTGTTAAGTATAATTAGTAAAAATTATTAATTATAATTAGTAATTAGTTTAGTATTTAATTAGTGAGACTTTTACGTTGTCGGACGCGTTTTGTTAAAAATATGTTACGTAAGCTTGTAAATGGTAAAATTTAATACTCTCGCGATTATTAGACTATAGTGGTGCGTGTGTGAGCATCGTTCCGAAGAGAAAAGGTTTTTAAGTATCGTAGTGATCATAGCATATTTAAATAAATAATAATAAAAAAAAAATTGTTATTGGTAAAAACGTTATTAATTAACGTAATGATATATTAATTTTTGATTAACTTTACTATTCATAGGGAAATTTTTACGGGGGATTACAGCTGGTATTTGGTTCATCTTGGGTGTGAGTTTAGATTGCTTTATTTTTCTGTTATTAGTTATAAGTTGTTTGTGTCTAAGTCGAAGGAGGATAGGTTTTGGGACTATTGGAAGTTGACTGTGGTTGAGATTGGTTGTAGTTGTCTTATTTGCTGTTTGGTTATTGTTTCTATTAGCTGTTATCTATCTGTTTTACTTGTTTTCTGTTTATTAGTTGCTATTATTTTTCTGTTATCATGTCTGGTGTTGGTGGAAGTGTTGATCTACTTGTTTTGATTAGTAGTCTTGATGCTGGTAATCCTTTGCATATTCAGACTAATGATAATATTGGTACTGCTTTAATTCCATTTAAACTTCTTGGAACTAAAAATTATAGGGTCTGGTATGGTGCTATGAAATTGGCTTTACAAGCTAGGAACAAATATAGTTTTGTTGATGGTACTTGTGTTAAAGAGTCTTTTATTACGAGTGATGTTTTGTCTGCTCAATGGGATAGATGTAATGCCATTGTCTTTACTTGGATTATGAATGTGTGAAACAAGGTGGTAGTTCTGTTGCTGATTATTATCATAGGCTTAATTCTTTGTTGAGAGAGTTTGATGCTTTAACTAAGTTGCCTAAATGTACTTGTGAGCATAAATGTACTTATGGTGCTAGTAAAGAATTAGTCTTGCATCAACAGCTGATGAAGCTAATGCAATTTCTCATGGGTCTGGATGATTGTTATCAACATGTGAGAACTTCTTTATTGACCATGGATCCTCTCCCTGAGGTCAAAGATGCTTATACTGTTGTTTCTAGAGAGGAATCCCACAGAGGGATTCCTGAGTCCTCTAGTGTTTCTGAATCTAAACTTAATGCTTCTTCTTTTGCTGCTAAAACCTTTAACAACAATAGAAGATCATATAATAACTATAATAACACTAGAGGTACTAGTTCTATCTCTAATACTGCTAATAGAGGTCTTAATCCTAATCTTAATTGCAAAAATTGTGGAAAAATTGGACACACTATTGAGAGATGTTATGAATTAATCGGATTTCCTCCTGGTTTTATTAAAAACAATAATCCTGTTAATAAACAGAATGGTTTTAAACAAAACTATAATGCTAATGTTGATGTTAAACATTCTGAGAACAAATCTAATACTTCATCTGCTAGCACTTCTTCTGGTTTTACTTCTGAGCAGATGAAGAAGTTGTTGTCCTTGATAAGTGAAACTCCTTCTGGAAGCATACATGCTAATATGGCAGGTAGAGCTTCCTTCTTTAATGGCAATGTTTGGTTCAATATAAATTTTTCTAAATATTTCTATGCCAATTCTAGTCTTGCTGTTAATACTATAACTTTAGGATGGATCATTGATTCTGGTGCCAATCAGCATCTTACTGTGTCTACTATTGGTATGACCAATGTTGTGGACATTACTAGTCTTAGAATCACTGTTGGCCATCCCAATGGGACTCTAGCTACTATCAGTCATGTTGGAAATCTTAAATTGACTAATAATGTTACTCTTTATGATGTTTTAGTTGTTCCTGGATATTGTGTGAGTTTGCTATCTGTTAATAAACTTCTTAGAGATAGTAAATTGTTTGTTGGTTTTGATGAGGATAAGTGTTATATTCAGGACTTGAAAAAGGAGATTGTTCTGGGGACTGGTAGTCAGTCTAAGGGTCTTTACCTATTTGATATTGAGCCTAGTAATAATTTGGGTAAGTGCAATATGGTTGTGTCTTTTAGTGTGTCTAAGCTTACCTGGCATAACAGATTGGGTCACCCTGCTGACCCAGTTCTATCTGTTCTTCAAAAGGATCTTGGTATTTCCAAGAATTCTACCATTTCTGTTTGTGAAACCTGTCATAGGGCCAAACAGACTAGGGAACCTTTTCCCTTGTCTGATCATAAGTCTCAGAATCTTGGTGACCTTGTCCACCTTGACTTATGGGGTCCTTACAGGATTACTAGCAGAGAAGGTTACAAGTATTTTTTTACTATTGTTGATGATTTTTCTAGAGCTGTATGGGTTTACTTAGTCAAAACTAAGGATGAAGTTTTTGGTGTTTTTTGTTCTTTCATTCATTTAATTTCAAATCAGTTTAACCTAAAAATTAAAGTTGTAAGATCTGATAATAGAACCGAGTTTGTTAATAAAAGAATGCATGATATGTTTTCTGATCTTGGTATTATTCACCAAACTTCATGTACCCATACTCCTCAGCAAAATGGGATTGCTGAAAGGAAACATAGACACTTGCTTAATGTTGCAAGGAGTCTTATGTTTCATGGGGGGATTCCTCTAAGATTCTGGTCTGATTGTATTCTAACTGCTGTGTATTTTATAAACAGGCTGCCATCATCTGTCTTAAAAGGTAAATGTCCCTATGAGTTGTTATATAAAATCAAACCTAATCTTTCCCATTTGAGGTCTTTTGGCTGTCGGTGTTTTGCAACTATTTTAAATAATCATGATAAAATGTCTTATAGGTCTGAAAAATGTGTTCTGATAGGTTTTTCTACTACAAAGAAAGCATATAAACTTTTAAGTTTGGATACTAGAAATGTATTTTTTGTAAGAGATGTAAAGTTTTATGAAAATATATTTCCTCTTAAAATGAAAACTTGTGATGTTACTGATGCAGATAATGCAAGTGAAGTAGATCATTTGAAATTTTTTGATAGTCTAAGGTCTCAAAGTCCCAATGATGAAGGAGAAGATTCACCAGTTGAGGATGGTAGTTTGCCACCTACAAATGATGCTATAGATAATGATACAGATACTATTCATTTGCATCAAGAAGGTGGGCATTCTGCAACCCACTTTGGTGACCAAAACTGGTCTGAGGGTAGTCCCAATGTTCAAAATTCTGGTAATATAACAACTCAGTCTAATATTGGTAATGAAGATGTGCAGACACCTGTTGTAAGAAGGTCTAATAGAGAAACTAAAACTCCTGTTAGGTTCAATGATTATGTGATGCATTCTAAAGTTAGGTATGGTATTGAGAAGTATGTGAATTATGGTGCTCTTAGCAGAAATAATATGTGTTTTGCTTCTACTTTAAATAAGTCTATTGAGCCTAAGAGTTATGAAGAGGCTGTAAAAAATCCTAATTGGTCTGAAGCCATGAATAATGAGGTTGAAGCTTTAAATAGGAATAATACTTGGACTGAATGTGTTTTACCTGTTGGTAGGAAAGCCATAGGGTATAGATGGATATGGAAAATTAAATATAAATCTACTGGTGAAGTTGATAGATACAAGGCCAGATTGGTTGCTAAAGGTTTCAATCAAAGAGAAGGCTTTGATTATGATGAAACTTTTAGTCCAGTGGTTAAAATGGTTACTGTCAGATGCTTGTTAAGCATTGCTGTTAATATGAACTGGCCTTTGTATCAGTTAGATGTGAATAATGCATTTCTGTATGGTGATTTAGATGAAGATGTGTATATGATGTTACCTAAAGGTTTTAATGGTAGTGATGATTCTAAAGTGTGTAAACTTAATAAGTCTCTTTATGGACTTAAGCAAGCTCCAAGACAGTGGATTGCTAAGCTTACCACTGCCTTGATTGAGCATGGTTTTGTTCAAAGTAAGTTTGTGGTATGTATTAATTCACATACAATTTTATGGCCGAATACCGACCCAAAATGACTAATTGAGCTAACAAATGCCAAGAAAACATGTGTTTTTATGTTGTGAACATGCAGGTACGGATTAATCACAAAAGGACGAAAAATCATGCAAATACCGGAAAATCGGGCACGAGAGTGGAAGATGGTCAAATAGTCAATGCTGGGATCTAAAAAGTCAACTTCAGTCCTTCATCTATTCAGAATTGAAAAAAATGGTCCTTGGAAATTATTTTGTGAAAGTGACATTTTCAGCCCTTGGAGTTTTGAAGTTTACATAATTTGTCCTTGCAATTTTCATCTCACTTTTACAAATACACAGGCCTGGTCCAATTACTAATCTAAGTCAATAGCCAAAAGCCCAAATACCCAAGCCCAATACCTTGGTCAAACCCAACGTCCAGGGTCAATAGTCAAAATCTGGTCAAACCCTCTAATAAATAAATATACGTACCATGTTTTCCTTTTCCCCCAAAATTCCCAGAACCAAAACGCACCACATGAACCCTAATTTCACACAAAGCTCAATTGGCTCACACCCCTCAAATTGACCATCAATTGCTAATGATTTGAGCTTCTAGAAGACCACACGTGACTGTGCACATGTCAAAGAGAGTGTGAGTATCTATCAAGGGTCACGTGGCAGAAGGTAATTGGGCAAGACGCGTCACAAATGCTCCTTGGATTCTGCTGACAAGATAGAGAGTTTAGCACAACGAGAGGGGGACATATGGCAAGGGTTGATTGGATATGCCACGCATCATATCCTGATCCAAGGGCTGTTATGAGATCAAAGTAACACAAAATGATCAGATGGCTGTGAATAGAGGAGAAGAAACACAAAGAGTTGTGGATTGCCAGCATGGATTCTCACCCCAACCCTTCACTCTTTGGTTATAAATAAGCCCTCATTTTAGCTCATTTGTATGTAATTTTTAGAGTAAGAAAATGCTGTCAAAATTTCAATAGATTGTATTTAGTTAAGAGAATGTAATTTTCTTATAAGTTTTTAATAAAAGATCGAGTTTACTTTCATATTTTTCAGCTTATTCATTACTTTTAACTGCTTATTCTGTTTTAGTTTAGCTTTTATCTAGCCTATAATCAATTAGTTTCTGCTTATTTACTATTAAAGAAATCTCATTGTTGTCAAAATTAGCTTAAACAATTTTATCATTTCAATTCAGTCAAAGTTTTTCAAGTAAAGAAAATAAATAAAAAAAAATCCAGAAAATTATAAAAAATAAATAAAAATTAAAAAATGTTTCAAAAAAGTATTTTAGGTCTTCAATAAGCTGATTACAGCTTATATACAGCTCATTCAAGCTTTGTAGCTTGTAGTGTGTTTTGTTACTGTTTCATTGCAAGTGAAGTGATTCAGAGATTGGAATTGTTATTGTGGATAAGTAAGGTTAGCAAGGGAAGAACCTGCCTATCTAAAAGATAGGCAAGCATAGTGAATCCTCCTCAATTGTCGTTGAGGAGGAATAACTTTGTAAGTTCTCACTTATTTTCATTCAATTCAACTTTATAGTATTAGATTTGTTAGTATAGATCTGGAATTTGTAGTTGTTAGATCTGTAGTTTAGTTTATTGTAGTAGCTGATTTGCATTTGATTGATATATCTGAGTTTTTAGTAGTTATTAGTAGAACTGAGTTTGATCATTGTCTGTTTGAAATAGTTTAGTGCATCTGTTAGTATTGGATCTAGTGTAGTGATAGTTGATAGCTTGTTGCATAATCTGTCATAATTGTGGTACTGAGATATTGAGTACTGTTATTTGAGTTTGTTCTGGATTGGATTTAAGTCACTTTCTATTAGATCTCATACTGAATAAGTTGCATAGATTGTATGCTGAGATTGGAATATTTCTAATTTGTGATGATTGCTGCACATCTGTCATATTAGTGATTTGTGTTATTGAGTAACTGTTGGATCAGTATTGGTGGTTAGAGATTCATTGGTGTGAGTAATTGATTTCTGTTTCACTGAGTTGTTTATCTGTCACAGTTAAGGTGTGTTTGGATACAATTGATGTTGAGATGTTTAGCTTAAGTTGTAGTAATGGGATTGATCACATAAGTCAGTAGTATTAGTATTAGACATAAAATCAAATAAAAGTAGTAAGTAGTTTGGTAAAAGTCAAAGTAGTAGTAAGATTGCATAATCAGTTAAATTTAGGTGTTAAATTGTTAGTTTGATATAGTTAACAGTTACATTTTTGATAGAGATAGCTTATATTAGTACAAGTTTAGCTTATACATCAGATTAGTAGTAGGATTTAGCTAATTAAATTCATTTTGGTCAAAGCTTAGTGGTATAAATTCAGTCAACTGTTGCATAATTTTCTAGTTCATAAGTCTGTACTGTGCTTGATTTGAAGTGGTAGATGTAAGCTTTTGGTTAAGTATCTAATTGATTTGAGATCTCAGTAGTGCTAATATACTTTTACCCTCATTTGCTTACAAATTTGAACTTATCTGAAGTCCTTTTTGGGCCTGTTTTTAAGCTTGATTGGGATAGGTTCTGTTTTGTGCATTAGGCCTGCTCTTGATCATTTGAGCTTGATTTTGTGATTGTTGCATGTATCTGAGTATTATCTGAGTTGTAGTTGTGTTTGGTACCACATCTTTGCTACTGTTTCTGCTTTTGCTTATTCTGATCATTAGTTTGGAGCTTATTGTGAGCTTATTGCATATATTTTGAGCATCTGTGGATATTTGTGTTTACACTTGATCAAATCTTGCTTAACTGAGCATATTGCATCATTTTAGAACTGAGTTTCAAGTTTTTAATAAGTTTGGATCTCAAGTGCTTATTAATAAGCACTTGAGATAAGCAGTTTCTCCTAAATAAGCACTTAAACAGTTCTTTTTCACTTCAAAATTTTTCTCTGAGTTACTTTTGTTATTTTAGATATTCTGGAATATTTCCAGATTTTTCTAAGCCTTTTTACTATTTTTCTTAATTTCTTTTTGATTTTATTCAATTTTTAATAGTTTTTTAATTACCAAAAATCAATAAAAATTCAGAAAAGGTTGTGAAAAATACAAAAATATTTTTATAAATTCTTTTATAATATTTTAGAATTTTTAGAATTAAATTTTCATTTTTCCACTTTAATTTTCTATTTTTCCTTATTTTTAATTCATTTTAAATTCCAAAAATCAATTTTAATTCATAGAAAATAAAAGAAAAGTCAAAAAAATATTTTTCTTTTTCCTAAATTTTTTTTAATAGTTTAAGATTTTTAGAAAATTGTTTTACATTTGTAGGATTATTTTTCAATAAAATTCGCGTTTTAAATAACGCGGTTGCATTTCTGTTTTTACGTTTTTGATTTTGGTGCATTATTAGCTTGTACTCTTCGTATAATTCATTGTTTGTGATTACTTGATTATATTTATTGCTATTTTCATTTTTTTCACTTATCAATTCACGGTTTCACGAATCGATATTCTCGATTCCATTCGCCTTCACTGGAAAACGACTCGGGTGATCCGTATTTTACACGGATCACTTCGATATACTATACTATATATTATATAATTGGTTTTCACACGAATCAGTTTGATTATTCTCTATATATTAAACAGAAAGGTGATATATTTGTTGCCTTACTTGTGTATGTTGATGATATTGTCATAACTGGTAATAATGAGTCTGAGATTAAAATGTTTAAACATTTTTTGAGTACCAAGTTTATGATCAAAGACTTGGGAGAATTTAAATATTTTCTTGGTATTGAAGTGTTGAAAAATGACAAAGGTGTGTGTATGACACAAAGGAAATATTGTTTGGAGTTGTTACATGAGTATGGTTTGTTAGCAGCTAAACCTGTTGATACACCTTTGCCTGAGAATTCTGTTTTAAGTTGTGCTGAGTATGATAATGACAAGGTTTTGAATAATATTACTAACTATCAGAAGCTTGTTGGTAAGTTGATTTATTTGAGTAATACTAGACCTGATATTAGTTATGCTGTTCATTGTTTAAGTCAACATATGCATAAGCCACTTCAGTCACATCTTAAGGCTGCTTTAAGAGTGTTAAAGTACTTAAAAGGTTCTCCTGGTTCTGGTTTGCAATTTAATTATTCTTCTGATCTTAAGCTTAGAGCTTATGCTGATGCTGATTGGGCAAAATGTCCTGTTACTAGAAAATTTGTTACTGTGTTCTGTGTTTTTCTGGGAGATTCTCTCATATCATGGAAAAGTAAAAAACAGGCCACTTTGTCTAGAAGTTCAGCTGAAGCTGAATACAGAAGCCTTGCTTCTACCACTTGTGAAGTTATTTGGTTAAGTAATTTGTTGAATAGTCTTGGTATTGAAGGCTTGTTGCCTGTGGATGTTTATTGTGATAATAGTGCAGCTATTCAGATTGCTGCAAACCCTGTGTTTCATGAGAAAACTAAACATTTTGAGTTGGATGTGCATTTGGTAAGAGAAAAAGTGTCTGCAGGTGTTATCAAAACTATTAAAATACACACTAATTTGCAGATTTCCGATATCTTTACTAAATGCCTTGGACAAAGGCAACATAATGTTTTGTGCAAAAAACTTGGTCTTGTTGATATGTTTGCAGGTTCTAGTAATGGTGCTAGTGCAGGAAAGCATGCAAAGGTTAAAGATATTGTTCAAGTTGAAGACTTATCAACTTGAGGAGGGATGTTGAAAGATATTTGTTTAATAAGTCAAGGGACTTATTATGACAAGTCTGATAAGTCTTCTTGTACTTATTAATGAGTTTTGTTCCTGAGTATCAAGATGTGCTAAGTTAAGGGGCTAAAGTGGAACATGAGTCTATATAAGCTCACATCAGATCTAGGGTTTCATTATCTCTCATTCGTATCTCTTTGTTTTCTCTCTGAGTTCACAAATACACATTGTTATTAGTTAGTATTGATATCAGTTTGATATCTATAGTCTTGTGTCATTAAGGATCAATCTCCTCATTCGATCTTTTAAGTTCTGAGTGATTTGAGTGAACTTGTAGTGAAGTTGATTGGTGTCTACCTAGTAGAGATCAATCTTAGTCTTTTGTATTGTATTGGTAAGCACCTGTTTAGGGACTTATCTTCTTGAATCATTATAATAAAATACACAAAAGGGGTGGTTGGTTGGGTGTACAAGTGTATTGTTGTGTGTTCTTTACCATTTTTACAATAAATCTACTTACTTACATGTTTCAAATAATCTCTATTGATCATATAAGTTCCTTATCTATCTTTCTTTCATTTGTATGACATTATATAGAAAATCAAAAGTTACATTTAAACTTATATATCAAATTATATATAATTTATCCTTCAAGAGGCATACCTCGAAGACGCGTGCTATGATGTTGTTAAGGTTTGGGAGGACTCGGTCGTTCAGATGACCGAGTTGTGTAATTGTTGTTGTGTGTGAGTGTGTTTATTAAATGGTTTTCGTGAAGTATATTTGTGTTTAAGTAGGGTATTTTTTATGATAAAGTTGGCTGTCTGATTATATTAAGATGACCATGGTGAATACTGAATACGGTGTTGGGTCTCATTATCACACCCTAGCTATATAACATGGGATGTACTATATTAACGGGGGACAAGGGTGTCAGCCCCTTGTCTCCCACTTTTGTCCCCCTTTTTTTTACAGCGCAGCCCAGTTTTTATCAGTTTCTGTTCCGTATTTTTGACAGTTTTAAGCGTTTGACATATTAAACTTTATTTTCTGTTCCGCACTTTCAGGTTTATAGCTTTTTGATATAAAAAAATTATAAAAATAAAAAATAAATAAAAATAAAATAAAATAAAAATAGCCCCCGTTTAAATAAAAAAGTAACCCCGTCTTTATAACTGCTGCCATATAACATATTGATGGCCATATAAGGAAGAGAATTAAGGAATAAGAAGCCAGGCTGGAAGGCATGTTTCACTATTCTTGGAGTGAAACAAGAGGAAAGCATGTCGTGCAACAGAGTTTCACAAGTAGCTGTTTATGTTTTCTTATATAAAATATAACAGTATAAACAAAACAAAAAGTACTAGGAACACCGAAGCCAACCAAACCATATAAACAAAACAAAACAAAACAAAAGGTTTGAAAAAACAAAAGGTACAGTTTGGTGCACGTACTAGGAGCACCGAAGCCAAACCATCACTCTCCGTACCAACCTGTCTTCCATGTGACTCTTTCCACCATTTGGGACCATCATCATCCCAACCCAAAATTGACTGCTAGAACAAAAATAATAAATTGCAAATTATAATGTCCAACCCTGTTAAAACAACATTAAATCGAGTAAAATGTACTTTCAGCCTAGTGGTACGGAAATGACAAAAAAATATAAAGGTTGTTCGGTTCAAGTCTAGTGTGAAACGTTTGTGAGGTATTATGTGGTATATAAACATAAATGTATTACCGATTATTAATTTGACTTGGTGTAGTGCGTCAACTCAGCGCAATATCACATTTTTACACCACCACGAACAAACATCACCACCCAAACATACCCTATGCACAAATATATACTACAATAATCAAAATCGCAACTCACACACACTAAATAGCCAACTTCTCAAGTCGGTCGGTCTATCGACCAAGTTCTCTCATTTCATCAGCAACGACGCGTCTGTTGGGGAGGAGTTTTATAAGGTCAACGCGTGGGTTACACCCCGCCTATCTTTGATATTGTTAGGCTAAAAGTTTTTTAATGGTTTGTTAAACTGAGAACAGAAACACACACCAAGGATTTGATTTTTTTTGGGTCACAACAATGATTTGATGATACAAGAACTTAACTTGTTATGAAATTAAATAGAAAGCACCAATCTAGCGATAACTCCATAATCCATTTTACGCAAGAATACACAAGCACGCACAAACTTTCGGCTAGAAAAACCTTACATTACAAAGTAAATACAAGAATAATGCCATGTACCTTTAAACAAAAGTCTACTAGTCTAGACATAAATTGAGTCGATCATAGCAAAGAGCCAAAGAGCAACTACAATAAAGTTTTGAATTGCCATTACTGATAATGATGTTGCTAAAAATATATTCTTTTTTTTTTCTTTTTTTTTTTCTATTATTATTTTGATTATGCACGTGAAATATATATAAATTTGATTGCATGAAGAAATGGTTATAGCAAGTTTAGTCATTTATGAATGTGATTGAGAAGTGTAAGCTATAGTTATTGTACTACTTGATTGACCTGTAACTATAAGTATGTTCTAATCAGTCACTAGTTTTTGGCCATGGTATAATTGCTATTTTTGGCAGCAAGCGTCTATTATTGTTTTAAAGCAACTAGCGTTTATCGTTCTGTATACAATATATATTGGCAACAAGCAACTAGCGTTTGTTATTTTTTAAACGCTGCTAATATGTACATCAACAGTGTGTTATTATTTTGCTTTTTCTATCTTTAGGTGAAAGCAGTTATGTATTATCAAACTCCTTATGCTTATATGCTTATTTTGAAGTAAAATAAGAAGATTTTAATAAGCATGTAGATAACTACTCATGTCGATAACTACTCATGTCGATAACTACACAATATTTTGGCTCAAACCATGGACGAAGATAGCAGGGGGCCTAGAGGGTGCCCAGCCTCCTCCAACAACGTAGTAGGCCATCCAGTTATCATAAAATAATCGGCCCATGTTTAGTTTTTCATGAATCATCTGTTGTTGACCCTATGCATTCATATAGAAAATCTTTATCAATTCAAGACAATACATTTTATCAGTGGTTACAAAAAAAAAAGTCTACAAATTGCCGTCTAAGTGCTAATCAACCACCAACATTTTCGGTGTGTGAAAATCAGTCAACGGTAGTCAACGATGGTAAAACATATTGAAAACCTGCAAATCTTGTAGGAAATACCATAAATACGGATTGCTTATAGTAGTTGTTTATAACTATTATAAGTTGTTGGTATAAGACAAATCTTGTTCTAACCAAAATTTGCCATAAATACCAAAAACTTTACGAAAATGTCAATCCGTTTAATCCTGCTAGGCCGATTACAAGCTTAAGGGAGGTTGATAGACCGACTAACGATTCGCGATTTTGCAACCTTGCATTTTATACGTTACCATATACGTACTATCAACTGCTAACCTTTTTTTTTTTTTTTTTTTTTTTTTTTCTCTCGGATGATTCTTTGATAAGATGTTCTTCGTACTAGTTTTAAGATAGAATAATATGTTCAACAATCATCGCATACATTACTTTTTATGTATATTACACGAAGTGTGACAATCTAAATATCAATTAGCCAAAATGCCAATTTATATGCGTATGATAGATCTTGAAAAAAAAAGGTGGCCCCATTCAACTCGGAGTTCTGCCTTTGTCACTGGCTCAAACTAAAACTTATCTTTTACAAACATATTAACAAACTTTTATAAATATATTTGATTGAAAAATTTTAACATATTAAGTCGGTTGGAGCTTATTGCTCGACCTAATTATTTCCAAGACTAGACTATTTGTTGATGCATAATCTGGCGCGGGCTGGATTCGACGATTCTCCCTGGACCGTTCATCGTCTTCTCGAGCCCTGAGTAGACCTGTCAACAAAGAGAACCCGTTAGGAGTGGACCCGAGGCCGTAGCCCCGGGATCCACCTCCGACGGTCAAGTTAGTATCGGTGCGATATGACTTATAAGAGCTAGGTTTAGAGTAACCTGTTATCTTGTGTCAAGAAGAGAATCCCAGCCCTATATTTATAGGGCATGGATTAGGGTTTAGGCGTAGAGTGGGCCGCTGTCTGTCGGGCCTGGCCCATTCCTGGCCCAGTCCGGACCATATGTCCATAAGCCCCCCAAGTTTAGTATGACATAGTGCGTGACTTTGTTATGCTAGACTTAAGTTCTGTTCATGGCCGCGTAGGCCCAATCAACCATGACAGCATGGCCCATGTGTGCGCAACTCTGGTGTGCACATAGGGCGGACTATACTGCGCAGCCCAAATGCGACAGTGCGCACTGGGATTGCGATTGTGATTGTCTCACAATGGTGAAGGTGGATCTCGTATGCTGCATCCTGGGTAAGGGCGTACCTTTTGTACCAGTAGCGATGCAGCATAGTGCGACAGAAGACGTACTTCTGTGGCAGAAGTGCGCGCTGTGCGCGATAAAGATACGCACTGTGTGCTACAAGGATGCGCGCGTGCGCGACAAAAGTGCGCGCTGTGCGCGAACATTACATTCGTCTTTACAACCGACAGAGGACGTCTCCCATGCGGCAAGATGGTGCGAATATTTAAATCCGTCTTTGTACCGGGCTTGCAATACCTCTTACGTACGATCTGCTTCCAAATATGCCTGTGTGACTTGTACGGAAACAGTGGTAGTATATATCCTGGTAGCCCCCCAAGTTTGATGGTGCTACTCGTGTAGGAGCATTAAACTTTGTTATTCAAATCCTGAAAAACACTTAATGCAAATATTAAAAGTATATGTCGCGAATCGCAACATATAAAATCTAATGAAGTAAAAGATTAGCGTGAAGCAATATATAGCACATAGCATGTATAATTAACAAATAAGAGAAGTAGTAGTGCAAATTACACCTAGCGTGAGGTTTTACAAACTATATAAGAGAAGTAGCATGTAGCTAATCTACGAACGCAGTGCGCTCATGGTGATTGATTGATCTTTTTCTTTTTTATTATAATAAAAACAATGGCGTGGATAGACACACCATGACCGCGACTAATAGTTTCAATCGCACGTACAGACGCAGATGGATGTATCGTGACCGCATAGACTCTAACGTTTGTGGATGATCGCAGATGACCACGGCTTATGTCCAGTGCGCTCATGGCGATTGACTAGCATCGTGGTGCCTGTACGTGACAGTGCGCTCATGGTGCCAATCTGCGAAGATGTCCGGACGCATGGCCTAACGCGGGTAGATTTATCGTGACTGCGTTGTTCGCGGCTAAAAGATAAAGTAGGTCCGATCGTGCGGACTTAGTGCGGTTTATAGGTAAAATCGTGTTTACCAAGTTAAAAAAGATTTACATAAAATCTTTTGAATATTTAAAAGATATGCGCAAAAAATATCGGATATCTTTTTAATTTTTAGAAAATATTGGTAGTATCTTATCTAGAACAGTGCTTGCGTCACATAAACCAATTCGAATACTTAAATAAGTATACGTTCGAACTGATGAGTGAGGGATCTAGACAAAATAAACAAAGACTATAATCCTTGTTATATTTATATGCTACGTATGAACAGATCAAACAAAGTCAATATAACTTTGTGATGTTGCTGTATATGTTGATCAAAGAATTATAAATAATAGCTTTAAATTTAATAACTATGTTTTGGTTTTAAAGTTACCGGCTTTTGAACTCGTGGTTGCTTTCCGGTGATGTGAGAGCACAAAACTTGTCGTGGTCCCACGGATGGCGCCAACTTGTTGATGCATAATCTGGCGCGGGCTGGATTCGACGATTCTCCCTGGGCCGTTCGTCGTCTTCTCGAGCCCTGAGTAGACCTGTCAACAAAGAGAACCCGTTAGGAGTGGACCCGAGGCCGTAGCCCCGGGATCCACCTCCGACGGTCAAGTTAGTATCGGTGCGATATGGCTTATAAGAGCTAGGTTTAGAGTAACTTGTTATCTTGTGTCAAGAAGAGAATCCCAGCCCTATATTTATAGGGCATGGATTAGGGTTTAGACGTAAAGTGGGTCGCTGTCTGCCGGGCCTGGCCCATTCCTGGCCCAGTCCGGACCATACGTCCACACTATTACTTTCTAGCCAGCCGAAGTCATGTTCACACATTTGATATCTCACATCACTTCACTTTTTTTTAGTATTTGGTTGTTAATTTATAGTGAGCATTGGTAAATATATACATATTTAGTTCGTAATTTATGGTGGCTACTTAGCGGTAAATCAACGTTTGGTTTAACACTTTTATGTGTTAGACACTACTCATGTTTGAAAAATGGCAGTTATAACATTTGGAGATCTATGTTCAATGTTTTAAAATTGTAACTTGTACAGGAAAAAAGCTTAGTAGTTGGCAAATTTTAAGGGAAAATGTTCATGTATTGGAAGCATAAGTTTCAACTTTGACCCTACAAGTTTTGTTGCATGAGATGATATGAAAAATTTCTATTGTTTCGTTTTAAATTATCAATAGTTCAACACATTGACCATAAGGCTTAGTTATTGACTCTTTGGACTGTGATATATTTATTTCGTAAATGGCTTTTCTACATTAACTTTTGATACTCTTGGTAACATATATAGGCTTTAGTACCAAACCTATGCCAATGTTGCTTAAATCGGGTTGCTGTTCGTGTGATTAGGTTGTGGAACTTGTGGTTCAGTTCAATGGGCCTATCTAAAAGACTTGTTGCTCAAATATGTCTTTTATCTATTGCCTATTGGAGTATTATTTTGATTAAGCACGTGAAATATAAATGAATTGATTGCATTAAAAAGTCGTTAAATTATACTTCAATTTCTTTTTTCTTAACGAAAAATATTTTATTAAACTCTAGCGAGATGCTAAAGAGCGGTAAAAAAGTTTACAATGTGAGATTATAAGCACTTTTTGAATCAACTTACCAATTGGTATGAATTGGACGAAACTTTTTATTCCTATTGACTATCCACGAAAACGAAAGAGTTTTAACTTCATCTCCAAGCAAATCTTTCCATGGCATTTTAAGGTTCTTCGTTTCCATAGCGCCAAATAACCCCGTCAATGACTTTTTTTCAAAACTTTTGGAAGAGTAACCGAATCCACCCATTTGACAAGATCCAGAATGTTGGGATCTTAATAGGAATAAGATTGTTCCATCTTGTGGTCTTGATCGATGTTGCTTCATGTAAGCTATCAATTTTTTGTCTTGTTGAAGCCTCAATGAACTCATTTGAAGAATTTAAAGTGTATACCCAATTACCCACTTATCTTGTGAACTATTTTGACGAAAAGAAATCAAGGCAGTTTGTAAACTCTGGAAATCAGCCCACTGATGGCCTGGTCTAATGGGCCCAACAAAACAAACTTGGGCTTTCAATGAACTTAAGTCTTTCTTCTAAATGTTTTGAAAAGGTGACATATATAATAATCTTTGGGTAAGTGTTTTTGAGGCATTTATTCCCCCAACTACTTCAATTTCTAGTTTAATCATTTATACCGAATGTAATGGTGACTGCATCAACCATCGGGCATCGTCACCTCGTAATTTGTATAGAGCATTCACTATCTTCACTAAATCAACCATCTAACAGTCGGAGTGGTGACCAGCAAATCAACTACACAAACATACCACATAATACAGTAACACACACAAACGAAAAAGAAAAGTTTCAGTCAAGTTGGTGACCAAAACATCTCAAAAGTTGGTTGACCACGCATTAAGAGTTGGGATCGTAGTCGTAGTGGTGCACAACACGTGCTTGCTTGTGACCATGCGTGAGAAATCAAGCCATTACGGCTAGTCCTATGAATGCAATGGTGATTTGTGTAGTATAAGCTAGAGTTATTACTTGATTGACCTACAACGATAAATTTTCTTCTAATTTCTTCGCCAGGTGTTAGATGTATTAAACTAGCTGTAAAGGGATTTAAGAGAAGGAAAATTTGACAAATGGATTAAAATTTTTTAATGTGGCATTCAATTTCTTTATGCCTTCATAGTCTTTTGTTATTGCTATTTTACATCTAGGGTATTTTACGTTTCGTGTAACTAAAAAAACTAAAGCAAAACGACACTTATAAAATATGGAGATCTATGTTACAGACATATTTTTTAAATTGTAACTTCTATAGGAAAAATGTTAAATAGTTGGCATTTTTAAGGGAAATTTTTTATGCATATGCTGGAAGCATAAGTTTTAACTTTGACTAGATAAGGTGAAAACCTTCTTTATAGTTTGTATAAACTTGGAATTTCGTATCAAATATATCTTTACCAGGATCCAGAATAATTCATATCAACCACAATCTAAGAAAGAACTTAAACTGTCAGAATTATATGTTGCTACCGAAAACAAAAACAATATTTTACATATAACTAACAAATATAAATGACATTAACTTCTACGTCATTCTATGGACTAAGATTGTATGTTATCTTCATGTGATACATTATCTTTAGTAAATTTGGTTGTACTCCTTGTATCACTTTTTGATTAAAAGCAAGGGGTTGGCTTTAATCCCACATCGTTCGTTGAAAAGAAAATATGTTACCTTATATAGTGAGTTAGATAGCTGAAATTCTAGTTGACTTTCATGTATTGTGCTCCTAGTTGTGCCGAATGGATCTTCACACTTTGAATATATAAGAGTCTGTGCAGATATGATCTGCACAGCTGCGAATTTATATATAAATGTTAACTTTTTGGGTCTTTTATTAGTTGTAAAGGATATAAGCTGCGAATTTATATAAATGTTGTTGAAATAACTAAACAAGTAGGGTTGGATCAGTTGGAAAACCCCTTGCCTCTTAACCTAGAGGTCAAGGGTTCGATCCTCACTCCCTACAAAAGGCTGGAGGTCCTTTTCTACCTTAGGTAGAACCGGAAGCAACCTCTCTACCTTAGGTAGGGGCATGGTTGTCTACGTCTCAACCTCCCCCATACATCGTGGAAGACGGTATTGGGACCCATAACCCGTGGAAGACGGTATTAGGAGTTACTTTACTTTACTTTTGTTGTTGAAATAACTTCTACCTTAAGCAACAGTTGATAATTTTGCTCAAATTCCCAAATATACTCATTGCAACTACCAAATCTTGTCTAACATAAGTTAGAATCTGCATTATTATTCAACAACAGTAAATTATGGCACGGAAAACCTCAATAAGTCCTTAAATGCTAGCCTGCAGTTCGTTTAGAAGCATATCCGCTGCTTCTTCATCATCGCCGCCCACACTAAGTTTAACATTTTCGGCTTTAGATCCGGTGTAAAAGGGTAAAAATGACATATAAAGATCATCTTCAAGAAGCCCACCTTTCTCAACACCTCAAGCAGTGCCTCCTTGCTCTTTTCGTCATTTTCTCGTTCACAAAGATTGTACAAAACAGAAATTTTTATTGGCTTTGGTCTCCAGAAGCTCGAGCCTTCTTCAGCTAACGCTTTTTCAAGCAGTGCCTCCTTGCTCTTTTCGTGATTTTCTCGTTCACAAAGATTTTATTAAACTCTAGCGAGATGCTAAAGAGCAGTAAAAAAAAATCAACGTTAGATTACAAGCAATTTTTTAATCAAGTAACCAATTGATCGATGTTGCTACATGCAGATTGTAACTTGTAAGCTATCAATCTTGTGAACTATTTTGACGAAAGGAAATCAAGGCAGTTTGTAAACTCTGGAGATCAGCCCACTCATGCCCTGCCCTAATGGGCCGACGCCAGGCCAAACAAAACAAACCCGGGCCTTCAATAAAGTTAGGTGTTTCTTTTAATTTGCATATTTTGAAAAGGTGGCATATAAAAATCTTGGATAAGCGTTTTTGAGGCACTTATTCCCCAACTTCAATTTCTAGTTTGATCATTTATACCGCATCTATTGGTGACTGCATCAACCATCAGGCATCGTCACCTCGCCTTCGTATAGAGCATTTACTATCTTCACCAAATCAACTAGCAAACAGCCGTAGTAGTGACTACAAAATCAAATACACAAACATACCACATAATAGAGTAACACCCACACAACCTAAGAAGAAAAGTTTTAGTCAAGTTGGTGACCAAAACATCTCAAAATTTGGTTGATCACGCATGAAGAGTTGGGGTCGTAGTCGTAGTGGTGAACAACACGTGCTTGCTTGTGATCACGCATGCGAAATCAAGCCATTACAGCTAGTCTTATTAATGCAATGGTGATTTGCGAAGTATAAGCAAGAGTCATTACTTGATTGATCTACAATGATAAGTTTCTTATAATTTTTTTGCCAGGTATTAGATGTATTAAACTAGCTGTAAAGAGATTTAAGAGACGGAAAATTTGACAAATGATTAAAAATTTAATGCGGCATTCAGTTTCTTTATACCTTCACAGTCTTTTGTTATTGCCATTTTACATCTCGTCTATTTTACGTTTCGTGTAACCAAATAAACTAAAGCAAAACGGCACTTATAAAAAATGGAGATCTATGTTACAGACATATATTTAAAAAATTTCATGCATTTGGAAGCATATATAAGTTATAACTTTGACTAAATAAGGTGAAAATCTTCTTTATACATAACGAGTTATAAAAGAGTTCGTATAAACTTGGAATTTCATATCAAATTTATCTTTACCAGGTATTATAAACCTTTATCCAAAATACAATATTTAGTGAATTTGGTTGTATTCGGTGTTACAACAACGGTTGTAGCCTTGTAGGATGTACCTTGTATCACTTTTTGATTAGAAACAAAGAGTTGGCTTTAATCCCACATCGTTCATTAAAAAGAAAATGTGTTACCTTATATACTGAATTATGTAGTTGTTATTTTAGTTGACTTTGGTGTATTGTGCTCCTCATACGTGCAAATGGCTCTTCACACTTTAATTAAAGTATGTGCAAGGCTGTTTGATAGAATGACGAATATGTCTATTTCGTTAACTTATACGCGATACTGGTGGTTGTTTAGAACACTTAGAAAAAAACAATTCTTTAATATTACATGAAAAATCATTTGGTTCTTTGGGTACTTCTAGCATTAACTCTTATCAAAACAAAATTAAGCAACGTATAAATGTATATGACCAAACATTCAGAAGCACATTTACTGTGATTTTGGTAATCGATGACATATTTCTATAAATTATACAAAATATGTGTGCATAGCAATGAGATTTTTAACGGTAAGTTTGAAGCATGCATCTATAAGTCAATAAATTCAAAAGTTTCAAATATAAAAATTCTTTTCCTTTTCACCTTTTATAGTGGCTACCTAGCGCTAAATCAACGTTTGGTCTAACACTTTTAGGTGTGAGACACTCATGTTTGAAAGAATAAAATAAATAAATAAAAGAAAAATGGTAGTTATAACATATGGAGATCTATGTTCAATGTTTTATAATTGTAACTTGTACAGGAAAAAAGCTTAGTAGTTGGCAAATTTTAAGGGAAAATGTTTGATATATTGGAAGCAAAAGTTTCAACTTTGACTACAAGTTTTGTTGCATGAGATGATATGAAAATTTTGTATTGTTTCGTTTCAAATTATCAATAGTTCAACACATTGACCATAAGGCTTAGTTATGTATGAGGATTGTCTCAACTCTCCAAGTTGGAAAACCAACTTAACTCTTTGGACTGTGATATATTTATTTTGTAAATGGCTTTTCTACGTTAACTTTTGAATTAATATTGTTAACATATATAGCAAGGTTTTATAGATCTGGATCCTACTTAGGATCGATTTTGTCCTTGCAAGATCGAGATCGTAAGATCGGACCGGGATCTTAAGATCCTATCATAATGTCATTTTTTAAGTATCATTTGTAATATTATACAAATTTATAAGTTATTATATACATAAACACAAAATTATATAAATGTTTTATAGAAATGTTGTCTTAAATTATGGTTATGAAATGTATAAGAAGATTAACATGTATTTTTTTTTTTCAATTTTACAAAACACAATTCATAAATTTGTAGTTTGTTAGGTTGCTAGTTCGAGAAAAGTAAGATCAAATAGGATTAGATCCTAAGATCATATGATCAGGATCAGGATCCTATAAGATCTTAAGCTTTCAAAGATCTTATGTAAGATCCGGATCGTTTTTGCTTTGCAGTATCGTAAAATCGTAAAATTCTAAGATCAGTATCGGGATCCTGACAACCATGATATATTGGCTTTAATTAGTACCAAACCTATGCCAATGTTGCTTAGATCGGGTTGTTGTTCGTGTGATTAGGTTGTAGAACTTGTGGTTCAGTTCAATGGGCCTATCTGAAAGACTTGTTGCTCAAATATATCTTTTATATGTTGCCTTTGGCAGTATTATTTTGAACTAGCAGGGCCCCGTGCGTTGCAGCGGCGGGTATCCTGTGATTAAAGTTTAGACGCCAACAAAATAACAATGACGAACTCATTAACCGGTGAAAAACATGATCCCAATCCGACCCAATTCACCCATTTTTACCGATTCTGACGGGTCATCTTCCGTTTCGGTTTTGAACGGATATTATTAGCTAGCCGAACCAATGGCAACTTCGGGTTCCGGTTGAACTAGTTGGTCCGGTCCGGTTGAGCCTGTTGGTCTGGTTCGGTTGAACCAGTTGGTCCGGTCCGGTTGAACCCGTTAGTCCGATCCGGTTTTTAAAATCATATGTACCATCAATGTAAATTGTATAAAGCTCTGTGTGTTTTATTTGTTTGTACAATGTGTATTATAACATGTATTTTTTATTATAGGGGTGCTTTAAAAATAATATTAATTAGTGTTTAATGTTTTATTCTTAATATTAAGTTTTTTATATGTGTGTTTAATTGATTTGTACCAAGTGCTTTATATGTTGTATGTTTTAACTTTAAGACTTTTGATTATTAATGTGTTTAATGTTAAGAAATTAAGTTAATTAAGAGATATTTAATGTTTCAAAATTGTGTTTAATTTACTTGTACATATTGCTTTGTTAGTTGTATTACTTCATTTTAAGATATTTAATGGCATTAGTGTGTTTAAATTACTATTTTAAGTTTAATGCCATTAGTGTGTTTAAATTACTTGTACATGTAGCTTTGATGATTGTAATGCTTAATTTTAAATATTCTAATATTAGAAGGCCTTCCTCTATTATAATATAGTATGATATGCACGTGAAATAAATATTGATTGCATTAAAAGTCGTAGAATTATACTTCAATTTCTTTTTTCTAACGAAAAAGATTTTATTAAACTCTAGCGAGATGCTAAGAGCAAAGGGAGCCATACCGCATCCCTTGCGTTATTTTGATGTGGCATGCTCACAACTCACATTAACACATTACCACCATTTCCTAGCTTGTTGCGTTGGGCTTGCGTTTCAACGTACGTTGGTATACCAACTTGCGTTGTAACCGTTTTATATTCAAACGGTTATTAATTTTTCAAAATAAAACCTTTTTAAACCATTATAAATACCACAAAACTTATGTTATTCACATACAAAAAAATAAATAAAAATAAAACAAACAACAATGGCTTGCAACAAACTCCCTCATACCGTCGAACAACTTCAAGAATATGTCAGAAAATAGGCCGAGATAGACGACACGGCTCGACAAGAGGCTATTGTCGAAGTTATTAAAAAGTTTGAGCTCGCAAAGGCACTCAAACAAGAACTAAAGACAGAAAATTTGTGATTAACCAGTTTTTGTACGATGAATTTCGCAAAGATCATGCCGTTGTTGAGAAATTAATGGGCTGTGTGAATCAGATACATGCCCAAAAATCAAACAAGATTCGATGGAGTTGTAAAAAAAATGTGGAAGCTGCTATGGTTGAGCAATAGCAACAGAAAGATGCATCAAGTTCATCTGCACCAAGAGTTGTTGATGATAGTGGCTAGAACTCTAACAAAGAGCGTGAACTAGCAAAATTTCTTCTTCTACTGACCAACGATTACTCATTTTCAAATGTTTGAAGTTTGAAAATATTTTGTAAATTGATATGCTATTTATAGTCGTTTAAAACAATAGGAGCGGGATATATTTGAAATTCAAATTCAAATGGGAGCGGGATTTATTTGAAATTTAAATTTAAATAGGAGCGGGATATATTTAAAATTCAAATTCAAATATGAGCGGGATATATATTTAATAATATAGGTTTGAATGTTTAATGAATGAAATTGTTGAGGGTAGAATTTGAAAAAGTTGAGTTATTGGGTGTTATGATTTTCTGGTGTTTTTTTTTTTTTTTTTGTGTTGTATTATTTGGTATTAAGGTGACGTGGCACTGAGTTATTTTTCAACTCATAACACCATACTACCATTGCCTTTAAAGAGAAGTAAAAAAATTTACAATGTGAGATTACAAGCATATTTTGAATCAAGTAACCAATTGGTCTGAATTGGACGAAAATTTTTATTCCTATTGACTATCCACGAAAACGAAAGAGTTTTAACTTCATCTCCAAGCAATTCTTTCCTCGGCATTTTAAGGTCGAAACATAATTCGTTTCCATAGCGCCAAATAACCGAGATAGGTTTCAAATGTTCAAGCTGTTTGTTTCTTTAGTTTTTTGGTGGGACAGTCATTTTGGATCTACTACAATATTCATTGGATGTGGTATCTTTTTATTAGGAATGTGCTAGATCATGGGAATTTATTTCTCTTAAGTCTCTCTTAGTGGGCCTGGCTCTTTTTTGTTGCAGTATGTTCTTGTGGTTTGCGAGATAGGTTTCAAATGTTCTAAGCTGTTTGTTTCTTTAGTTTTTTTGTGAGAGTTTATGTAGTTTAGTTTATTGAGTTATACTCTTTTCTTTTCTTTGGGTCCCTTCTTCTTTTATTATCTTGTTAAGTGAGGAGGGATGCCTAGTATTGTTTTTTTTCTCCCTTTTCAGGGTTCTATGTTATTGCTGCTTTTCCAAAAAAAATAGCGCCAAATAACCCACAACGTGGTTTGAACAACCCCGCCAAAAGACTTTTTTTTTTTTTTTTTTTTTTTTTAATGTGAAAGAGTAACCGAATCCACCTATTTAACAAGATCCAATGCATGAATGTTGGGATCTTAATAGGAATAAGATTGTTCCATCTTGTGGTCTTGATCGATGTTGCTTCATGTAAGCTATCAATCTTTTGTCTCATTGAAGCCTCAATGAACTCATTTGAAGAATTTAAAGCGTATACCCAATTACCCACTTATCTTGTGAACTATTTTGACGAAAAGAAATCAAGGCAGTACGTTTGTAAACTCTGGAGATCAGCCCACTGATGGCCTGCTCTAATGGGCCGACGCGAGGCCGAACAAAATGTAATGGTGACTGCATCAACCATCGGGCATCGACACCTCGTAATTTGTATAGAGCATTCACTATCTTCACTAAATCAACCATCTAACAGTCGGAGTGGTGACTTGCAAATCAACTACACAAACATACCCCCACTTAAACAGTTAAACACAAACATACCACATAATACAGTAACACACACTAACGAAGAAGAATAGTTCAGTCAAGTTGGTGACCAAAACATCTCAAAATTTGGTTGACCACGCATTAAGAGTTGGGATCGTAGTCGTAGTGGTGCACAACACGTGCTTGCTTGTGACCATGCGTGAGAAATCAAGCCATTACGGCTAGTCTTATTAATGCAATGGTGATTTGCGAAGTATAAGCAAGAGTCATTACTTGATTGATCTACAATGATAAGTTTCTTCTAATTTTTTCGCCAGGTATTAGATGTATTAAACTAGCTGTAAAGAGATTTAAGAGACGGAGAATTTGACAAATGATTAAAAATTTAATGCGGCATTCAGTTTCTTTATACCTTCACAGTCTTTTGTTATTGCCATTTTACATCTCGTCTATTTTAGTTTCGTGTAACCAAATAAACTAAAACAAAATGGCACTTATAAAAAATGGAGATCTATGTTACAGACATATATTTAAAAAATTTCATGCATTTGGAAGCATAAGTTTTAACTTTGACTAAATAAGGTGAAAATCTTCTTTATACATAACGAGTCATAAAAGAGTTGGTATAAACTTGGAATTTCATATCAAATTTATCTTTACCAGGTATTATAAACCTTTATCCAAAATACAATATTTAGTGAATTTGGTTGTATTCGGTGTTACAACAACGGTTGTAGCCTTGTAGGATGTACCTTGTATCACACTTTTTAATTAGAAACAAAGAGTTGGCTTTTAATCCCACATCGTTCATTAAAAAGAAAATGTGTTACCTTATATACTGAATTATGTAGTTGTTATTCAAGTTAACTTTGGTGTATTGTGCTCCTCATACGTTCAAATGACGAATATGTATATTTCGTTAATTTTTTTGGTTATTTTGTTTTTGTAATTTAGTTGTAAAGGATATACGCGATAGTGGTGGTTGTTTAGAACACTTAGAAAAAGAACAATTCGTTAATATTACATGAAAATCATTTTTGTTCTTCGAGTACTTCTAGCATTAACTCTTATCAAAACAAAATCAACAAACGTATACAATTCTTTGACCAAACATTCAGAAACACACGTTCTGTGATTTAGGTAATCGATGACATATTTCTATAAACTAGTCTCATAAATTTTATTGATAAAAAGTGTAATATATAAACACTTTTTGGATTATGTAGATATCAATCAAATAATATTGAGAAAAATAATTATAATAACAGTAAAAAATGTTCAAAATGACAACAAAAGGAAGTTGAATATTGCTCAGCTCGGGTCAAAGACGGAACTTGAACGTTGTTGGTGAAGGGGCCAACTTAAAAAGTATATATTTTAGAAGGGCAGATATACACTATTCTGAAATTTTGTATTAAAAATGACAAAAAAACATTTATAAAAGAGTATAAAAAGAACATAGACGACTCACGGCCCACTTTAATGGGCCGACGCCAGGCCAAACAAAACAAACCAGGGCTTTCAATAAAGGCAAGTGTTTCTTTAAATTTACATGTTTTGAAAAGGTGGCATATAAAAACCTCGGATAAATGTTTTTGAGGCACTTATTCCCCCAACCACTTCAATTTCTCTAGTTTAATCATTTATAGCACATGTAATGGTGACAGCATCAACCATCGGGCATCATCACCACTACAACAATAAGTAGGACGGGTGAGGAGACTTTTGGCGGGGACACCCATGTCCTCGCCGAAAGTCGCTAAATGACAAAAACCATGCTGACATGGCACACCAAATGGCTGACCGAGTAGGAGAAATTCAACGCAAACTTTTAGAGGGGACATGTCCCCGCCAAAAGTTTCTCCAAGTTTGACCAAATTTTCTTATTCTCCCTCGCTGGCTAATTGTTCCCGCGTTTTTTTCCCTCCAACACTTTTTGAATAAATTCTGACCTTTTGGCGGGGACATGTCCCCGCCGAAAGTGGGATATTTAAAAAAAATTGATTTTATTTATAAATGATTTAATTAAGTTAAAAATCATTTAAAATTATTAAAATTTATTTAAATAAATTAAAAACGATTTAAACTAATTAAAAATGATTTCAAATAAAAATAAATGATTCAAAAATAAACGATATTATCTCGACACATTCGTTTAACATCTCATATATAACCATATCATCTCGAATCATTCGTTTAACATGTTATGCATATCCATAACAATTCGACTCATCCGTTTAAATGTTATGCGTATCTATAACAACTCGACTCCGTTTAACATGTTATGCGTATCCATAACAACTCGACTCGTCCGTTTAACATGTTATGCGTATCCATAACAACTCGACTCGTCCGTTTAACATGCTATGCGTATCCATAACAACTCGACTCGTCCGTCTAACATGTTATGTGTATCCATAACAACTCGACTCATCCGTTTAACATGTTATGCTTATCCATAACTACTCGACTCCTTCATTTAACATGTTATGCATATCCATAACGACTCTACTCATTCTTTTAACATGTTATGCGTATCCATAACAACTCGACTCGTCCGTTTAACATGTTATGCGTATCCATAACAACTCGACTCGTCCGTTTAACAAGTTATGCGTATCCATAACAACTCGACTCGTCCGTTTAACATGTTATGCGTATCCATAACAACTCGACTCATCCGTTTAACACGTTACGCATATCCATGACAACTCGACGCATCCGTTTAACACGTTACGCATATCCATAACAACTCGACTCATCCGTTTAACGTGTTACGCCTATCCATAACAACTCGACTCATCCGTTTAACACGTTACGCATATCCATAACAACTCGACTCATCCGTTTAACGTGTTACGCCTATCCATAACAACTCGACTCATCTGTTTAACACTTTATGCATATCCATGTATAACCATATGATCTCGGCTCGTTCATTTAACATCTCACGTATAACCATATCATCTTGGCTCGTTCGTTTAACATCTCACGTATAACCATATCATCTCGGCTCGTTCGTTTAACACGTTACGCATATCCATAAAAACTCGACTCGTCCGTTTAACATGTTATGGGTATCCATAACAACTCGACTCGTCCGTTTAACAAGTTATGCGTATCCATAACAACTCGACTCGTCCGTTTAACATGTTATGCGTATCCATAACAACTCGACTCATCCGTTTAACACGTTACACATATCCATAACAACTCGACGCATCCGTTTAACGTGTTACGCCTATACATAACAACTCGACTCATCTGTTTAACACGTTATGCATATCCATGTATAACCATATCATCTCGGCTAGTTCGTTTAACATCTCACGTATAACCATATCATCTCGGCTCGTTCTTTTAACATCTCACGTATAACCATATCATCTCGGCTCATTCGTTTAACACGTTACGCATATCCATAACAACTCGACGCATCCGTTAACACGTTACGCATATCCATAACAACTCGACTCATCCGTTTAACATGTTACGCCTATCCATAACAACTCGACTCATCCATTTAACACGTTATGCATATCCATAACAACTCGACTCATCCGTTTAACGTGTTACGCCTATCCATAACAACTCGACTCATTTGTTTAACACTTTATGCATATCCATGTATAACCATATGATCTCGGCTCGTTCGTTTAACATCTCACGTATAACCATATCATCTTGGCTCGTTCGTTTAACATCTCACGTATAACCATATCATCTCGGCTCGTTCGTTTAACACGTTACGCATATCCATAACAACTCGACTCGTCCGTTTAACATGTTATGCGTATCCATAACAACTCGACTCATCCGTTTAACATGTTATGCTTATCCATAACTACTCGACTCCTTCATTTAACATGTTATGCATATCCATAACGACTCTACTCATTCTTTTAACATGTTATGCGTATCCATAACAACTCGACTCGTCCGTTTAACATGTTATGCGTATCCATAACAACTCGACTCATCCGTTTAGCAAGTTATGCGTATCCATAACAACTCGACTCGTCCGTTTAACATGTTATGCGTATCCATAACAACTTGACTCATCCGTTTAACACGTTACGCATATCCATGACAACTCGACGCATCCGTTTAACGTGTTACGCCTATACATAACAACTCGACTCATCCGTTTAACACGTTATGCATATCCATGTATAACCATATCATCTCGGCTAGTTCGTTTAACATCTCACGTATAACCATATCATCTCGGCTCGTTCTTTTAACATCTCACGTATAACCATATCATCTCGGCTCGTTCAAGTGTTTAACATCTCGTGTATAACCATATCATCTCGGCTCGTTCATTTAACATCTCACGTATAACCATATCATCTTAGCTCGTTCGTTTAACATCTCACGTATAACCATATCATCTCGGCTCGTTCGTTTAACACGTTACGCATATCCATAACAACTCGACGCATCTATTTAACACGTTACGCATATCCATAACAACTCGACTCATCCGTTTAACACGTTACGCATATCCATAACAACTCGACTCATCCGTTTAACGTGTTACGCCTATCCATAACAACTCGACTCATCCGTTTAACACGTTACGCATATCCATAACAACTCAACTCATCCGTTTAACGTGTTACGCCTATCCATAACAACTCGACTCATCTGTTTAACACTTTATGCATATCCATGTATAACCATATGATCTCGGCTCGTTCATTTAACATCTCACGTATAACCATATCATCTTGGCTCGTTCGTTTAACATCTCACGTATAACCATATCATCTCGGCTCGTTCGTTTAACACGTTACGCATATCCATAAAAACTCGACTCGTCCGTTTAACATGTTATGGGTATCCATAACAACTCGACTCGTCCGTTTAACAAGTTATGCGTATCCATAACAACTCGACTCGTCCGTTTAACATGTTATGCGTATCCATAACAACTCGACTCATCCGTTTAACACGTTACACATATCCATAACAACTCGACGCATCCGTTTAACGTGTTACGCCTATACATAACAACTCGACTCATCTGTTTAACACGTTATGCATATCCATGTATAACCATATCATCTCGGCTAGTTCGTTTAACATCTCACGTATAACCATATCATCTCGGCTCGTTCTTTTAACATCTCACGTATAACCATATCATCTCGGCTCATTCGTTTAACACGTTACGCATATCCATAACAACTCGACGCATCCGTTAACACGTTACGCATATCCATAACAACTCGACTCATCCGTTTAACATGTTACGCCTATCCATAACAACTCGACTCATCCATTTAACACGTTATGCATATCCATAACAACTCGACTCATCCGTTTAACGTGTTACGCCTATCCATAACAACTCGACTCATTTGTTTAACACTTTATGCATATCCATGTATAACCATATGATCTCGGCTCGTTCGTTTAACATCTCACGTATAACCATATCATCTTGGCTCGTTCGTTTAACATCTCACGTATAACCATATCATCTCGGCTCGTTCGTTTAACACGTTACGCATATCCATAACAACTCGACTCGTCCGTTTAACATGTTATGCGTATCCATAACAACTCGACTCATCCGTTTAACATGTTATGCTTATCCATAACTACTCGACTCCTTCATTTAACATGTTATGCATATCCATAACGACTCTACTCATTCTTTTAACATGTTATGCGTATCCATAACAACTCGACTCGTCCGTTTAACATGTTATGCGTATCCATAACAACTCGACTCATCCGTTTAGCAAGTTATGCGTATCCATAACAACTCGACTCGTCCGTTTAACATGTTATGCGTATCCATAACAACTTGACTCATCCGTTTAACACGTTACGCATATCCATGACAACTCGACGCATCCGTTTAACGTGTTACGCCTATACATAACAACTCGACTCATCCGTTTAACACGTTATGCATATCCATGTATAACCATATCATCTCGGCTAGTTCGTTTAACATCTCACGTATAACCATATCATCTCGGCTCGTTCTTTTAACATCTCACGTATAACCATATCATCTCGGCTCGTTCAAGTGTTTAACATCTCGTGTATAACCATATCATCTCGGCTCGTTCATTTAACATCTCACGTATAACCATATCATCTTAGCTCGTTCGTTTAACATCTCACGTATAACCATATCATCTCGGCTCGTTCGTTTAACATGTTACGCATATCCATAACAACTCGACGCATCTATTTAACACGTTACGCATATCCATAACAACTCGACTCATCCGTTTAACACGTTACGCATATCCATAACAACTCGACTCATCCGTTTAACGTGTTACGCCTATCCATAACAACTCGACTCATCCGTTTAACACGTTACGCATATCCATAACAACTCAACTCATCCGTTTAACGTGTTACGCCTATCCATAACAACTCGACTCATCTGTTTAACACTTTATGCATATCCATGTATAACCATATGATCTCGGCTCGTTCGTTTAACATCTCACGTATAACCATATCATCTTGGCTCGTTCGTTTAACATCTCACGAATTACCATATCATCTCGGCTCGTTCGTTTAACACGTTACGCATATCCATAACAACTCGACTCGTCCGTTTAACATGTTATGCGTATCCATAACAACTCGACTCATCCGTTTAACATGTTATGCTTATCCATAACTACTCGACTCCTTCATTTAACATGTTATGCATATCCATAACGACTCTACTCATTCTTTTAACATGTTATGCTTATCCATAACAACTCGACTCGTCCGTTTAACATGTTATGCGTATCCATAACAATTCGACTCGTCCGTTTAACAAGTTATGCGTATCCATAACAACTCGACTCGTCCGTTTAACATGTTATGCGTATCCATAACAACTCGACTCATCCGTTTAACACGTTACGCATATCCATGACAACTCGACGCATCCGTTTAACGTGTTACGCCTATACATAACAACTCGACTCATCCGTTTAACACGTTATGCATATCCATGTATAACCATATCATCTCGGCTAGTTCGTTTAACATCTCTCGTATAACCATATCATCTCGGCTCGTTCTTTTAACATCTCACGTATAACCATATCATCTCGGCTCGTTCAAGTGTTTAACATCTCGTGTATAACCATATCATCTCGGCTCGTTCATTTAACATCTCACGTATAACCATATCATCTTAGCTCGTTCGTTTAACATCTCACGTATAACCATATCATCTCGGCTCGTTCGTTTAACACGTTACGCATATCCATAACAACTCGACGCATCTATTTAACACGTTACGCATATCCATAACAACTCGACTCATCCGTTTAACGTGTTACGCCTATCCATAACAACTCGACTCATCTGTTTAACACTTTATGCATATCCATGTATAACCATATGATCTCGGCTCGTTCGTTTAACATCTCACGTATAACCATATCATCTTGGCTCGTTCGTTTAACATCTCACGTATAACCATATCATCTCGGCTCGTTCGTTTAACACGTTACGCATATCCATAACAACTCGACGTATCCGTTTAACACATTACGCATATCCATAACAACTCGACTATTCCGTTTAACGTGTTATGCCTATCCATAACAACTCGACTCATCCGTTTAACACGTTATGCATATCCATAACAACTCGACTCATCCGTTTAACGTGTTACGCCTATCCATAACAACTCGACTCATCTGTTTAACACTTTATGCATATCCATGTATAACCGTATGATCTCGGCTCGTTCGTTTAACATCTCACGTATAACCATATCATCTTGGCTCGCTCGTTTAACATCTCACGTATAACCATATCATCTCGGCTCGTTCGTTTAACACGTTACGCATATCCATAACAACTCGACACATCCGTTTAACACGTTACGCATATCCATAACAACTCGACTCATCCGTTTAACGTGTTACGCCTATCCATAACAACTCGACTCATCCGTTTAACACGTTACGCATATCCATAACAACTCGACTCATCCGTTTAACATGTTACGCCTATCCATAACAACTCGACTCATCTGTTTAACACTTTATGCATATCCATGTATAACCGTATGATCTCGGCTCGTTCGTTTAACATCTCACGTATAACCATATCATCTTGGCTCGCTCGTTTAACATCTCACGTATAACCATATCATCTCGGCTCGTTCGTTTAACACGTTACGCATATCCATAACAACTCGACACATCCGTTTAACACGTTACGCATATCCATAACAACTCGACTCATCCGTTTAACGTGTTACGCCTATCCATAACAACTCGACTCATCCGTTTAACACGTTACGCATATCCATAACAACTTGACTCATCCGTTTAACATGTTACGCCTATCCATAACAACTCGACTCATCTGTTTAACACTTTATGCATATCCATGTATAACCATATGATCTCGGCTCGTTCGTTTAACATCTCACGTATAACGATATCATCTTGGCTCGTTCGTTTAACATCTCACGTATAACCATATCATCTCGGCTCATTCGTTTAACACGTTACGCATATCCATAACAACTCGACGCATCCGTTTAACACGTTACGCATATCCATAACAACTCGACTCATCCGTTTAACGTGTTACGCCTATCCATAACAACTCGACTCATCCGTTTAACACGTTACGCATATCCATAACAACTCGACTCATCCGTTTAACGTGTTACGCCTATCCATAACAACTCGACTCATCTGTTTAACACTTTATGCATATCCATGTATAACCATATGATCTCGGCTCGTTCGTTTAACATCTCACGTATAACCATATCATCTTGGCTCGCTCGTTTAACATCTCTCGTATAACCATATCATCTCGGCTCGTTCGTTTAACACGTTACGCATATCCATAACAACTCGACGCATCCGTTTAACACGTTACGCATATCCATAACAACTCGACTCATCTGTTTAACGTGTTACGCCTATCCATAACAACTCGACTCATCCGTTTAACACGTTACGCATATCCATAACAACTCGACTCATCCGTTTAACGTGTTACGCCTATCCATAACAACTCGACTCATCTGTTTAACACTTTATGCATATCCATGTATAACCATATGATCTCGGCTCGTTCAAGTGTTTAACATCTCGTGTACAACCATATCATCTCGGCTCGTTCGTTTAACATCTCACGTATAACTATATTATCTCGGCTCGTTCGTTTAACATCTCACGTATAACCATATCATCTCGGCTCGTTCGTTTAACATTACACACTAACCAAGGACCTATCAAAAATAATTTTAAATGATTTAAAAAGTGATGTAAATAATTTTAAAAAGTCTTAAGTTAATTAAAGATGATTTTAAATTTTTAAATGATATAAATTATTTTAAAAAGTGATGTAAATAATTTTAAAAAGTGATGTAAATAATTTTAAAAAGATTTAAATTAATTAAAGATGATTTAGAAAAAAGTTATTTAAATTTAAATGATTTAATTAATATTGATTTAAGTTAATTAACATGGTATAAAATAATTTTTTTTATCAAAAATACTTTCGGCGGGGACATGTCCTCGATAAAAGTTTTCACCAAAATTTTTGATTTTCTCTCGGTGCATTTACTTTATCCCGCCAAACCTTTTGGCGATTGGTAAATACTTTCGGCGGGGACATGTCCCCGCTAAAAGTTTTCACCAAAATTTTTGATTTTCCCTCGGTGCATTTACTTTATCCCGCCAAACCTTTTGGCGATTGGTAAAAACTTTCGGCGGGGACATGTCCCCGCCAAAAGTGTGACCTCAATTATTAACAGATGCAGATCTAGTAGTCACCACTTACAAAAAATAAAAAAACAAACACACCTTTGCTCTCTGCTGCTTCTCTCGATCTGCTGCACCATCAACACCACCACACCACTACACCACAGCGCCACCACTACTTCATTGCACTAGCACCACCATCTCCACCACAGCACCCCCACACTCGCACCACTCTGCACATCTCTTTCTCCCCTCTCCCGTTTAATTCTTTCTTTTTATCATCTCCTTTCTTCCTTTCTTCCTCTCATTTACAAACCCAGGTAAATTTTTGTTAACTTTTTGATATTTGTTAATTTTTTGACATTTGTTAATTTTTGTTAATTTTTTTTTTAATGTTTGCTAATAGTTTATGGTTTTTGTGATTTTTTGTTAATAAGAATTGATTGCATGTGTTTTTTTGTAATTTTATTAATTTTTTCATTTTTTTGTAATTTTTTTGCAGCCGTGAACAAGCCGAGATAGCCGAGAACCACATTTGCAGCCGAGACAAAGGATGAGTCTGAATGTAACGGGGATGAGTCTGAATGTAATGGGGAGGGCAGTGGGGAGTAGGATATGGGTTGTTTGGGTTATTGGTCGGTTTATATGTGTTTTTGGGTTATGGACATATTTTCGGATATTTAGATAGATTATTATGTGTTAGGATCCCCGCTAAATGGATTATGCGTATAGTTTTGGACCATTTGGGGGTAGGTTATGGATAGTTTTGTAGAAGATCATGTTTTAGGGATCACGGTTTTTGAATCGTTTGACGAATTTCTAATTTATAATATTATGTTTAACGAATTTGAACCATTTTGTGGTGTTGTAGCATATTTTGTGATGTTGTAGCATGTTTGTGGTTGTAACACAGGTTGGGTTATTGTAGATTTTTTCCGGAAAAAATCTGAAAATTACCCATTTTGCAGCAATTTGCTGAAAATTGGTCAGTCACTTTTGGCGGGGACATGTCCCCGCCAAAAGTTTGCTACAATATCTTTGGATACAGCTTTTGGCGGGGACATGTCCTCGCGGAAAGTGTGTTAATTATTATTTAAATCAAGGATTAAGGGGTTAATCACAACAACGAAAAATACTTTTGGCGGGGACATGTCCCCGCTGAAAGTAGTGCCATGCTGGCATGTTTGACCTGACTAAAATTGTCCACGCTGGCAGTGTGAGTCCCACGTGTCCCCGCCAAAAGTGTAGAGCATTTACTATCTTAACCAAATCAACCAACAAACAACTGTAGTAGTGATTACAAAATCAACTAGACAAACATACCACATAAAGTAACACACACACAAACGAAAAAGAAAAGTTTCAGTAAAGTTGGTGACCAAAACATCTCAAAACTTGGTTGACCACGAGTGACGAGTTAGGGTCGTAGTCGTAGTGGTGCACAACAAGTGCTTGCTTGTGACAACGCGTGAGAAATCAAGCAATTACAGCTAGTCTTATGAATGCAATGGTGATTTGCGAAGTATAAACAAGAGTTATTACTTGATTGACCTACAACGATAAGTTTCATTCGAATTTTTTCGCCAGGTATTAGATGTATTAAACTAGCTGTAAAGGGATTTAAGAGAAGGAAAATTTGACAAATGGATTAAAATTTTTAGAATTTGGCATTCAGTTTCTTTATGCCTTCATAGTCTTTTGTTATTGCTATTTTACATCTCATGTATTTTACGTTTCGTGTAACTAATAAAAAACTAAAGCAAAACAGCACTTATAATATATGGAGATCTATGTTACAGACATATTTTTTAAACTGTAACTTCTTCAGAAAAAAAAATGTTGAATAGTTGGCATTTTAAAAGGAAAATTTCATGCAGGAAGCACAAGATTATAACTTTAACTAAATAAGGTGAAAATCTTCTTTATACATAACGAGTTATAAAAGAGTTCGTATTCATATAAACTTGGAATTTCATATCATATTTATCTTTACCAAGATCCAGAATAATTCTTATCAACCACAATCTAAGAAAGAACTTAAACTGTCAAAATTATATGTTGCTACTGAAAACAAATACAATATTTTACATATAACTAACAAATATAAATGACATTAACTTCTACGTCATTCTATGGACTAAGATTATATGTTGTCTTTAGTGAATTTGGTTGTATTCGGTCTTACAACAACAGTTGTAGGATATAGCTTGTATCACTTTATGATTAAAAACAAAGAGTTGGCTTAATCCCACATCGTTCATTGAAAAGAAAATGTGTTACCTTATATAGCGAGTTATGTCGCTGTTATTCAAGTTGACTTCGGTGTACTGTGTTCCGTGTTGAGATTAATAGACTTTCACACTTAACTTTTTGGGTTTTTGTTGTCTTATTTTTAGTTGTAACTTCTACAAAAAGTAGCAGATCACTCGAAATTCATCAAATTCAACCACAGAATAAAAACTATAAGAAACTATAAACTGCTATAACTACTAGTAAATTCTGCATAAAAATTGTACATTGCTCGAATTTAGCTAAGCAACAGTTGATAATTTTGCTCAAATTCCCAAATATTATCATTACAACAGCAAAATCTTGTCTAACGTAAGTTAGAATCTGCATTACTCTTCAACAGTAAATTACGGCACGAAAAATAACCTCAACAAGTCCTTAAATGCTAGCCTGCAGTTCGTTTAGAAGCATATCCGCTGCTTCTTCATCATCGCCGCCCACACTAACTTTAACATTTTCGGCTTTAGATCCTGTGTAAAAGGGTAAAAACGACATATACAGATCATCTTCAAGAACGCCCACTTTCCTCAACACCTCAAGCAGTGCCTCCTTGCTCTTTTCGTCATTTTCTCGTTCACAAAGATTGTACAGAACAGAAATATTCATTGGCTTTGGTCTCCAGAAGCTCGAGCCTTCTTCAGCTAATGCTTTTTCGAGACAAGACAATGCATCAGAAATCCTACTTTCTTTTATATGACTTTCAGCGATGATTTCCCATGTACTCGAATTTGATTTTCCAACATTTAACATTTCCTTAAGAAAAGTTTCAGCTTTTTCTGTAAACCCGTTTCTGACATACCAACCCAATAAAAGATTTCCAATTCTCGGGTCATAAGATGTCTTCATAGAAACCCATTCTTCATAAAGTAACTCAGCTTCTTCAATATCATCCATCCTTATGAACGAAGAGATAACAGCACTATAACCCAAATTAGGTATATATGGAAAGATTGTTTTGTAAGATTCCCATATTCTTTTAACTTCTTCTTTCTTACCGATACTACCATAGTGACTCAAAAGATAATGATATGGAATTCGATCACGACCAGTGATTAAAGTTTCAATCTTTCTAAGACAATCTTCAGCTTTGTCAAATCTTGAATTCTTGATGTACAAAGTAGCCATTGTGCTATGAGTAGTCCAGTTCGGATTAACCGACTCATCAAATATCAACTTTTCATATGCTTCTTCCATCTTTTCAATAGATCCTTGTGACCCACGCGACGAAATCCATATATTGTATGAATACAAATCCAAATCGATGTTGCTTTGCATCATTTCCGAAACCAGGGCTTCTACTTTTTCTTGATCTTTCAGGTTCATGTAAAGAGTCATCATCACGTTAAATGGAAGAGCGTGGGTAGCATAGTCTTTCTTTTTCATTTCAACTAATAGAGACTCAGCTTTTTCAACCATTCTAGCACGGACGTAAGCATTTAAGAGGGCCCCGTATATACGTTTGTCCATCAAATTATTGGGTAGGTTTTTGAAGTAATCTTCAGCGCCTGAAATTCCATTTACTTTAGATACTAGATCTAGCTGAATTGCAGCATCACTTGAAGATATTCTAAACCTCTCGGGTCTGTTGTTCATCCACTGGTAAATCTGCGGTTGATGTGTTTATTATGAGTTGGTACAAATTTCAAAATGAATATGAAGATGATGGTTAACCTTCGATCGTATATAGTGTCTTTTTCTATCTTTACAAAAGCAACAGATGGGATGTGGTGATTTTTACCAATTTACATGTAAATAAGCGCATTTAAAATTATGGGTCAATTTAGGCTATGTTTTATTTCTAAATGGGTTAAGCAAAAAATTCAAGTAAAAAGACAGGATATATGGGTTGGGCAGGTCAAAGTGTCAAAATGACCTGGTATTCGCTTAAAAGCATAGAACCTTACCAATGGGCCCCTGGTCTAGGCAAGGTCTCAAATTTAAGTCTTTTCTTTGACGATAGGGGTTTCTTCCCGCGTGCGTAAAGGGAAGGGTGCCATTGTTTTCTGGGCTGCACTCAACCTGGTTGTGTAGGTTCGCTACGCCTTCTAGGCTAAGGGCAATGTAGCCACAACTGCCGTCAGGAGAGGAAAAAAAAAAAAAAAAAACCCACAAGCTGCCTAAATAAAAACAAATTTAGAGTATTAACGTTAAAATATATTTTTGGTATTTGGTAATCGTTATAATTTATCAACACATTATCTATTCATAAAATTCCTAACAAGTAGATTAAACAGTGGTTGCGGGACATGCATTATAATTAACACTTTATGCAAAATAACTCATATCAACCACAATCTAAGAAATAATAATAATAATAATAATAATAATAATAATAATAACATTAACTTCTACATCATTCTATGGACTATGATTATACGTTATCTTCATGTGATACATTATCTTTAGTGAATTTGGTTGTATTCGGTCTTTACAACAACGGTTTCCTTATATACTGAGTAAAAACAAAGGGTTGTCTTTAATCCCACATAGTTCATTGAAAAGAAAATGTGTTACCTTATATACTGAGTTATGTGGCTGATATTCAAGTTGACTTTCATATATTGTGCTCCTAGTTATGCTGATTGGATTTGCACACTTTGATTAAAAGTTTGTGCGTGCAAATTTGTTTACATGAAAACTCATTTGGTTCTATGAGTACTTCTAGCATTAACTTTTGTCAAAACAAAATCAAATGACGGATACAATTCTTTGACCAAACGTTCGGAAGCACATTTTCGGTGATTTAGGTAAGCCATGACATATTTCTATACATTAGTCTCATGAATTTTATTGGTAAAAAGTATAAGATATATACAATTTTTGGATTATGTAGTTATCAATCAAATAATACTGTGAAAATATTTATAATTACAGTAAAAGAAATGTTCACAATAACGACAAAAGGAAGTTGAATATTGCTTGGGTCAGGGACGGAACTTGAACGTTGTAGGTGAATGGCCAACTTAAAATGGCAAAAACTATTTATTAAAAATATACATTACGCTTAAATGCTAGCCTGCAGTTCGTTTAGAAGCATATCCGCTGCTTCTTCATCATCGCCGCCCACGCTAACTGTGAAAACTATCAGATCTATCCAAAACTACAATCACAACACAAGATGTCACCCAGCCAACCACCCCTTGGTGAATATTTTTATTACTGAACAATGTAAGAAGATGAGTCCACAACTGTGTGCTCACCAAACAATATACAAAAGAAATCAGTTGTCCCCTTCAGAAGGATTCAACTATCACACTACAAGATTCAAGATACAATATACCCTCACTACACCACTCAACCTATACTAGAATAATACCAGATGATCAAGATGATCACAACACCAAACCAGACTAACAGAATGAACAAATGAGAGCAAACCCTAATTATTTGAGAGAACAAAATAATCGTGAGATGAAGTTATGAGAGAGAGAGAGAGCTGGGGATGAGCTTATATAGTGCCAATTTCCACTTCAGCCCTTCAAGAATAAAAACCTGCCAAATATAGCTAAACATACCAAACTATAAGAAATAAGTACAAGAATAGTCCCTGTACTTATAAACCATGAGAATGATATAACAAAGCCACAATATCCAACACCCCCTCTCAGTCTCATGGCTTAAACATGTCCACAAGACCAAGTTTCTCACAAAACCACTTATGTTGAGTTATACTTAATCCTTTTGTAAAACCATCTGCAATATTATATGCAGATCCAACCTTTACAGTTTTAATCACACCAGAAGAGACTTTCTCTCTTACCAAATGAAGATCAATTTCAAAATGTTTAGTTTTTTCATGAAAAACTGGATTAGCAGCTATTTGAATAGCTGAACTACTATCACAAAACAAGTTTACCGGTAACAAGCCCTCAATATCTAGATCTTTTAAAACTTTATTTATCCAAATAATTTCACAAGTAGCAGATGCAAGACATCTGTACTCTGCTTCAGCAGAAGACCTAGATATAGTTGCTTGTTTTTTACTTTTCCATGAAACAAGATTATTGCAGAAATAGACACAATAACCTGAAACAGATTTTCTAGTTTTTAAACACTTTGCCCAATCTGCATCTGAAAAAGCATGCAAACTAAATTTTTTCCCTTTATTGAACTGAATACCAATACCTGGACCTTGTTTAAGATACCTCAACACTCTCAAACCTGCATTAAAATGAGACTGCAAAGGAGCATGCATATGTTGACTCAAACAATGCACAGCATAAGCAATGTCAGGTCTAGTAACAGAAAGATATATCAATTTTCCAACTAACTTCTGATATTCAGTCAAATTTGTGATAAACTTATCACCATTAGTTTCAACATGATTCAAAACCACATTCTGCTGCAAAGGTGTAGCAGCAGGCTTACAAGCCAACAAACCATACTCACTAAGAAGCTCAAGACAATACTTCCTTTGAGTTAAACAAACACCATCACCATTCTCAAGAACTTCAATACCCAAGAAGTACTTAAGAGTTCCAAGATCTTTAATCATGAATTTAGAATTTAAAAACTGTTTAAAGTTTTCAATTTCAAGTTTATTATTCCCAGTAATGACCATATCATCAACATAAACAAGTAAAGCCATAAACACACCTTTATCATGTTTAACATACAAAGAATAATCATTTTTACTTTGAATAAAACCATGATCAATCAAAACAGTAGTTAACTTCTCATTCCATTGTCTAGGAGCTTGTTTAAGACCATACAAAGACTTAATAAGTCTACACACTTTAGTTTCATCTTTATCATAATAACCAGGTGGCAATTTCATATAAACTTCTTCATGAAGATCACCATATAAGAAAGCATTATTAACATCAAGTTGGAAAAGAGGCCAACCATTAGTAACAGCTAAGTTAATTAGACATCTAACAGTTACCATTTTAACAACTGGACTAAATGTTTCTTCAAAGTCAACACCTTCTTTCTGCCCAAAACCTTGAGCAACAAGTCTAGCTTTATATCTATCTACTTCACCAGAAGACTTATACTTGATTTTCCATATCCATTTAGAACCAATAGCCTTTCTTCCAGGAGGTAATTCAGTAACTTCATAGGTATTGTTCCTATGTAATGCTTCCATCTCAGCATCCATAGCCTCATTCCAATGAGGATACTGACTAGCCTCTTGGTAAGACTTAGGTTCAACAGATTTATTAAGAGTAGTGGCAAAGCAAACATTTCTAGCAGACAACTTAGAATATGACACATACTTTTCAAGACCATATCTGCTAGAACTAGAAACAATGTAATCATTAAACCTAACAGGTTGAGACTTATGTCTAGTAGACCTCCTAAACTCAGTCTGTGGTTCTTCCTCAGTGTTGCTAGAACCCTCACCATTTTGATTTAGTGAACTTGTGCCCTCAGAGGTGACCTCATTTTCTCCTATTTGGGTTGCAATGGTAACTACTTCATCCTCAACTGTGACTTCACAGTCATCAGAAGCAGCCCTCCTATTACCTTCCACATTAGGAGGATCCCCCTCTTCATCATTGGGACTTTGAGAACCCTTGATGTCAAAAAAACTTAAATTTTCAGTATCAGTTCCAACAAAATCATTTTTACTCAGACTATTTGTATCACAAGACTGCATTTTAAATGGAAAAATAGTTTCATAAAACCTAACATCTCTTGAAAACAAGATAGTTTTCCTATCAAGACTATACAACTTATAAGCCTTTTTCTCAGTAGAAAAACCAAGTAAGACACATTTTTCAGACCTGGAACTGAATTTATCAGAATTATTCAAAACATTTGCATAACATAGACATCCAAAAGTTCTCACATGAGAGAGATCAGGGTCCTTACCATACACTATCCTATAAGGGGAAGCACCAGACAAGACAGAGGAGGGAAGTCTGTTGATCAAATAGACAGCAGTTAAAACACATTCAGGCCACATAGACAGAGGAATCCCCCCCTGAAACATAAGACTCCTAGCCACATTTAAAAGGTGTCTATGTTTCCTTTCAGCAATCCCATTTTGCTGAGGAGTGTAGGAACAAGAGGTTTGATGAATAATACCAAGACTTTGAAACAATATAGACATTTTATTATTCACAAATTCTGTACCATTATCAGATCTGATTATTTTGATTCTTTTGTCAAATTGAGTAAAGATGAGTTTGATAAAACTTTCAAGATATTCATAAACCTCCAGTTTAGACTTAAGCAAATAAACCCAAACTGCCCTGCTAAAGTCATCAACAATAGTAAGAAAATATCTAAAACCATCTCTACTAGTAACCCTATAAGGTCCCCAAACATCACAATGAATCAGATCACCAATACTAACAGTCTTATGGTCACTTAAAGGAAAGGGTTCTCTAGTCTGCTTAGCCCTATGACAAATGTCACAAGGAGCAGAAAGATCACCATTTTTAAAACCAATAGTATTTTGCAAAATAGACATAACCTGATCAGCAGGGTGACCAAGTCTACAATGCCACATATCTCTAGACACATGACAAACAAAACTAGAATTGCACAGACCAGAAACATACTCACCATGAGTATGTCCATCAAACAGATATAGACCAGCAGACTGACTACCAGTCCCCACAATTTTTCCCAGATTCAAATCCTGAATATAACATTTATGCTCATCAAAACCAACAAAAAATTTGCTATCTTTAATCATCTTGTTAACAGAGAGCAAACTAACATTATACTCAGGCACAACAAGCACATCAAACAAGACAACATTATTAGTTAACTTTAAACTACCAACAGCAGTAACTTTAGCCATAGTACCATTAGGATGACCAACAGTTAGCATAAGACTAGAGACATCAACCACATTAAACATATTTTTAGTAGAATCAGTCATATGTTGATTTGCCCCACTATCAATAATCCATCCTAATGTAACATTATACCCAGAGATACCAGTTTTGGCACAAAAAAATTTTTCAATGTTTAAGTTGAAAAACACATTATGATTGTAAAAACTTGGTTTAATACCTGCCATATTAGCAGAAGCACCAACAGCAGGCTTCTCATTAATCAAACTTAGAAGCTTCACCATCTGCTCATTAGTGAAAGAACAAGACAAAGAACCAGAAGAAGTAGATGGCAAGTTTTGATTCAATTCAGAATTAGCATTAAACTTCTTATTACCATTTTGCCTAGTCAAATTAGGATTCCTTTTAAAACCAGGGGGATATCCATTTAACTCAAAACACCTATCAATAATGTGACCAATCAAACCACAGTGTTTACACAGCAAATTAGGATTAGGACCTCTGTTATTGTTATTATTAGAACTGGTGTTGCCTCTTTTACTATTACTATTAGAGTAAGCATTAGAATTGTTACTATTATTAACATTAGTCTTAATAGCAAAAGCAGCAGGCACACTTTTAGCAGACAAAGAACCAGAAGAAAGTCCTTTATGAGACTCTTCTCTGGAAACAACAGCAAAAGCATCCTTTACATTAGGTAAAGGATCTCTAGCAAGCAAATTACTCCTAACATTTTGATACACATCATTTAAACCCATAAGAAATTGCATAAGTCTAACAAGTTGACTGTGCTTAAGAGAATCCTCTTGAGCAGCACAAGTACAAGAAGGTAATAAGGTCAATATATCAAACTCTCTCCAAAGGGAGTTAAGTTTGTGATAATATTCAGGAACAGACAAATCACCTTGTTTTAACTCATGTATTCTATGTGCAAGATTAAAAATAACAGAACCATCCATTTTGTCATAGGTTTCTTTTAACTCATCCCAAACCTCAGAAGCAATCTCAGAAAAGACTTGCCCAAGGTATAACTCTTGGGATAGAGATCCAAGAATCCAGCCTAACACAACAGCATTACACCTCTCCCATTGCTGGGAGAGAGGAATACTGGTAACAGGTTTAACACAAGAACCATCAACAAATCCCATTTTATTTTTACCTTTTAGAGCAATTTTCATAGCAGTAGACCACATTTTATAATTCTCAGAACCAGTCAACTTAATATTAACCAAAGAAACATTAGAATTATCATTAGCATGCAAATACAATGGATTACCAGCATCCAAACTACTAATAAGGACCTCAGCCATACTAACAAAACAGATAATCAACCAAACAAGAAAAAACAGCTAATAATAACAACAATCAACCAAATACTAACAGAAATACCAGACCAAACAACCACCAGCACACCTCCAACAAATCCCAAAAACCTAATCCTATCCTCCAACGACCTAACTAAAAACACTAAATCTATAAGACAATAAAACTCACACCCAAACCAAACTGAAATACCCAGTTTCACACCTATCAGGGGGAAGAGCAGGTATCCTTGCTTCTCACAGAAGTAGGTCAAGATGTTACCCCCTGAGTTTGCAGTGTCACCACTAAAGTATTCAGTAGCTTCAAGGAAAGAGAAGACTTACAGAGCAATGAATCGCAGCGGAAAGAACAAGAACAATCACCAACAGCCTTGATTCACTTAGTCAAGACTGTTGATAACCACGAGCCCAATCAAGAATCACCACAGACCACCAAGAATCAAGATCCCCAAAAATTTTCAAATTAGGGTTCAAGAAAACCCTAATTGGAAAAATCAAGAATCACCACCACTTTCCTCAAAACCCCACAATCAACTACGGCCGTTCAGAAAACAACCCTAATTGACCTTAATTGCAACCAGAACAAGAAACCCCCAAAATTTAACCGAAACCCTAGAAACCCTAAATATCAAGAACCAACGGAGATCAAAGCCGTGGCTCTGATACCATGTGAAAACTATCAGATCTATCCAAAACTACAATCACAACACAAGATGTCACCCAGCCAACCACCCCTTGGTGAATATTTTTATTACTGAACAATGTAAGAAGATGAGTCCACAACTGTGTGCTCACCAAACAATATACAAAAGAAATCAGTTGTCCCCTTCAGAAGGATTCAACTATCACACTACAAGATTCAAGATACAATATACCCTCACTACACCACTCAACCTATACTAGAATAATACCAGATGATCAAGATGATCACAACACCAAACCAGACTAACAGAATGAACAAATGAGAGCAAACCCTAATTATTTGAGAGAACAAAATAATCGTGAGATGAAGTTATGAGAGAGAGAGAGCTGGGGATGAGCTTATATAGTGCCAATTTCCACTTCAGCTCTTCAAGAATAAAAACCTGCCAAATATAGCTAAACATACCAAACTATAAGAAATAAGTACAAGAATAGTCCCTGTACTTATAAACCATGAGAATGATATAACAAAGCCACAATATCCAACACTAACTTTAACGTTTTTGGCTTTAGATCCTGTGTAAAAGGGTAAAAATGACATATAAAGATCATCTTCAAGAACGCCCACCTTTCTCAACACCTCAAGCAGTGCCTCCTTGCTCTTTTCTGTCATTTTCTCGTTCACAAAGATTGTACAAAACAGAAATATTCATTGGCTTTGGTCTCCTGAAGCTCGAGCCTTCTTCAGCTAACGCTTTTTCAAGCAGTGCCTCCTTGCTCTTTTCGTGATTTTCTCGTTCACAAAGATTTTATTAAACTCTAGCGATATGCTAAAGAGCAGTAAAAAAAAATTCAACGTTAGATTACAAGCATTTTTTTAATCAAGTAACCAATTGGTCCAAATTGGACCCGAACTTTTTATTCCTATTGACTATCCAAGAGAACGGAAGAGTTTTAAGTTCATCTCCGAGCAAACCTGTCCACGGCATTTTAAGGTCGAAACATAGTTCGTTTCTATATCGCCAAATATCCCACAATGTGGTTCGAACAACCCTGTCAAAGACTTTTTTTCCACAAAAATTTGGAAGAGTAACCGAATTCACCAATTTAGCAAGATCCAATGAATGAATGTTGGGATCTTAATAGGAATAAGATTGTTCCATCTTGTGGTCTTGATCAATGTTGCTTCCTGTAAGCTATCAATCTTTTGTCTCATTGAAGCCTCCATGAACTCATTTGAAGAATTTAAAGCGTATACCCACTTATCTTGTGAGCTTTTGACCAAAGGAAATAATCAAATAAGGCAGTTTGTAAACTCTGGAGATCAGCCCACTCACGGCCTGCCCTAAGCCAAACTAAACAAACCTGGGCCTTCAATAAAGTTAAGTGTTTCTTTTAATTTGCATGTTTTGAGAAGGATAAAAATCTTGGACCAGTGTTTTTGACTGCATCAACCATCTCGCATCTTCAACTCTTGGGGCGGTACTATAATGGGGCAGTGTGGTCAGTTGCTCCTACAAAGTTCCTAGTAGATGTTAAGACGTCTACAATGTCGATTTTCTTCGAATGATCATGATGCACCATTTTTATTCTACTCCCACAAGAGAATAAATAGTATAATGGTAAAACATTAACCAATAACTACATCTTAGTCTAATGATTAATGTCATTCTTTACTTTCAGAGAGATGTAATGTTTGATTTTTGTGCTATTCTAAATTCTGTTATCTAAATTTGTGTTTTTGTTTTCTCTATTCATATTAATATCGATCAGGAAAAGTAAATATGTCCTAAATATTGTCCATATAATCACAACTAGTTTATGTTTTACCTAAACAAGCTCACTTTCATTCAAAGTAAAATTGATGTCATTATATCAACAAAGGCCAAGTTAGTGACATGACCCGATTTGACATTTTACTCTTAACTTTTGCCCCCTTTTAAAAAAAATCTGGTACCACCCTTGTCACCTCATACCTCGTATAGAGCATTCACCATTTTCATCAAGTCAACCATCAAACAGCCGTAGTGATGACCACCAAATTAAGTTCACAAACATACCCGAACTTAAACAGTTAAACCCAAACATACCACATAATACACAAATGAAGAAGAAAGTTTCAGTCAAGTTGGTGACCAAAACATCTCAAAAGTTGGTTGACCACGCGTGAGAAATCAAGTCATTATGGCTAGTCCTATGAATGCAACGGTGATTTGCGAACGATAAGTTTTTTTCTATTTTTTTTTTTTTTTTTTTGCCAAGTATTAGATGTATTAAACTAGCTATAAAGGGATTTAAGAGAAGGCAAATTTGACAAATGGATTAAAAATTTAATGTGGTATTCAGTTTCTTTATACCTTCATAGTCTTTTGTTATTGCTATTTTACATCTCATGTATTTTACGTTTCGTGTAACTAATAAAAAACTAAAGCAAAACAGCACTTATAATATATGGATCGAGATCTATGTTACAGACATATTTTTTAAAATGTAACTTCTACAGAAAAAATGTTGAATAGTTGGCATTTTAAAAGGAAAATTTCATGCAGGAAGCACAAGTTTTTAACTTTAACTAAAAAAGGTGAAAATCTTCTTTATACATAACGAGTTATAAAAGAGTTCGTATAAACTTGGAATTTCATATCATATTTATCTTTAGCAAGATCCAGAATAATTCTTATCAACCACAATCTAAGAAAGAATTTAAACTGTCAGAATTATATGTTGCTACTGAAAACAAAAACAATATTTTACATATAACTAAAAGATATAAATGACATTAACTTTTACGTCATTCTATGGACTAAGATTATAGGTTATCTTCATGTGATACATTAGACTATTTTTATTCACAACCTCATCTAACCCAATCTTTTATTAAAATATTATTTTTCACTCATCCACATATACAACCAATACATACAACCAATCTCAATTTTTTTACTATTTATCAACAACTCAACCCAACCCAACATGCATAGCCAACCATGTATCATTATACCAAGAGCTAGCCAACCATATTATGACATGTGTCAGATTGGATGAAGAAATTGAAGGTCACCAAGTGACCAGTTCATGCACTTCTCTTTCTTACTTTGATGTACTTTTGATATAATATTCATTATTTGTGTCCTTTATACCCTCCAACCGATTGGATTTGATCACCAATAAACAGAGTCTTATCTTTACTGAATTTGGTTGTATTCGGTCTTACAACAACAGTTGTAGGATATAGCTTGTATCACTTTTTGATTAAAAACAAAAGTTGGCTTAATCCCACATCGTTCATGGAAAAGAAAATGTGATACCTTATATAGGGAGTTATGTCGCTGTTATTCAAGTTGACTTTGGTGTATTGTGTTCCGTGTTGAGATTAATGGACGATCACACTTTGATTAAAAGTTAGTGCAAGGCTATTTAGCTCAATGACGAATTTGTATATAAATGTTAACTTTTTGGGTTTTCGTGTCTTGTATTTTTAGTTGTAACAACTTCTACCTTCTGCAAGAAAAAGTAGCACATCGCTTGAAATTCATCAAATTCAACCACAGAATAAAAACTCTTAAGAAAATATAACATAAGTTAGAGCCTGCATTACTCTTCAACAACAGTAAATAATGGCACGAAAAATAACCTCAACAAGTCCTTAAATGCTAGCCTGCAGTTCATTTAGAAGCATATCCGCTGCTTCTTCATCATCGCCGCCCACACATACTTTAACATTTTCGGCTTTAGATCCTGTATAAAAGGGTAAAAACGACATATATCAACTTCACGAACGCCCACTTTCGTCAACACCTCAAGCAGCGCCTCCTTGCTCTTTTCGTCATTTTCTCGTTCACAAAGATTGTACAAAACAGAAATATTCATTGGCTTTGGTCTCCAGAAGCTCGAGCCTTCTTCAGCTAATGCTTTTTCGAGACAAGACAATGCATCAGAAATCCTACTTTCTTTTATATGACTTTCAGCGATGATTTCCCATGTACTCGAATTTGAATTTCAAACATTCAACATTTCCTTAAGAAAAGTTTCAGCTTTTTCTGTAAACCCGTTTCTGACATACCAACCCAATAAAAGATTTCCAATTCTCGGGTCATAAGATGTCTTCATAGAAACCCATTCTTCATAAAGTAACTCAGCTTCTTCAATATCATCCATCCTTATGAACGAAGAGATAACAGCACTATAACCCAAATTAGGTATATATGGAAAGATTGTTTTGTAAGATTCCCATATTCTTTTAACTTCTTCTTTCTTACCGATACTACCATAGTGACTCAAAAGATAATGATATGGAATTCGATCACGACCAGTGATTAAAGTTTCAATCTTTCTAAGACAATCTTCAGCTTTGTCAAATCTTGAATTCTTGATGTACAAAGTAGCCATTGTGCTATGAGTAGTCCAGTTCGGATTAACCGACTCATCAAATATCAACTTTTCATATGCTTCTTCCATCTTTTCAATAGATCCTTGTGACCCACGCGACGAAATCCTTATATTGTATGAATACAAATCCAAATCGATGTTGCTTTGCATCATTTCCGAAACCAGGGCTTCTACTTTTTCTTGATCTTTCAGGTTCATGTAAAGGGTCATCATCACGTTAAATGGAAGTGCGTGGGTAGCATAGTCTTTCTTTTTCATTTCAACTAATAGAGACTTAGCTTTTTCTACCATTCTAGCACGGACGTAAGCATTACTTTGATTCTTATGTCTATAGAACTTCTTTTGTTTTAAAACTGCTAGTACACGATAAACAGGGGCGGAGCTAGTAGGGTGACTAGTGGGTGCTGAGCGACCCCTAATTAACCCACTTCATTCATTATTTACTTAGACTACGAGCCATTTTTCTACTAGTTTTTTACATTCAGTCACCCTTATTTTATAGGCATACCTACAAAAATTCAATAATGAATAACTTAAACAATAAAAAACAACACTATAGATTAAATTCTGAAACAATATCCATCAGACTTGCCTTAAGCACGGTCGACCCCCTTAACTAAAAATCCTGGCTCCGCCCCTGACGATAAACCTGTTGTAACATGAAGATAATGGTGTTTCTACAACTTGATATGTATAAAGACTTTGTGCTGCGTCAATGTGCTGCAACGGTGATGTATTGAAATGCTGAGACTCAGGAGCTAGAATTGAGGTCAACGATCCTGGGAAATAATGTAAAGATGACCCTGACTTATTAAATAAAATATTTTACATATAAGTAACAAAGAATTCAGGGTCGGCCCTAGGGGTGGGCGAGCAGGGCGACCGCCTAGGGCATTAAACCAAGAGAGGGCATCAGATTTTAGTAGTGCGAACTGGTTTACTGTGTTGAAGATGGTATTTTAATGGTAAAAATGATGTTCAATATAATTTAAAGAAGATGACATAAAGAAATAAAGAAATCTACAGGTGGTCGGAAATAAAAATATTGCCGGAATTGGACTCGGGGAAGATGAGGAATCTTTTGTTTGTGATTGGTCAATGTCAAATGAATAAAAGAGTTAATTTTTGTTGTTGTACGCAAAGGAAACAAATATTTTATGTAAATATGTTTCTTTTTTTCTTTTACAATGGAGTAGTATTTTACCATGTTTAGTTCCATTGTATTTTAGTTGCAGTATTACATCCTATATCTTTTTTATTTTGACATAAATTATAGTTTTATTATCGTGATAATAAATAAATTGCATTATACCATACAAGTTACTACTTGTAAAAATTAAAATGAGAATAGTGAAAATTATGTTTAACTACATATTTCAAATAAGAGGAAGAAATTTAAAAGAAGATATTTGTTTTTGTAGATACATCTAAAATGTGCGGTTTTGATTTTTTTTTTCACTATCTTTATTCTCATTTTTATTTATCATTTGATCTTAGATCTTAACTCACTGCTCCTAATACAATTAAGCCCTTTCATTTCGTTACGTGACAAAATCATGCTTTAATTTAACCTCTTAGATATATAAGATACCTAATTTGTAAGATTGAATATATTAGCTACAAATTTTGTGAAGCCAATTCCTATAATTTTGTGCTATAAATTATAGGTCATTGAATTTTTTTTGGGTCCTTAAGTCATTTTTATGAGTCGCTAAATCATATTTGCAGCAATTGGCTACAAAAATTGTAGTCAAACTATCCGTTTTATAAGAAGCCTTATTTAATTCTGTTATCTTGAAAATTATTTGTTGTGAACTACCGAAAAAAATCAAAGATGATAATCTATACATATGTCTCCATTATATTAAGTTGATACACGAGCCGTTACTTGCCAAATCCAATATAGTGCATTGCTTGTTTACAATTAGGGGCATTTTTCGATCAGGCATAAAAAAAATCTTAGGACCGGCCCTGACAAAGATGAATGACATGAACTTCTACGTCATTCTATGGACTATGATTATGTGTTATCTTCATATGATACATTATCTTTAGTGAATTTGGTTGTATTCGGTTTTACAACAACGGTTGTAGGATATAGTTTGTATCATTTTTTGATTAAAAACAAAGAGTTGGCTTAATCCCACATCTTTCATTGAAAAGAAAATGTATTACCTTATATACTGAGTTATGTGGTTGTTATTAAGTTGACTTTGGTGTATTGTGCTCGTCGTTATATGATATGGAGCTTCACACTTTAATAAAGGGAATTGATTTGTATACCCATTTTTTTGATTCATACACATTTTTACCAGCTTGTACATAATGGTGTGCAAATCAAAAAAGTGTGTGTGCAAATCACTCCCCTTTAATTAAAGTCTGTGCAAGTCTATCCCATATGACGACGGATAGGTATATTTCGTTTTTTTTTTTTTTTTTTTTTTTTTTTTTTTTTTTTTTGTATTTTAGTTGTAAAGGCTATACGCGATACTGGTGGTAAAAAACAATTCTTTAATATTACATGAAGCATAAGTTGATAATTTTGCTCAAATTCCCAATATTGTCATTACAACTGCAAAATCTTGTCTAACATAAGTTAGAATCTGCATTACTCTTCAACAACAGTAAACTATGGCACAAAAAATATCCTCAACAAGTCCTTAAATGCTAGCTTGCAGTTCGTTTAGAAGCATATCCGCTGCTTCTTCATCATCGTCGCCCACACTAACTATAACATTTTTGGCTTTAGATCTTGTGTAAAAGGGTAAAAACGACATATAAAGATCATCTTCAAGAACATCCACCTTTCTCAACATGCCTCGAGCAGTGCCTCCTTGCTTTTGTCGTCATTTTCTCGTTCACAAAGATTGTACAAAACAGAAATATTCATTGGCTTTCGTCTCCAGAAGCTCGAGCCTTCTTCAGCTAACTCTTTTTCGAGACAAGACAATGCATCAGAAATCCTACTTTCTTTTATATGACCTTCAGCGACAATCTCCCATGTTGCTTAGATCGGGTTGTTTTTCGTGTGATTAGGTTATGGAACTTGTGGTTCAGTTCAATGGGCTCGTGATTCTGATCTTTTTTGTTGGTAAAGGTCAAGATAGTATGGATATATGGTGGCCTTACAATGATAAGTTTTATCCTCAGTTAACCATTTCTGCATTTCACCACTACTAGGTATTTTTGTGTGGCAGTTTGCTTTGAGATTTCGGTCGGTATCACCGATCAGTGTCGAGGTCATGGTTGCAGGTGGGAAAACTGACAGATTACTGTGTCCTTTTAAATACAAAAGCTTACAACATAAATTCACCATACAAAAGAGGATAAGATGTTAACGTGTTGTAACTTAGAGGGGAGGGAGTCATAACGCCTGATCACTCCCAAACAGTCAACTTAAATCAACTACGGATGTGGTCAACTAAAGTCAAACCATGAGGAATAAAGGTCAAGATATATATCCGTGGAGTATAGTGTATCCCCGGGTCGTTATGTCCCAACGAGGCATGCAATTGTATTTTAGACGAATTTGTGATCGAGTGATAATGAACAAGAAAAAGGGTATAAGTGATTGGGTGATTACACTAATGAAATATAAAAGAAAATAGCTTTAAACAAGCTATGGAAACAAGTACGTGAAAGGAAATGACTTAAAAACGTCTAAAAACTAAAAACGCGAAAGTTTAAATTAAAATAACATAACTGAATGAAATAAAACGTGAATTCTGCCCAATATAAATTCCACGGATGTGAAAATTATATTTTTGGAACCCTATTAATAAAAGAAAATTTATGGAAAATTAAAATTATTTTTATAACTATTTAATTAATTTATTATTAATTAAAAACTATTTAATAACTATTTAAACTAATTTTAATTATTTTAAATACTAAACTAATTTTAATAAATCTGAAATTTTTTTATATAAATACTTTACACTAGCAGAAGTCTAAGAAAAATATAAAAGTGGAACTAAGTTTATCAAAAAGCAGAAAAATAAGCTAATAAGCTTATATAAGCTTATATGGACTAAACACTACTATAAATAAAAGAGTGAGAAGTTAAAACACTAAATATACACTATCCCAGATGGTGCACGGGCTCAGTTTGGTTTTGACCACTCAAACCAAGAGGTCACAGGTTCGACCCTGCCTAGTGGCAGTTTTCTTTTTTATTTTTCTTTTTGGTTTTCTTGTTACAAAACTATTAAACACTGGCTAATAAGCAACTTTTATAAAACCAACTTTTTTATAACTCACAAATAAGCTCAGTGGGAACTTATTTTTTCAACAGTTAAGCTTTTATAAGCTTAACTTGGATTTTTGATTTTGAAAAGCCACCCAATAAGATACAATCTAAACACTAGGATAAAACAAACTAAGAGGGTACTGAAAATGAACAAAATAAGCAGAAACAAATAAACAAGGACTCTGGAATAAGCTAAATAAGCAAATCACAAACACTGAGGAACACACAGGCCACTTTTGCAGGCACTTAAGCTTATCCAATAAGCTCAAAATGCCAAAATAAGCCTGGAACTCATGAGACAGAACCAAGGTCTTCTCAAAGAACCCACTAACTCACTCTAGGACCCACTGAGAAGCTCTACAAGAGCTTGTAAAAGTGGCATGACTACACTGATGGGTTAGTGTAGTCAATGTGATGGGTGAGAAATGAGAACCATAACAAGCAGTGTGAATAAGCAAACTAGAACATAAAAAACACAAACATAGAGATATGGCTAGATGGGCTATCTAAAATAACAAAAAGCTATGGTTAAAGATCACTATTGACCAAGCTACAAGCTCTTGAAAGTGAGCTTGTGAACCTGGCACAGGGCAACTATCTAGAAAACATGCTACAAAAAGCAGTAAAATAAGCAGTTTGACTAAGCTACTAAAAATAACTAAAAATAGTCTAGTTAAGATGAGCAGCAAAATATTATAATTCTAAAAGCACAAGACCTATAATCTAATATTGAGACTTAGAGAAAATTAACTAGTTTATTCAAAAACTGACTAAGTGATATTTTGACTTTTAAAGATAAACACTAAAGTTTGACTATTATGAGATTTGATTGATCCTAATGAACTGTAGACATGATATTAAGCTAAATTAAAAGTTAAATAAACTATATTAACTACTAATGAACACATATGTTTGACTATGCTACTTTAAAAACCACACAGTGAACAACAATTAAGCATACACTGACATTTTGACTATTTCACAAAGGAGAACTGGTTTTGATGACTTATCTGAGTTAATAGATCATATTGTGACATACATCAAACAAGAACAACACCACAAACAACATTTAACACAGTTAATCGGCTAGATCCAAACACTCCTTTATGAGACTGAATTTCAGGTTTTCAAAGCTTTTGACTAATTTATACCATGAAACTGATTACTAAGGTTATAATATGATAGAATAAACCTATTTAAGCACAAAAGAACCAATATTAAAAACATATGACCAAAAGAACAAATTATGCTAGATGTGGCAGTTAAATGAGAAATATGAGCAACCAAGTATTCTAATGATAACACAGACAATATTAAACAATAATCCTACTAAACTACACCCAAGAAGCATAAAACAGCAAGATAAGCAGTTAACTAGCACTTCTACAGTAATATGCAAAGAATGAGATTTTTGGCTTACAACTGATCCATAGCAATTCCAAGGTAACCAGGCCAATATGAACCAACCTATAGCTTCCCAAGAAGCTCTAAACCAAGGGAAATCCAGAATATACCCTGCTCCATGCTTCATTCTTCATATTTATTGATTTTTTATTTTTTAACTATTTATGTCTATTTTTGAGTATTTTTACTAAACTTGAACTAAACTGATTGACAACCCTTAAAAACTTAAGAAAGCTTTTGAATGAACATAAATGAGCTTAAAGAAACACTGAATAACAACTTTTAACAAGATTGAGTGAAATTGTCAATTTCACTCAAAATTGCCAAAACTGAAATTTGTAAAGATGACTTGAAATTAAGTGTAAAGGAAGTTCAAATTACATTAATTAAACTGATTGCAACAATTTTAAAGCTAAAATTATAACTGAAATACAAACTACACTAAATACGATTATCTACTTTACACTACTCCTACATTAATTAACTACCCTAATCTACTTTTTCTACTTCTCTTTCTCTTCTGCATCCTTCTTCTATTTATAGGGGCTTTTAGGGTTCCTTGAGGTCCACTTGAGATATCCCAACAACAATCTTGGCCATTGGATCACTAGGATCAATCCTACCCTTTAAATGAGTTTTGGCGCCAAAATCAACACAGGTAACTTGTAGCCGTTTTTTGTGCATTAAATGCATTTGAGATGTTTTGTGATGATTGAGGGGACAAATTGGAGTGTAAGAGTGGAATTATGAGTGGTGGTGTAAGGAATTGCAGGTAGTAGGGGTTGACAGGTTGTAGGTTTGATATGTGTTGACCCCTGGTGCAAACCCAGGGGTTTGGTTTTGTTTGTGAAGGTGACAGCTAGGCAAGTGAGGTGGAGATTGAGGAAGGTGGAGGTGGAGTTGTGGGTAGTAGCAGGTGAAGCATGAGGTTAGGGATGGAGGGGATGAAGTGGTCAACGCGGGTCAACGAGGGTAAAAGGGTTTGACCCTGCGTTTTATTTAAAAGGTGGATTTGGGCTTTTGTGGTTTTGGGCTTGGGGAAATGGCTGGACCAGGGTTGTGTTATGTTTATTGGATTTGGAATTTGGACTTTGGTAATAAATATTAGGTCCGTTTGGTTTAAGTAAATAACAACAAGGACCATTCATGTAATTTTCTGATTTTTGAAGGGCTGGTTTTGACAATTATCCAAAGTTGTCATGAGGGTCTTTCTTGTCAAACATGAATAGTATAAGGACCATAATTAATATTTTCCAAAAATAAACAACCGGGGACCATTTTTGCCAAACTTTCAAAGTGTAGGGACCTCTTTTGTAAATTCCTCAAATTTATCATCTAGGGGTCAAACTTGATAACATGTGAATTCCCAAGGACCATTTTTGATAATTTTCCCATTTTGAATACCTGGGGACTAAAACTGTCAAGTTTGAAACTTCAGGGACCTGTTTTGCCAGTTTTGCAATTTTAAACTTTCAAGGGTAAAATTTGTGATTTCTTGATTCTTGGGGGACTGTTGTTGACTTTTCTTCAAAATAATTTTCCCAGGGACCATTTCTGACATTTCTTGAAAGTTCAGGGACTGATTCTGCCAAGTGTGCAAACTTTGCTCGTTTTTCATCTGTTTTCATTCATTTTGCACCTGAAACATATAAAAACACTTTCCAAGGATATTTGTAGTATTATGTGACATATCTGAGTGTTTTTAACTGTTTTTGCAGTTCAGATGGGTATAAAATGATGAGTATTTAGACACTCATCAACGCCCCACCGGCGTTTTTGCCCACATGGCATTTTTTCCACACCGTTTAGGCGTTAACACCATTTCCGGCCTCTTTTTTTTGCCCTGCGTTTCCTTTGACGTTACCACACTAACGCACGTTAGTAGAGTTTTCATTTGGTTCAAAAAAGTCCCCCTAGTTTATTACCGTTTGAATATGACCGTTATTGCAACGGATACATTTATAAAACCAAAAAGAAATAAAAAAATCAACACTTATATATATACATATGCTACTGATCAGCATATAATCACAAAAAAAGGCATCTGATCCAAAAAAAACAATCCGATCCAAAAAACTGATCAGCATATATCAAAATGGAAAAAACAAAGAATCAAAGATAAATATAAGTTGCAACATCCGCCAACCGACTAGTTTAAATTATCTATGTATCGTATTTTATTTCGTATGTTTCATTTCGTAGTATTTTTTGTAATTTCTTTTAATCGTTTTTTTTTTTAATTGTAATGTTTTTATTTCGTAATGTAATGTTTAGTTTTATTAATGAAATGTTTGAATGTTTAATAAATGAATTTGTTGAGGGTATAATTTGTAAATTTGTAAAAAGTGGTGTTATTGGGTGTTATGATTTCCTGGTATTTTTGGTGTTATGTTATTTGGTGTTAAAATGATGTGACGCTGACGTGGCAGTGGTGTTAGTGTTATTTGATGTTATTACTCCTTGTGCTCTTAATATGAATTTAACTTCTACGTCATTCTATGGACTATGATTATATGTTATCTTTAGTGAATTTGGTTGTATTTGGTCTTACAACAACGGTTGTAGGATGTACCTTGCATCACTTTTTGATTAAAAACAAAGAGTTGGCTTTTAATCCCACATCGTTCGTTAAAACGAAAACGTGTTACTTTATATACTGAGTTATGTGGTTGTTATTCAAGTTGACTTTGGTATATTGTGCTCCTCGTACGTTCAAAGGGCTCTTCACACTTTAATTACTTTAATATTACATGAAAAATCATTTGGTTCTTTGAGTACTTCTAGCATTAACTTTTATAAAAAAAAAATCAAACAACGTATAAATGTATATAACCAAACAATCAGAAGCACATTTTCGGTGATTTTCGTTGTAAAGGATATTCGCGATACTGGTGGTTGTTTAAAACACTTAAAAAAAACAATTCTTTAATATTACATGAAAAATCATTTGGTTCTTCGAGTACTTCTAGCATTAACTCTTATCAAAACAAAATCAATGACATATTTATATAAATTAGACGAATGCCCGTGCATAACAATGAGATTTTTAACGGCAAGTTTTTTAGCAACGGCAAGTTTTTTAGCAGCAAGTTTGAAACATGCATCTATAAGTCAATAAATTCAAAAGTTTCAAAAATAAAAATTCTTTTCCATTTCACCATTAGTGGCTACCTAGCGGTAAACCAACGTTTGGTCTAACACTTTTAGTTATAACATTTGAAGATCTATGTTCGTGTTTTATAATTGTAACTTTTACAGGAAAAAAGCTTATTAGTTATTTTAAGGGAAAATATTCATGTATTAATTGGAGTTTCAACTTTGACTGCAAGTTTTGTTGCATGACCTTGCCTAAGGTTGCCTCAACTTTTTATGCAAACAACCAATCACTTACTCCCAACACATTTTATGCCTAAGGTTGTCTCAACATGAATTTTTAGTGGCAACCTTGCCTAGCCTTGCCTCAACATTAAACACTCCAAACATTTACTCCCAAACAAGTATTTCTTCCTTGTTTTTCTCCCCCACCGAATCGGTGAAATCTACCGCAACCCATACCGAATTTTGCTTGCCGAATGGAAGGCAATGGGCACTGCCGATCGGCAAGTGTTGCCGAACCCATTTTGCCGATGGGTTGCCACCCCCCTGAGATGATATGAAAATTTTCTGTTGTTTCGTTTTAAATTATCAATAGTTCAACACATTGACCATAAGGCTTAGTTATTGACTCTTTGGACTGTGATATATTTATATATTTCGTAAATGGCTTTTCTACATTAGCTTTTAAATTACTACTGTTAGCATATATAGGCTTTAGTACCAAAACTATGCCGATGTTGCTTAGATCGGGTTGTTGTTCATGTGATTAGGCCGTGGTTCAGTTCAATGGGCTCGTGATCGTTTTTGTTGGTAAAGGTTAAGATGGTATCGATATATGGTGGCCTTACAATGATAAGTTTTATCTCAGTTAATTTCTGCATTTCACCATGCCACTACTAGGTATGTTTGTGTGGCAGTTTGCTTTGAGGTTTCGGCGGGTGTCAGTGTGTAGGTCGTGGTTGGTTTCCACCTGTTAATTATATGCTTCCTGTCGAGTGATGTCGTTAAGGGAAAGATTATGATAACACCAAAATAATTGACAGATTACTGTGTCCTTTTAAAGACAAAAACTCACAACATACTATTATAAACACATATCTAAAAGACTTGAACTCACGATCTTTGAGCTTATAACATGTAAATTCTTCGTACAAGTTGCACACTGCTTGGGTAGTAAATTCACCATACAAAAGAGGATAAGTTGTTAAAGTGTTGTAACTTAATATGAATAAAAGCAAAAGAGGAACACATTTAGCAATAAGTCGGCTAAAAATACATGCATAACCAAAAGATGTACAAGAATAATATCTTATACATTTAGAAGCAGGTTTAAACGTAAGTTTAAAATTGTTAATTATTTTCTATCAGTGAATGTCTTAGAACTATTGGAGTATTATTTTGATTATGCATGTGAAATATAAATGAATTGATTGCATTAAAAAGTCGTTGAACTATACTTCAATTTCTTTTTTTTAACGAAAAAGATTTTATTAAACTCTAGCGAGATACCAAAGAGCAGTAACAAAAATTTACAATGTGAGATTACAAGTGTGTTTTGAATCAAGTAACCAATTGGTCCAAATTGGACGAAACTTTTTATTCCTATTGACAACGAAAGAGTTTTAACTTCATCTCCAAGCAAATCTTCCCGCAACAACATGGTTTGAACAACCAGTCAAATACTTTTTTCAATTTTTTTGGAAGAGTAACCGAATCCATCCATTTAACAAGATCCAATGAACGAATGTTGGGATCTAAATAGGAATAAGAATAAGATTGTTCCATCTTGTGGTCTTGATCGATGTTGCTTCATGTAAGCTATCAATCTTTTGTCTCATTGAAGCCTCAATGAACTCATTTGAAGAATTTAAAGCGTATACCCAATTACCCACTTATCTTGTGAACTATTTTGACGAAAAGAAATCAAGGCAGTTTGTAAACTCTGGAGATCAACCCACTCTCAGCCTGCCCTAATGGCCCGACGACATGCCGAACAAAACAAAGCTGGGCCTTCAATAAAGTTAAGCGTTTCTTTTAATATGCATATAAAAATCTTGGACAAGTGTTTTTGAGGCACTTATTTATTCCCCAATCACTTCAATTTCTAGTTTAATCATTTATACCACGTAATGGTGACTGCATCAACCATCGGGCATCATCACCTGGCCTTCATATAGAGCATTCACTATCTTCACCAAATCAACCCGCAAACAGCCGTAGTAGTGACCACCAAATCAACTACACAAACATACTTCACTTACACAGTTAAACATAAACATACCTCATAATACAGTAACACACACAAACGAAGAAGAAAAGTTTCAATCAAGTTGGTGACCAAATTTGCATACGAAGAAGAAAAGTTTCGTCCCAAAACATCTCAAAAGTTGGTTGATCATGCTTGAAGAGTTGGGGTCATAGTCGTAGTGGGCACAACACGTGCTTGCTTGTGACCAGGCGTGAGAAATCAAGCCATTACGGCTAGTCCTATGAAAGCAAGAGTTATTACTTGATTGACCCACAATGATGAGTTTCTTCAAAAAAATTTGCCACGTATTAGATGTATTAAACTAGCTGTAAAGAGATTTAAGAGAAGGAAAATTTGACAAATGCATTCAATTTCTTTATACCTTCATAGTCTTTTGTTATTGCTATTCTACGGTATTTTACGTTTCATGTAACCAAAAAAAACTAAAGCAAAACGGCACTTATAAAATATGGAGATCTATGTTACAGACATATTTTTTAAATTGCAACTTCTATGGGAAAAATGTTAAATAGTTGGCATTCTTAAGGGAAATTTTTCATGCAGGAAGCACAAGTTTTAACTTTAACTAAATATAAGGTGAAAATCTTCTTTATACATAACGAGTCATAAAAGAGTTTGTATAAACTTGGAATTTCATATCCAAATTTATCTTTACCAGGATCCAGAATAATTCATATCATCCACAATCTAAGAAAAGAAATTAAACTGTCCCAATTATATGTTGCTACTGAAAACAAATAGAATATTTTACATATAACTAACAAATATAAATGACATTAACTTCTACGTCATTCTATGGACAATGATTATATGTTATCTTCAGTGAATTTGGTTGTATTCGGTCTTACAACAACCGGTTGTAGACTTGTAGGATGTACCTTGTATCACTTTTTGTTAAAAAAACCAAAGAGTTGGCTTCAAACCCACATCGTTCATTGAAAAGAAAATGTGTTACCTTATATAGTGAGTTTGGTAGCTGTTATTTAAATTGGCTTTTGTGTATTGTGCTCCTCGTTGGGCTAAATGGAACTTGCAAGTACGTTTGGTCAAGCGAAGAATTTGTATACAAATGTTAACTTTTTTGGTTTTTGTGTCTTGTATTTTTAGTTGTAAAGGATACGCGATAGTGATGGTTGTTTAGAACACTTGGAAAAAAAAACAATTCTTTAATATTACATGAAAAATTATTTGTTTTTTTGAGTACTTCTAGCATTAACTCTATCAAAAGTTGTCATGGGAGAGAGGGGGGTTTCTTAAATGAAGGATTGACAACTCCTCAAAGGGGAGTGTGGGCTCGTATTGTAAAGGCGTCCATGGAACTTCATAAGCGTGACTTAATTCCTTATTCGGCTATTAGGAGAAAGGTGAGGAATGGTATGAATACTAGATTTTGGAAGGATGTCAGGTGTGGTGACAGAACGTTAGAAGCTAGATTTCCTAGGATGGCTGCTTTAGCTTCTAATAGAAATGCTTTTGTTAGCGAGTATTGGTCCCAGCATGGGTGGAATATTAACTGGCGGTACGAGATTCGTGGAGGGGTTGAGCTATCTCAACATTCTCTATTAATGAGTTGTATTCAGGTAATTCGTATCAGCTTGGACCAAGACACATGGCAGTGGAAGTTTGGTGATGAAGAATCCTTCACGGTCATGTATGTTAGAAATAGTTTAGACATATCTCATCTTCCGTTTGCTAGTATGGCGACTCGTCGGTGCAAAATTCTTCCGATCAAGGTGAATGTGTTTGTGTGGAGAGCTATTCTAAGTCGCCTTCCTACTCGTACAAATTTAGATCGCCGAGGGATTGATATTGATTCGCTCTTGTGTCCGTGTTGCAACAGTAATGTGGAAGATAGTAATCATGTGTTTTTTGCATGTAATGTTGCTTTGGAGTTATGGAAAAGAATCGTGTTATGGTTGGATATTCATATTCCAGAATTCGTTAATATGTCCGACATGTTTCAATGGATCGATGGGTACGGTGGAGGCTCTAAGCAACAAAGGATCTTAAACACAACTTGTGTTACTCTTATTTGGATCATTTGGATGTATCGGAACTCAGTGGCATTTGATTGCTCAAGACTTAAAAAGCATTAGCTTTTCGATTTGGTAGTTCTTTTTTCTTTTAATTGGTTTTGTAATAGGAATCGTAAGGGCAGAATCAATTGGAATGCGTGGATGCAAAACCCGCGTATGTAATTTTGTTTGTTTTTCTTTTGCTAGTTTGATCTAGCTTTTATAAATCAGTCGTTCAAAAAAAAAAAAAAAAAAAAAAAAAAAAAAAAAAACTCTATCAAAAGAAAATCAAACAACGTATACAACTCTTTGACCAAACATTCACAAGCACATTCTCGGTGATTTTGGTAATCGTTAACATATTTCTATAAATTAGTCTCATAAATTTTATTGATAAAAGTGTAATATATAAACAATTTTTGGATTATGTTGTAGTTATCAATCAGAAAATACTGAGAAAAATAATTATACTTAATAACAGAAAGAAATGTTCAAAATGATAACAAAAGGAAGTTGAATATTGCTGGGTCGGGGACAGAACTTTGAACATTGTTGGTGGAGGGCCAACTTAAAAAGTATATATTTTAAGGAGCAGATAAATACTACGTTGAAATTTTTTTTATTAAAAATAACAAAATTATTAATGGGTATAAAATATACTGTACATGGTATCAAAAAAGTTGGGGTACCTGACTTGGGAAATCAAATTCAAGAAACTACAAGTCAAAATGTTGTTGTAACTTCTACCTTCTGCAAGAAAAAGTAGTACATAGCTCGAAATTCATCAAATTCAACCACAAGATAAAAACGATAGGAAAATATAAACTGCTATAACTACTTGTAAATTCTGCATAAAAATTGTACATTGTTCGAATTTAGCTAAGCAACAGTTGATAATTCTGCTGAAATTCCCAAATATTTTCATTACAACAGCAAAATCTTGTCTAACATAAGTTAGAACCTGCATTACTCTTCAACAACAGTAAATTATGGCACTAAAAATAACCTCAACAAGTCCTTAAATGCTAGCCTGCAGTTCATTTAGAAGCATATCTGCTGCTTCTTCATCATCGCCGCCCACACTAACTTTAACATTTTCAGCTTTAGATCCTGTGTAAAAGGGTAAAAACGACATATACAGATCATCTTCAAGAACGCCCACTTTCCTCAACACCTCAAGCAGTGCCTCCTTGCTCTTTTCGTCATTTTCTCGTTCACAAAGATTGTACAGAACAGAAATATTCATTGGCTTTGGTCTCCAGAAGCTCGAGCCTTCTTCAGCTAATGCTTTTTCGAGACAAGACAATGCATCAGAAATCCTACTTTCTTTTATATGACTTTCAGCGATGATTTCCCATGTACTCGAATTTGATTTTCCAACATTTAACATTTCCTTAAGAAAAGTTTCAGCTTTTTCTGTAAACCCGTTTCTGACATACCAACCCAATAAAAGATTTCCAATTCTCGGGTCATAAGATGTCTTCATAGAAACCCATTCTTCATAAAGTAACTCAGCTTCTTCAATATCATCCATCCTTATGAACGAAGAGATAACAGCACTATAACCCAAATTAGGTATATATGGAAAGATTGTTTTGTAAGATTCCCATATTCTTTTAACTTCTTCTTTCTTACCAATACTACCATAGTGACTCAAAAGATAATGATATGGAATTCGATCACGACCAGTGATTAAAGTTTCGATCTTTCTAAGACAATCTTCAGCTTTGTCAAATCTTGAATTCTTGATGTACAAAGTAGCCATTGTGCTATGAGTAGTCCAGTTTGGATTAACCGACTCATCAAATATCAACTTTTCATATGCTTCTTCCATCTTTTCAATAGATCCTTGTGACCCACGCGACGAAATCCATATATTGTATGAATACAAATCCAAATCGATGTTGCTTTGCGTCATTTCCGAAACCAGGGCTTCTACTTTTTCTTGATCTTTCAGGTTCATGTAAAGAGTCATCATCACGTTAAATGGAAGTGCGTGGGTAGCATAGTCTTTCTTTTTCATTTCAACTAATAGAGACTCAGCTTTTTCAACCATTCTAGCACGGACGTAAGCATTTAAGAGGGCCCCGTATATACGTTTGTCCATCAAATTATTGGGTAGGTTTTTGAAGTAATCTTCAGTGCCTGAAATTCCATTTACTTTAGATACTAGATCTAGCTGAATTGCAGCATCACTTGAAGATATTCTAAACCTCTCAGGTCTGTTGTTCATCCACTGGTAAATCTGCGGTTGATGTGTTTATTATGAGTTAGTACAAATTTCAAAATGAATATGAAGATGATGGTTAACCTTCGATCGTATATAGTGTCTTTTTCTATCTTTACAAAAACAACAGACGGGATGTGGTGATTTTTACCAATTTACATGTAAATAAGCGCATTTAAAATTATGGGAATTTAGGTTATGTTTTATCTCTAAATGGGTTAAGCAAAAAGATTCAAATAAAAAGACGGGATATATGGGTTGGGCAGGTCAAAGTGTCAAAATGACCTGATATTCGCTTAAAAGCATAGAACCTCATAATGTCCCTAAATAAAAACAAATTTAGAGTATTAATGTTAAAATGTAGTTTTGGTATTTGGTAATCATTATTATTTATCAGCACATTATCTATTCGTAAAATTCCTAACAAGTAGATTAGATAGTGGTTGCGAGACATGCATTATAATTAACCTGTAACCCAGCCCATCCATTCCGCCACCCTAAACACAGCCTATGTACTCTTGTCAGAATACAAAGTAACAAACAGAATTCCATTTATACCGAGCATTCCATTTTGTATATATATGCATGTAGCTATGTAAATGCATATATCAATTTCTTCGGACAATTTACTTGATGAACAGAGCGATGTTATACTTGTCACGAGAATGACAAGTTATAAAGTCATTTTGATTTGATCATGTATACTTATTTTCATTTAACTTTTGATAGTCATGACTTTGATTCTTATGTCTATATTACTTATTTTGTTATAAAACTGCTAGTACACACTTGCACGATAAACCTGTTGTAACATGAAGATAATGGTGTTTCTACAACTTGATATGTATAAAGACTTTGTGCTGCGTCAATGTGCTGCAACGGTGATGTATTGAAATGCTGAGACTATCGTGAGGAGCTAGAATTGAGGATCAACTATCATAGGAAATAATGTAAAGATGACCCTGACTTATTAAATGATCCCAATCTAACTAATGATTATGTTGAACCTTATCTTGAGGAGCTAAAAAAGTGAGGACTAAAGTTGAAAGAGCTACAAAGAAGGACGACTACTAAGAACAACTTTGAAGATCTTGAACTACAAAGGAATAACCTAACAAAATTTTCACGCCCTAATCTAAAGGCCAAAGAGTGCTCTTTGTGCTACTGCGCATTTAACTGTCAGTTGTGATCTTGAGTTTGTCATTAATAAGCTCAAGCAAAACCTCATGTATTGCACCGTCTCGAGGCACTAGGATCTGAGTGTAACCTATTGACTATTGAGAATCGCCAAAGAGAATAATGAAATGAAGTAAGAAGCTTGGAGGATTTTAGAGCCGGGGTTTACTAATAGCTACTGTAGTTGTAATTCAGTAATTCAAAAGTGAAATATAATTCGAACCATGGCTGTCAAGGTCGCCAGTTCGATCGTAACGTCTTACAATTCCACAACAAAAAAGGTTAAATCGCTCTAGGATCACCAAGATCGCAAGTAAGAACATGGAATTGCTATGCGAGCATAACTGCAAAAGATCATCTAACAATCCGTTCTTACCAGTTTGGGCCTTTAATTAACAGTTTGGTTGTTTGGACTTTGCACTTTACACTTAACATATTATGACTTTATGACATCTAGGAGTTACAGAAACGAGCTTGAAGTATCTAACTGTAAGATACTTAAGTTGTTACCTTCGTGGCTCTTGTTTTTTACACTCTTGATTACTAATTAAAGCTTTAAGATACTTAAGCATGGCAATTAGCCTATGACAGTAATTTTTATGCTAACTTGTAACTTTTAGCCACTAGCTAATAACTCCACGCAATACATTTAGATATACTGTTACTAAAAGTTGCTAACTTGTTTATATGTGCATACTTGCAATTAGTTTGAATTTACATGTTAATGGGTCAGATCATTCATGTCTTTCAAATGCATTACTTGCATTCTTGCAATTAGTTAAATTAAGTAGGATTTATGATCTCGACCCGACCTTAAGATCCCGATCTTGAGAAGAAAAAAAACAATCCTAGGTAGGATTCCAATCTTGACAGCCTTGGTTTGAATGTTTGGGTATGGGGTACAGCCTCACAGAATTTAGGAATAGCAACGGTGCCGAGAGAACTAGGATCTCAATACCCATCCTCATGTCCGGCATGGAACTAGATTAGATCTTTATCCCCAACGACAATTCAGGGATTTTTCCCTCCTCGTTATAGCAACTTGTATATAATTACAATGCAGTCAAATGGACTTATTAAATTAAAAGAATCACAACTTTTATTTAATAAATAAGTAAAAAAGAAAGACATGTATCGATAGTTTCATGACTTATCTACTTCATAATTTTGCATGTGTTACTTCTCTCAGCATATATAAATAGATTTTATTGTATGTCGAAGTCATGGGGGTGTTTGTTTAGACCACTCATCCACTCATTTTCTTACCCTTTTGTTTTTTGAAAGCCTTGAACTTTGCAGTTTTGACACCAAGACTCTTACAGAATCTACTAAAAACAAAGACTGGTCCAGTAACATGGAGCTTCTATGTCGAACTTAATGGAGATTAACACTCTTAAACAACCATTAGATCAACTTCCATAATCCAAAAACAACAAACATTTCATTATGGAAATTGTAGTAACAACTGTTTATGTACTTTAACCCCCACTAAATATAGCATCGAAATTTCAAAAGATCATAAGAGTTGAGATCCATGAAGAACCCATACAACCAATCATAGCCACCCATTTATATTTTCCACCTTTTTTTTCAAAACAACATATCTTGTAAACAGTAAATCTTCAAGCTACAAAAAAAATACCATCGCGACGAGAATTAAATCATCTTTCTATAGATATGCATTGTTATATACTTTCGACGAACTTTTTTTTTTAATTTTCGCCCAGAAAGAATCATATATGATCCGTAAAAATCATATATGATTCGTAAAAATCATATATGATTCGTAAAAATCATATATGATTCGATTCTTACGAAATGATTCGTAAGAATCATATATGATTTGTTAAAATCGAATCATATATGATTTTTACGAATCATATATGATTTTTCTGGGCGAAAAAAAAATTCGTCGAAATTATATAACAATGCATGTCTATAGAAAGATAATTTAATTCTCGTCACGATGGTATTTTTTTTGTAGCTTGACGATTTACGGTTTGCGAAATATTTAAGTTTTAAAAAAAGGGTGGAAGTTTATTTTTTTATTTTGATAAAAAAATGAGTGGCTAAGATTGCTTGATGGGTTTTATGGTAAAAGTTGGATCTATAAAGAACTTTTGGCATGACGATAAATTATGCCTTATTTTTTACGGATTAGATAAACAGTTTCATGTTAAAATTATATATAGCTAAGGCCACCAAAAAGCTAAAGGATAACTATAAACAATGAATGATCAAATAAAGACCCCCCATGAATCCATCATAGTATAATCATATGTGCTCAAATGTGTATAGATGTAATAATATGTGGATAAAACTATGAAGATACTATTGAGATTCTTTTGATTAAGATGTTCATCGGATGATTAAACAGAAAATGCAATTACGAGAAAGGAAATCCTTGGATTTGTTGTCGAGATCTTGTAATACTTAATCCAAGTTGGAATTAACTATGCTACATATTGATATACATATGTACATTCCCATTGCCATCTACTTGTGTCTATGCTGCCACATATCCATATGTGCTTGTGCAATTTTCAACAACCCCTACATAGTAGCGAACCACTAACTACTAAGTGTTAATATTTCATAAGCATAAGCTACTAGAAATCTTACCCTATAGATTCTATAAAGTCAGCCGAAGTACTTCCCTGGTTGAAAATTGGTGTCAACAATTTACAACTCCGACATGCTTCCATAGGATAAAGTGATAAACTGATTAACCTTTTGGCTTATCAAAAGGGCCAAAACTTCAAATTATGACTGAATATTTAACTCTTTCTCTAAATATATATGAATGAAAATAAACTTTCACACAAATTTACAGACCCAATTGTTTTTCCTTTCTTAGAATTAACCTTTCACATAACATCACTTGTCTGTTTGCAGATAAAAACTTGTTGTTCATTTCGTATGCTGAACAAGTGTCTCAACAGCGCAAGTATGCAAATATTGGTGACTTAATTAGAAAAGCATTAAGTCATGCTTCTGGAATAAGTCTGTAACAAACGAACCCAAACCGGCTTGCCAGATTAAGAAATTTTTCTCAATTAAGACAATTAAGTCGAAATCAAACGCCACCTAAGTTATTACAGGATAATCTAATTTATGATACACATAAAGTATACCGGGAAAATAACCAACAACGCCTCATTATCATAACTTAAAAATATACACATACCTCAAGAGCGAGCTTATGTCGACCATACTTCCTCATTTCCTTAACAATCCTACAAAGCTCCCACTTAGTAACTTTCTTCCCTTCATTTTCCCACTGATTCAACACTTGTGTTGCACCTTTCTCAGGATCACCCATCAATGATATCCTCTTATAAATAGCTTTCCATGTCACACTTGTTCCTGGCTTTTTTTCATAGTCCACTGTCCCATAACTATGCACCTTAGAGAAACTGCTTTTTATTATAAATTGTGGCTTTTTAAAAGGTGGTAAGTTAAACCCATATGGGACTTTTAAGGAACTGGTGAGTGATGATGATGATGAGATTGAAATGGGTTGTTTTGGGTGAGATGGAGATTGGGATAATGTTGGGTGGAGTAACATGTTTATGTTGGATTTTTTTTTTTTGGTTGGGTTGAGATTAGGGTTTTAGGATGAACTGAAGTGTATGTTTATGTTGTGTGACAAAGATAAGAGTGTGTTTGAATGTGAGTGTCTGTTTTGATCTGGTTTGAAGAGTGATTCAAAGTTGGTACTTTGGTTTTGAGTGAAGTTTATGTTGGACCTTGTACTTTATAGCTTTTGAAAATGACATCATCTTGTTTTCTATAGGGATGAGTTATAAAAACTGTTAATATTAAATTAAACAACAACGTTATACATATTATTTAAAAAAAACAACATCTACAATATATGAAGACTATTCATTTTATTTAAAAGATCATGGAGCCGGGCACTTGACTGACAAGCGTGATCCTCAGGATTCCTGCCATTTCTAACTCCATCTCCAGCGCCTTTATTCTTGTCTTCAACAACTTGTTCTCATTATCTTTAGCAACGCAGTTTGAGCACTGCGTTGAAGAAGATGCTTGATTAAAATACTCTTCTTCAAATTCATCTTTCCACTTGAAATATCGACACCCATAGTCTTTTGTACCTGGCTGTTACATGTTAAGAAAATAATAAGAAATGTATTTTTAACAGACAAATTACTTACATAACTAAGCAAACATATGATTATTTACCACTGAAAGAAGACATGCATAAAACAGTCGCCCACGACTACCATCTTGCCAGGATTTCCGCTCTATAATAAATCATCTATCACATCGACACCAAAAAGGATTTCTTCGGCCCACCTGACAAAATAATTTGCATAATCAATCAATAATGTTATTTACTAATTTAAATAAATATTTAATCATTTACTATATAATACAAACAGTTATTTACAACATAAATCAATAATTATTTACAATGTTTTACAAATACAAAAATTACATTTTTACAAAAATAAATAACTATTACATATGATTCACTATATTTTGTCGGTATCTCTATTATTTACAACATAAATCAGTAATCATTTACAATGGTTTTGTCGGTATAATTATTTACAACATAAATCAATGATTCATTAGTCGACGTTGATATAAAGTTTCCCATTCGGCTGCAACTGGCACTCTGAAAAACCTCCATTGTGGGTGGAGATGGGGTAGTGGAGAACCTCTGTCTAGCGTCGGTAAAATGAAGTGACCATATTCTCCTTCCCCCACACGCGCAATCACGAGGGGGTCGGTTCCATGTGATGAGTTTGGGCTAGTAAAAAGCGGAAAACATGTGTTCCAACCTTGCTCGGATAAAAAAACAACAGGTCGGTTAATCCTTGAAGCGATAACCAGCCCCGTGAATGGCATCACCATCCAGCGACCGATGGGTGCACTTCCATTGAACCAGTCTATTATATACCAAAGAAAGTCAAAGTCATGTTGCTGCCACATATTTATGTAAGCTTGCCTATGATAATCTAACTCTTGCAACAACATGTGTCTGACTTCGTCCCACCTATCTTGGTTTTGAAAAAGACAATGGGCAATGCACCGAAACCCACAATTTTCATCACCCCCACATTACGTATGGATGGAAAATATGTGGAATATGCTCAATAAATGTATTGCTCACACTATCTCCAGCATATAATCGGTGGCGTAGACTATCACCCATGTAAGAGCTATGTCTTGCAGATTCTTTCCGCAAGTTCGGGACTTTTGTAGATCTTGAATTTGTACTTCTTCGGTGATCTACGATTGGTACTTCATCAAAGTCAGGGACTTCATTCAAGTCAGGGACTTCATTCAAGTTCGGGACTTGTGTAGCCTTGCCCTTTTTGTCTTTTGCGCTCGGACGTCCACGGGTATTTTTTTGAATAGCTGGTTCACGTGTGTCAACAGCTTCAGGCTAGAATATATCTCTTAACTTCGTTAACATATTTTTCTTGACAAACAATGTTGATTTGCTAAAAATATTCTTGAATTGTCACATGCCATCGTTAAACGAAGTATCGTCATCATCATCATCACCACCATGTTCGTTGGAAGAGCCATCTTTAGGCGGGGGCCTATTGATAACAGGCCACAGAACAGATAGGGTTCTCCAAGAAATATCAACTCGTTCTAGTGGAATGGGGCATCCTGAATTCAATTAAAGTGAATTGTATAAATTACTGATATTATTGTGGAAAACAACTTGATAGTTATAAATTTAATATACTTACCATTATATACATAGATTTGCATCTCTTGAAAGCATGATAGTCCGAAAATTGCCCGATTCTTATGGCTACATTCTTCTGGGGTGATCGACAGGTGGAGGTCTTTGTGCATGAGGTTCAAAGCATGTTTAGAAACTTTATACAACAATTCTTGAAATAGTGGTATTGATGCTTCTATTGAAAGTCTGGCCGTAGGATTTATATTGGTTGGTAATATACGAGACAAACATGGGTGCGTAATCTTGCAACCTGTTATTCAGATACAAAGCGAAATCTGAAAAAAACAAGGATTAATAAAAGGTCATTCGGGTGCATATTTATTAAATAATTAAAAACGATCAATTAATAATTAAGTACCCGGACGATTCGAATGTCGGAGCTTTAACCATCCAATCCCATCGGTTTTTAACGGAATCATACTCAATTACCCCATCTGTGAATTTATTTCTGCAAACTTAAGTATATTTTGCTGTATATGCCATCGACAGAGTAATTTGTGAGCGTCAAGAAATTCTGCTCTTACTGCCCCAACCAACGCTAAATCTCTGTCAGTGACGATAACACGTGGGTAATATCTTTCGTCTATCACTTGCTTCACACGTTGCAATACCCATCTCAAATTATGCCCTTGTTCACTGGATAAAAAGCTATACGCCATTGAAAATGTTTTATTTGTTGAAGTTACTCCAACAATTTACAACAGCAATTTAAACATCGTGGTATTGTACGTGGAGTCCATCAGCATGACTTCAGGGAATGTACACCATAGAGCACACGACGTGGGGTGCACAAAAAATAGCTCCTCAAGCTCGTTGGTATGCTCATTTACCCTTGGGTACCATGTATACCCTGAATCCCGCAAATGCGAGTAAAGGACTTGAATTGGAGTTCTATCACCTACTCTGGCTCTCCGAAACTTATCTTCTGCGTTATATATAGTTCTAACGCTAGACACGTTATTCGGATTACGACCCTTTATTGTCGAAAGTATATTAAGTGGTCGTACGTTATAATCTGTCAATTCTTTGACCAAACCCAACTCATCATCCTTTAATCGGATTTGTGAAGAGAGTTGCTTTGTTTGTGGTAACTTGGTGGTAGTATTTTTGCTTTGTTTGTGGTGATGGTTACTTTGTGAATCTGCCTTGTGGTGAGGCTCAATATATCATTTGGTTGTTTCGCTACCTACCTCCCCTTGTGACTTCCTGCAGTTTGGGAATCTTACTTTTGCTTTTGGTACTTGGCTTGTGAACATTGTGAGGAATCTGTGCACTTGGGCAATCTAATTTGGTTGCAATATGGTATTGTGCAATCTGTGCACAAGGTTTCACTGCCTACCTCCCCTTGTGACTTCCTGCAGTTTGGGAATCTTACTATTGTTTTTGGTACTTGGCTTGTGAACATTGTGAAAATTGTGAAACATGTGTTGTGCATTCTATGCACTTGGGCAATCTAACTTGGTTGCAATCTGGTATTGTGCATTCTGCTTGTGTGCAATCTGCACTTGGACAAAAAAGGCGATGACGATTGGTTTTATAACCGAAAGGATGGCAAAGTGATATTTTTATCACTTTGCAACCTTCATATCTGAGCCTAACACTTTTTTTATCACTTGTGCAAATGGTTTTCTAAATTGGCGATGATGATTACGTGTTAATTTGAGCCTTTGTGCAATCTGCTTGTGTGCTTATGCACTTGGACAAAAACTGCTTGTGTGCAATACTGCTTGTGTTCTTAATCGGCGATGATGATTGTCAATCTGAGCCTGTGTGCAATCTGCTTGTGTGCTTATGCACTTGGACAAAAACTGCTTGTGTGCAATACTGCTTGTGTGCTTATGCACTTGGTGCACTTGCATAAAAACTGGTTGTGTGCAATACTGCTTGTGTGCCTATGCACTTGGACAAAATTTAACAAAAAATACCCCATAAAAAATCATAAAAAGTATTGTGACAACAAAATAAAAAAAGCAAATAGACAAAAAAAAAAAAAAAAAAAAAAAAAAAAAAAAAAAAAGCTGAAAAAAGTACATGAACAGTACCCTAGTGGGTAGGGAGGGTTTGGCAGAAAGGGGGTAGACCCCGTTAATATAGTAGCACCCTTTCTATATATGAGAAGTTTTACACGTCTAATTTTATGTTACTTAGAGGGGAAGGTGTAGTGAAGAGGTTGAGCTCTTCATTTGGACTCCACGGGTGCCACATCACATTATATCCTCTTCACAATTAACCCTCCTAACCAATAACTAACCTCAACTTACTTATTTGACGCACACCATTTACAAAAAAAAAAAAAAAAAAAAAAAAGGTACACATTTGTCAGGTGCTTGCTTCGCCGTGCAGACGAAGAAGGATCAAATGAGGAGATGTGAAGAAGGGGGGAGGTGGGGTGTAGTGGCTAGGAATGAAGAGCAACCACGTAGGAGTGGCGAACCCTCCTTCGTCACTGCACCTTCCCCTCTTAGAGCATAAGGGTGCAAGGTGTGAGGAGAACGAATAACATTTTATTTGTTTGCCACCTTATCATCCTCCCAATAACACATCAACAACTAAAATACCCTCCTCAATCTTAAAAAAAATGTGATGTGTAAGGAAAGCTTTAAATTTATAATACTAGTTTCACCGATTTTAATAAACCAAACACATGGGTAAAGTATAACCCTCGTTAGTAATATAAGATTTAGGTAAGACCAGGTCGTATCCACTGGGACTTAGTTCGTTCGGATAAAGTATAAATGATTAGTAAACAAAACAATAGTTAACAAATAACGATAAAGGTAATATGGAGAATTCAAATGATAAAATAAATGATTGCTTGAATAACTTGGGTAATTCAGTGACAATGCTTATGTTTGATCTTAGTTTGATAATATGAGTAGAGTACAACTTATAATTTCGCCATTTTCGTCAAAAGAGCAATTTCATAGTTTATTAGGTGCAATTCAAGATTTATGTCTATCTACCAAGAGACTTCTCTCAAGATAGTATTATATATCTAGTCTAGAAGATACCTTTGGATTTCTCCTTTCGAAGGCTAGAAACGCAGAAAAGTCTCTAGAATTGCATGTAACAAATTGGTTCTTTCGACCTATCCCAACAAGTTAAATTCAATCAGTTTCAATAACAAACGTAATAAGACTAGGGACACAATAGTTCACAACATAAACTTAAAATTGATAAAGATCAAAGTATAATTATAAGTCACTTTATTATTAAAAGATATCCAAGCAATCACAAGAGGTTTAGCCTCTCATGGCTAATGAGTTCATGTCAACAGAAATGATTAAATAGTAAACAAGAGACATACGGATTGAAATGATCAAATGGATTACACTAGTGTCACTAGTAACCAAGAGTTCGGCACCAACAAATATATAACATCCTTGTCTGATTCGTTCACGTATGCTTCTGGCTCAGGATCACGGAATACATCTTACTTAACTTAGTGATAATTGGTTATAGAGTGGAGAGTTCAAATGCTTGCAAATGAGCTCTATTTATAGGCTTCTGATAGGCAAAGTACGGCGTACATAGATTGTAAGTGCGGCGCACTTCGCTATTTTCTTGGCGCCAAAGTTTCATAAATGCAGAGGAAGTACGACGCACATCGGATACAAAACCGGCGCACTTTTATTAAAAACTACTTCTTGACTTTCTTGGCCGAGAGAACAAGTGCGGCGCACATGACTTGGAAAACCTGCGCACTTGGCTTGGAAGAAAGGACTAATATAATAGACTTCTTATTTATTTACTTCGATTGCTGAATAGTTGTGCTTTTGATGTTTCTTGCTTCAGAGCATCCAAGAGTGAACCTGCATTCATTTCATGCTATTAAGTATCGAAAGTTCACACTAAATGATCGTAAAACATATAATATTATGCCCGAGAATATTTATAATTAGGGCGTTATCAATACGTTATTGGAATCTGTAGGTCCCAAAAAATACCTCACCAAAAATACCCACTCACTCACCAAAAAAAGGCGTATGTGGATGGATTGGTTGAAAACCGAATGGCAGACCAACAACACGAGACACAGTACAGTACAACGTGTTGTTCATGCGTTGTTGGGTCTTTGGCGAGCGAACAACAGCTCCACACCAAGCTCTCTAAGGTGTTGTAACACCATCAACACCAAAAAGTGTTGTCACATCAACGCCACATTACCATCCCACTTTTAACACCAACACTTAAAAACAACCCCTCCCTCATAAACTACTAACACCACCCAATTTAGGACCCAACATATATATTTTCCTTTTCATTTTTTCAAACAAACTAATTTTTCATACATTAAATAAAAATACAAATAACATTTAAAAGAAAGTTACAAAACTAAACTAAAAAAAACAAAAAACAAAAAAAAAATGATTAAACTTAACTTTTAATTGAACCAACAACCCACAGCTCTTAACTTTTAATACCAATAAAAAAAATTAAAAAACAACAACAACAACAACAACATACACCATCTTCTCCAACGCAACATACACACATACACACAAATATACACAAAAACTCTCAATATTTTTAAACAAAAATAAAAAATGCAAACCAACGTACATTGGTGTATCAATGCAGAGACCAACGACATTGGTTTTGTTGTTTGGTCGGTATGGTAACACATGCAACGCCGCCGCCATGTCGGCATAACGTCATGCCCGGCATTACCATACCTTATGCTCTTGTAACATACATTATAATCACTAAGACCGGAAGTAATGGTGTGGTTTTGTGAATCGTGAGACTCTACCTCACCACCAACACCATTACCACCATCGTACCTCATGCGTGAGGTGCCTCAAACCAGGGACGAAAGGTGATGTGCCTCACCTCTCTGCATTTGTGCCAAGTGTTTGTGTTTTAGTATTGTTTATTTTGTTTGTGAGTGTGTTGGGGGGGGGGGGGTATTTTGTGGGGTATTTGTTAAAGTGAGTATTTTAATGAAATTTGAGGAGTGGTGTGACCATCAAGGGTGAAAGGTGAGGAGGTGTGAAAGGAAAGAGAAAGCTGAGATGAAGCTGATGTGAAAGGTGAGTTGGTGCAACCGTCACCTCTCAGAGGCGGAGTTACGGGGGGGGGGGGGGGGTCACAGTGGGCACGTGCCCCCCCCCCCCCAACCAAAAAACGAGCGGTGTAACTTTTTTGAGTATTTGAGATATTTTGTAATTTGCCCTCCCCCCCCCCCCCCCCTAAAAAAGCGTCTGCGTATCAAAATTGAAAGTCAAAATCAATACTTAGGTAGTTTTTAGAATGTGGAGTTGTTTTTTTAGTTGAAATAGTGAAGAAGAAAGAGCAATGGAAGATACAGTGAGGAAAACGAAAAGGAAAAAGAAAGAGTATAGAAAATGAAAGAGACGAAAAGGAAAAAGAAAGAGTATAGAAAATGAAAGAGTAAAGTAGGTTTTACTTTGTTTTGTAGTGAAATACTGAATGCAATCATTGCAATCACGTGGGTGGTAACTAATAAGTTCAAAATGAGTGTCCTTTTTCTTTCTTTTTTTTTTATTATTAATTTTAGCTTATTTTTGTTAGTGAATTATTTTCTTAATTTTATTGAACACCCTATATAAATATGGTTTGACACATTAAAATCAAAGACGATTGTTGGCATAATGGATACAGTAGAATGATAAACGGTCCACTTCATTTCTAGTTATGTCGTTGCACAAGTTTTTTTAGGTTCTTTTTACGGTATTTATTTGGATAAGCTAATAATTTGAAGCAGACAAACTTAAGTTTGTTAATATCAACTTTCTTTTTGTAACTCTATTTATAATATGCTGTAAAAAAAATTTTTGCCCCCCCTCGAATTTTTTTCTAGCTTCGCCCCTGCCACCTCTAGTCTAAGTTATTATCAGAAGATAGAAAATGCTAATCTCATATGCCATATATTGTCTTCATATAAGTTAAAGCACAAGTTTAAGCATATCAACTACCTAAAAACAAGAATTAAAGATCAGTAGAATAAGCTCAAAACTATCCTTAACAAAATGTCACTTTTCATATTTAAGTCAAAAGGTGTCACACCTCGCCACGGCGGAAACGCGAGGGTGTAACTTCATGGATATCATCACAACACCTGGTGTCTATATAGAGAACAACTACATGCACATAAATAGAGCATAGTACAAACACAAAGTGTTGTAACAATACCCCAAGATAAAAATAACCAAACCAAAATCCAAAGGTATCTTCAATAGATATGAGAGTACCAAACGAAAAACATAAACATATCACAACCAAATTCAAATAAAGTCAAATCCCAAACATAAATAAATCTCCATATGTAACTAAGTCTCGCCTAATTGCTGCCCTCAACTTTGGCCTTAGAATGCTCACCTGAAAATGATGCTTAAAACGTCAACATAATGTTGGTGAGATTCATAGGTTTAAGACACACATACACTCTCAAGGCAACCAGTTCACTGTGATTATAAAACATAGCTGGACGAATAATTAAAGTTATCATATAAGCTACATGTATTCACACAAGATAAAGGCAACCAACACACATAAGGCAACCAATGGGACGGAACGTGTCCCCCGTTCCAATATAGACATCAATTAGGTCGCATGCGCGAGCAACAGGATAAGCATCCTCCCAATTAAGTCTCTGATATGCATGTCTGATATTGACATCAATTAGGTCGCATGCGCGAGCAACAGGATAAGCATCCTCCCAATTAAGTCACTGATAATACATGCCTGATAATTCCCGATAACCCACAATAATCACAACATATAATCATCACACCATAATAATCATCACATATAGCATACATACGATAACATTATAAGTCCAAGCTCTTTTAAATCACACATAATCACAGTAACTCAAACCATTTAAGACTAGCATCATTCCCATCCCAAGTTTAAAATAAAGTAAAAATATGGGACTATGAACTCACCTCAAACTTTGCAGCTTCCACAAAACCAAATCACAATTTATAACACACAACATAAATCCACATTACACATGGCCAAGCTAAAAGCTATAACCCATGTAATACACATATGATGGAAGTCTAAGACTCATATGACCCACCATGGATCTCCTAGACCCCATACTAACCATCACCATAACCTAATACTCACTAAATCCCTTGCACTTTTAAAATCAGAAAACGCAGAATTTTAGGGTACATTCGCCCACATGAAATAATAACAATTAAAGCTCAACAACTCACACCAAAACTTCACCATGGTCTCTCATAAGCATACAAGCTAATCCCAGAAGGCCATGGTCTAATAACACACACAAGTACCCATAAGAAAATCAAACTTGTCAACTATCCAAATTCGGATTTGAACGCATACCAAAAAGTTTTAATTAAAATAAAATATTTCTACAACTTTTTATCACGAATCCTTTTCGTGGTAGTCTAAGATAACCTAAAACTCAACTTTTCCAGAAGGGCTAACCTTAATATCACTTTTTCACCCACAAATCACTATCAAACTTTTGCCCAAATTCTGTCCCGGTTTAACAGCTTTGACACCTTATCAAAGAAAAATCAAAAGACTAACTTCCCGACCTTGAAATCAATCGTGGCCGGACTTTTTGGAAAGCTCTTTCATTAAAATTCAGTTTAGACCAAAAATTCGTGACCTAAATCCTAACCATCTGTTAAATACACTCACATCTTTAAAGCACTAGTTTTCTGTCCAAACCCTAACGCATAAACTAACGCGTTTTACACTCAATTCTCTTAACCAATCACCATACTATTATCAACTAATGATTATAACATGTTTTACTTCATTAATTTACAGAAGTATATAAACTCTAGATTCCATCATAATTAATATTACATGAATTAACGCAATAACTAATTAATTAAACACAGGGTTTAAGGATTTTACCTTGATTCTTGATTATTGCTTGAAAATTATAAACCCTAATTATTTTCTCCCTTGTTTCTCTCCTTGGTCGACCATACAATCAAAAAGAAGGGGTGAGGAGGTTTTGATTTTGTATTTACAATTATATTAGATAACCCTTATGGCTTAGAGTTGTATTTGGTATCAAATTTGGTTTCCTTTTTCCCCTTACCCCTTATTCAACCGCCCCTATTATTATATTTTTTTATTAAATTTATTTATTACACTTAAAACCTCATACTTTTCATATTTTATGTACTCCCATAACGAAACCTAACGTCTTCCGCGATAAACCTTAATTTTACAACAATCCGGAAAAATATCATTTTCAAAAAAATAAAGTTTCCAAAAATAGAATTTCACACCCTTTATAAATACAACCCACAAAAATAACCTCCTCGTAACTTTCTAACGCTCAAATACTTGAAGGAAGACTCGTTACGCAAAACCACAAAACACGAAAAATACATAAGTCATTCCTACACCACAAAGGCGATCAAAGTGAACTTTTCCAAAATCAATACTTCCCAAATCACAATGACAACCATTAACGCAAAGGGATTTAGTGCTAACTCAAGTACTAATCATACAATAATATGCAATAACACACATATACTCATATATCCACCCAAATCACACCAAACAAAATTAGATAAATCGAGACTGTTATTCTAACTAACCTGCTAAAACCACGGTTGTTACATCATCCCCCACTTAGGGAAATCTCGTCCCAAGATTTAACAGTTCGTCTCATCAGACTTCTCAGCAAACAACTTAGGATACTTAGCTCTCATTTGATCCTCACGCTCCCAAGTAAACTCAGGACCACGTTTGGAATTCCATCGTACTTTTACCAATGCTATCTTACAACGCTTCATACTTTTGACCTCTCTATCCATAACCTCAACAGGCTCCTCCACAAAGTGAAGTGTTCTGTTAACCTTAATCTCATCTAGTGGCACATGCAAACTAGCATCCGCCAAACATTTCTTCAAATTAGATACGTGAAACGTATCATGCACACCACTTAGTTCCTCAGGCAATTTCAAACGATATGCCACAAGCCCAATCCTCTCCGTAATCTCAAATGGCCCAACATATCTAGGTGCTAACTTGCCTTTCTTACCGAAACGCACAACACCCTTCCATAGTGACACTTTCAGCATCACAAAATCCCCAACACTAAACTCCAAAGGTTTACGGCTATTATCCGCATAACTCTTTTGACGATCTCTCGCAGCCTTAAGTCTTTCCTTAATCCGAAAGACCATATCCGTAGTCTCTTATACTAGTTCAGGTCCAATTAATTGACTCGTCCCAACCTCTGCCCATAACACAGGTGATCTACACTTCCTTCCATACAACATCTCAAACGGTGCACATCTAATGCTTGAATGATAACTATTATTACAGGAAAACTCAGCTAAAGGCATATGAGTATCCCAGCTTCCTCCAAAATCAATAGCACATGCACGAAGCAAATCCTCCAAAGTCTGAATCGTCCGCTCACTTTGCCCATCGGTCTGTGGATGATAAGCAGTGCTCATATCTAACCATGTATCCAAAGCCTTTTGCAACGACTGCCAGAACCGCGAAGTAAACCTACTATCCCGATCTGAAATGATAGATACAGGTACACCATGCCTTGCCACAATCTAATTAATATAGATCCTTGCCAGCTTCTCCATCTTGGAATCTTCACGAATGGCCAGAAAATGTGCAGACTTCGTCAATCTGTCCACAATGACCCATATCATGTCATGTCCATTACTTGTGCGAGGCAATTTAGTAATGAAATTCATAGTTATATTATCCTATTTCCATTCAGGAATCGGCGGTTGCTGCAACAATCCAGAGGGTTTCTGATGTTCAGCCTTAACTTTCAAGCAAGTTAAACATTGACTAACATACTCAGCTATCTCCCTCTTGATTCCCGGCCACCAGTAAGCATCTATAAGATCATAGTACATTTTATCAGACCCTGGATGAATCGAGTATCTCGTCTTACGAGCCTCATCCATGATTAACTTTCTCACATCTCCCACTAGTGGAACCCATATTCGATCCAAGAAATATAGTCCACAATCTTCCTTTCTTTCCATCTACGGCTCTAACCCACAAAACATTTCAGCTATAGCGTTCTCATCCTTGATAGCTTCCTCTTGTGCCGCCAATATCTTACTCATAATTCCCGAGTGCAATGTTATGCTCATAGCTCGCATACGTCTAGGCTTAATTCTTTCTTTTCTACTCAACGCATCAGCCACCACATTCGCTTTTCCAGGATGATAGCGAATGTCACAGTTATAATCACTTAACAGCTCCATCCATCTTCTTTGGCGCATATTCAGCTCCTTCTAAGTAAAAATATGCTGAAGACTCTTATGATCGGTGTAAACTGTACTTTTCGTACCATACAAATAATGTCTCCAATTCTTGAGAGCAAATACCACCGCACCAAGCTCTAGATCATGAGTGGTGTAATTCTTCTCATGAATCTAGAGTTGTCGAGATGCATAAGCTATCACTTTCCCTCTTTGCATTAACACACACCCAAAAACTTTATTTGACGCATTACAATATGCCACAAAATCATCTGGCCCGTCAGGTAACGTCAGAATAGGTGCATTACACAAACTATCCTTTAGTGTCTGAAAAGCTGATGAGGCGAAAAATAAACCACTTTTAGGGGGTCATTTAAGCCCGAAATTAACTTTATTTGATCAAATATTGCCCTAAATCGTTCCTTTTGTGATTTTAGGTACTTTGGGAGAGAAATCTGGAAAAGGAAGCAATTCGGACGTTTTTGGAGCATAAAAGTGAAGAAAACGCCAAAGTCTTAATTTTTCATGCTGGGAACAGTAGGTGACGGCGTCAAGAGCAACACCTTGACGGCGTCAAGAGCAAATCTCATGAATTTCCATGACGACCCAGAACGGATTTGACGGCGTCACGTAGGAAGGGCGTCAAGAGTAAAAGAGTCGTGACGGCCTGGAAGTATAAATGTCTTGACTGCGTCAGAAGTGGATCTAGGCAGTCCGAGGAGAGTTTTGGCGGCGAGGTGACGGCGTCACATTGTTTGTCTTGACGCCGTCAGACCTGTTTTTCTATATATAGTTTTCTATTTTTCACACATAAAAGAGAGAAGTTTTGGGAGAAACCCTAAGTACGATTTTGGTGTAACTTTACAGGTTTTTCAAGGGTTCCAACCCCTTGATACCTTGCATGATTAATCAAGATAAGTGTTCTTCTAATTCAATCAATATGTCTATGTGTTGGTTGTCTATATCTTGTTCTTGTCTTAATTCTATCATGCTAGGCTAGATCTCTTTTGTGTTTGCTTAGATCTAATGAAACCTAGATATTGATTATGTGTTGATTACTTGTTTATTCTTGACTTGGATGAATGATTTATATGTTAGGCTTAAGAAAACTGGCAGATCTCCAAATGGTAACATGCTTGAACGTCTTAAGAAACATGAACCGAGGCGCACTAGGTCTTTATTGGTTGTATTTAATGCATGAGCCACTGTTTACAATCCCTATAGTTGTGCTGGGCATGGTGTAGGAGGAGATAAGAGCTCATAGAATTGGGGAGTTATGTGTGCCACCCCATGAATGGTATTAAGGAATACGATCCGTCATCCATGAAATTATAACAAGTAATTAACGTGTAAAAGATATCTAGGGAGTAGTGAAATCTAAGTAAACACATTTTCTCCAATTACTGCTCACAACTTTAGTTTAATTAGCTTAATTTCATTTTTATTATTTTATTTTGATTGCATCTTAGTATTGGGTTAGTTGAATAGCAACTAATTCCGCCCAAATCCTTCAAACCCCGAGATTTTACTTGCTTTCATAAAAATATAAAAATACAAAAATAATCATCCCTCACCTTTAGAACTAGTATTTAGGCTTTCTAATCCTAGCGACACTATTCCTAAGCTGAATGATCAATCCCCCGGTACTTGTCACTATACTATACTACAACGATCAGGTACACTGCCTGGTGGGGGTTGTAAGCTTCTCGAGATCCCTCGAGAGGTAAAGCCTGTTGCGATTCCCACGCATCAAGTTTTTAGTGCCGCAGCCCGGGGAATAGTTATTGTCTAGGTTAGGATTTCTTTTTATTAGGTCTACTTGCTAGATTCCTTTCTAGTAAGATTTTATTTTTATTTTTTAGGTCTTCTTTAGTCTATCTCATTTCTTTGTGCTTTTGTTCGTAACTCTTTACCATCCGACACCGTGGAAGGTGGTAACATCTTTGAACCCGTCATCCCACCACAACGAAACCCACCACTAGAACCCCTTAGGCCCCGAACCTTAGGAGAGTATTCCCGACCTAGCCACCAAGGCTACCGAAACACCATTGAGCTCACCGGAGCCAATGTGACCCCCTTGCGATCCGACACCATCCGGTTGGTGCAAAGCGGATGTGCATTCCATGGACTTCGTTCCGAAGATCCAAACCAACATCTTAAGGACTTTCTAAAAATCGTAGATTCCATAGACCTAGGTGTTGAAACTAGAGAGACTACCCGTTTACGCCTATTCTAATTCTCTCTACGGGATCAAGCTAGTCAATGGCTTGAGCGTTTACCCGCGGGATCCATCACCACATGGGATGATCTCACCACTCGTTTCCTTGCTCAATTTTTCCCACCGGGGAGAACTACTAAGCTTAGAAATGACATCTTGATGTTCCAACAACGTCAAAATGAAACCTTTTATGAAGCATGGATTCGATATAAAGACCTACTCCGAAAAGTCCCTCATCATGGCATCGAACCATGGCTCCAGATCCAAATCTTTTACGATAAGGTTGACTATCAAACAAGAAAAGCCATTGATTATGCAGCCAAGGGTAGGCTAGATAGACATAGCGTTGACGAGTGCTGGAAAGTTCTTGAGGAGTTGGCACAATACGAAGAGGAAGGATGGGAGGACCCGATGTTCCCAAGCAAGGTAAAACTTGACTACGCATGTGCCACCCAAGAACAGTTGTTAGGAAGCATCGAGAAGCAGGTAAATGAATTAATAAGTATTGAGAAACTTGCTGCTGAACCCGTGTGGAATCATAATCTACGCAGGAATACGGTTATCATCCAGAATTTTCCTGAACGTTCACGACAAGAGGAATTCGAAGGGATAATGGTAACCTTCATGGATAATCAGGAAAAACAAATCCAGCACCTAGAAGCACGCATGGAGAGTACTCATAAAGCGTTTATGAATTTCGCAGACCAATTCATGTCAAGGGTCAAAGAAAGGATCAAGGAAAATTCCATACCTAAAAAAATGGAAAAGGTCTTCGAGGTCTCAACCCCTTTGATGTTTAACCAAGAGGATAACGAGAAGCTTTACCCAAGTGCTTCACCATCAATCACCCCCCACTCTTGTGAGCATCCTCAGAAAGAAAAGAATTCGCAATTCCATAACATTTTCGTTGGATGCCTGCTAACCACATTCCCAAACCTATGTAAGAAACGTTCTTTTGGTTTTAAACCCGGTGTAAAGAGGTTGCACCTCAAAAACACCACTGATTTGAAACCCCCTATGGAACAACATCTTTCTTCTCACACCAATGACCCGTGCATAGGGATCAACTTAGCCAAAACGTCACCCGACCCCTTCTACAACCTTACCTCTTTCCGTGACAGTAATGAGACGTTCGACCCTGGTGGACCTCATTAACGGAATAGCTACTCATGGGTTTTACTAATGTTTAGCTATTCACGCAAAGTGCAGGGACTGAACATGGAACTACTCCAAACCTCACCTTACACGGGCATCTGACGGCGTCAGATTTAACTCTTGACGCCGTCAGCTCGATGAATCTGCAATATTAACCCAAAACCAATCACTTTCAACCCATACCCCACAAATCTCACCCAAAGTGCTGCTGCTACTCCTATTCTCCAACCTCCAATTCGACGTCTTCCGCATCCAATCTTCACGTGGTAAGTGATTTTTCTTCATCCTTTTTCGATCAATTGTCCCTAGGACCCATCAATTTGAAAAACCCCTTTCGCCCGAAACCCCACTCTTGACCCATTATTAACAAATCGTAATGCCATCCATTTGGTGATTTGTAACATGGGGGTTACCCGTTGATTATGTTATCTCACTCGAATTATGCATTAGATTAGGGAAAGCACTCATGCCAAGGATTCTTTGACCCCCCCACCCATGTTTTCTGATTAAAGGAGCGTTTGGGTAATGGGTTAAGAGTTTGAAAATTGATTTTTCCCTCGCATTTGCATGATTCGGATTCTGATCCATCAGACGGCGTCAGGATTACTCTTGACGGCGTCAGATGTGTCTGACTGCATAAAGTTCATAAAAGTTCTCGTTCTAATCGTTTCCGTTCACTCCACCTTTTTCCAGGAAAATGAGCAAAAGATCTCGTCAACATAAGGGCAGTTCCTCTAGATCTCAAAGGGTCAATTATGGAGAGTTAGTCCATAGTTGGAGCGAGTTTGACAATGTTGGTGCTAACACCAAGTATGCGGAGTTGTGTAACCACCATATTGATGCTGGGGCTGTGGTTGACTGGGATTTTCTAAGAGCCAATGGGTTGGAGGCTGCGTTTTTAGGGAGGATCCACACAGATGGGTTTGCGGGTCCACAGTGGGAGAGGTTGTTTAGGATTAGGGAGACAGTATATACTGAGTTAGTGAGGGAGTTCTTTGCAACCTTCCATTTTGATCAGGCTGAGGCTAGGACAGATATGGGGGGCACCACTGTGTATTTTAGGCTAGGGGGAGAGTTGCGGTCATGTTCAGTGGCTGAGTTTGGTTGGAGGATTGGGTTGTATACTAGAGAGGAGGTTGATGGGACTTTTATGCAGAGGCTATTGCATGGGGAGACTCGGAGGAGTGAGATAAGGTGTATCACTTTTTGGCCGACCATAGGGAACGGGGTTTACACCTCGACTACCGGGGCAGCATCCATCAGGGACCCCGTAGCTAGGCTAGTCCACAGGTGCATCACATACATCCTATCAGGACGTCATGGCACCACTCACCGTGTCACTGCTTCAGACCTGTTCTACTTGTACACCATCTTTTCTGCGGATGTCTACTGCAACATCCCATTTTGGGTGGCCAGTTATTTGAGGACCAGTGTGGGTGAGAGGGATATTGACAAGGTGTATGGGGGGATGTTCGTGACCCAGTTGGCTCGTTCCAATGGTCTTCTTACTCCTCATATCAGAGGGTACTTGAGCGACTGCGGGAATTGTAGGGTAGTGAGGGCTAAATCCCTCAGGCAGATGAGCATTGTGATGCCTGAGAGGAATGAGACCTATCGTTGGTACGAGGAAGGGGGGCCAGATGTTGAGGAGGATGCTGATGATGAGGTAGATCCCCAGCAGCATCAGTTCCAGGGTTATGAGGAGGGGACAGCTGACTACTACCGACACATGAGTCGGGGAGACTGGCTGTAACACCCCCAATTCATGGTTGCAGCGGAATTCAAACTGGGTGTTACTCGACGGCACAATAGTCACAATAATAGAAAACGAACTCCAATTGAGTCGTTTTAAAAGATTTATCATTCAAATTGTATAAATATCAGAGATTACAAAATGAGGTCCCAAATGGTTCCATGTTTACAGTTTACATTAAATGAGTTTCGAATGATAATAAAATTTATAGCCCTCTTGAATATCCGTGCCATCCTTGTTCATTATGAACCTGAAAATACATGCTAAAGTGTCAACACGAGGTTGGTGAGTTCATAGAGTTTAGTGACAAAATGTAATGTAAAACATTTGAATGATGAATTTCCAGCAAAGGCATCGTAAATCGACTCAGTTGCAAGTCCCGCCATAAGAGACTTGTAACCTGTGTGTTCACAACCCACTGCCAAATATGATCTGGTTTATGTGAACAAGGTAAAACTTGTATCTAGATTCAAAGATAAATGCAGCAATACCGTTATATAAACAATCTTTACAATGATGCCATATAAATAATGATGACAATGAAGTGGAAGCCATAATACTACGCTTTGTTGAATACTAGTGCAACGGGAAGGTAATGAAGTATGTAACATGTAAACACATAAGGCATTTGAGTAAGCCACAAACATTGAGTAAGGCAATTGGTGTTTAAGCAAACAAGTAGCATGTTCAAGTAAAACAAGTATTGCATTTATGTAAAAACGAGCATGTATTCTCCCCCAAAGAGTTGGTAAAACAACTAAAAGAGTAGGGGCTATGACTCACCTTAAGTTATGTAGCAAGTAGTGAATATGATGGTCGAATCGCGAAGGTTTTTACGAGCAACCTATAATAATCGTTGCAACTTAGGTTTGGAATAATGTCTAAGAAAACATAAACATGCCAATATATGTATGTCTTGCACTTAGTCCATGATGTGGTATGATGTATAGTGTAAGTCTTTGAAAGAAATGATTCATGAAACAAGTATGTTTATATATCGTTTACTACCGTTCGGGCCGACATAATTCAGAAGTCATGTTAGTAAGCGTTCGAGGAGCCAGGACACTTTAATTCGTAAATCCACAACTCATCTCGACGGCTTACATAATGAACTCCTCACATGAGGCTCCCTACTATTGTAGTAGTTGATAAAATATATAGATATAAGTTTTGATCCGAAAAGTTACATGTCCGATATTTGAATAAACTTAGGAAAGTTTATTATTACATGAAGATTGTTATTAGGGTGAGTTTCTTATAACTTGTATCTCATGGTTCTTTTAGATGAAGTAGATCCAAATTGTATGTTCAAGTTATCGCCAACTTCTCTAGTTCATGTATTTGCCTTGGTAAGTTTATATGGTCGTTAGCTCATGTTTTCGCCTTGGTATGTTGATATGGTCATTTAGTCATGGCCTTGCCATGACCTTTGGTCATTGTTCCATGGTCTTGAGACTCAACCTTGGCTCTAGCCATGGTTGTGGTCTTGATTCTAGGTCATAAGACCCCTTTGGTCTTCATAAACCATAACCTATATGTAATGACTTTGGTCTAAAAATGGGCTGTTTAGAATTTGAAGAAATTATCACTCGGAAAGCGTTTTCAGGGCTCGAGCTTCTTTGTTCCTGAACGAAAACGTTGTTCCTGACAACTTTCGTGTTTTAACTTTTTGATGAATCGGACCAGAAGGGTGACTTTCAAAAAGTCAGAATGCAAAACAGTATGGTTTAGGCAGTTTTGCCGTAAATCTTTGGTAACTTCAAATGGGCGTAACTTTTGACTCGTATACTCGTTTTAGGTGGTTCAAATTGCTATGGTTTCCTTGTTAAGTCCTCTACTGTAATATGTAATGATACAATATCATAATTTTACAATTTTGATCAGGTTATACCAAGAAAGTCACTAGTTTACTTGTTTTAATAACTTATCTTGTCAATCAATTACAACAACTTGTTTTACTCACTTTTATACATCATGGACATGAATACAAGACATAATATAGCATGAATAATATGTAAATAACATGAACATGATTATTCAACAAGAAGCATGTTAGGGTTTGGCTTACAACTTTTGGCTTTCAAAGATGAAAGGAATTTAACATGTAAGGATAGGACTTTGATAGACTTGCTTCAACCCACTTCACTTCATGCAATCTTTCTACTCTTGTAATCTTGAAAGAGAGATGATGAAAGTTGAGGTGACTTGAGTGGATTCAAACTCAAGAGAAATCACCAAGTATATGAGGTTATGGAAGTGTTTTGATAACCTAAGATCAAACTAGGGTTTCTACCTTGAACTTGCTCTTGAATCTTGCTAAAATTTGGAAGAAAATGAGCAAAGGAGATGGTGTTGGTGTGTGTGGGACGTTGGAATGGCCAAGGAAGGGGAGGAGAGGCTTAAATAAGGTCTTGAGGAGGTTACAATGTTGACTTGTCAACACTTGGAGACCAAGTTGGACACATGCATGTAATCTAAGCTTCCTAGCATGAGATTAAGCCACCTATGGGCTGAATTTCCCCCCCTAAGTCGGTTCATGAGCTTGGAGAGCAAGTATTGACTTTTGATGATATTATCCAAGCTTATGTAACTAGTTTCGACCCCGTAAAATGCAAACCGTAAGTTGTTACGTCACAAAACGTAAAACCGGGTATCGTAAAAATACGAAACTTGGAAGAATGATTAAACTTGTCAAAATACTCCATAATAAAATATAAAATGAGTGGTAGGTTCCATTGGGGTGGTAAAACCCTGCTAAAACTGGAAACACGGGTCTAAAACACGCAATACGTAAAACGTACGAATATTGCGTAAAATTGAGAAAAGTAAAATGTTACTTTTCTAATGTGATAAAAATGATTTAAAAAGACTTATAATGTCTAGACTGGGCTCAGTCTAGTGTCGGTTGGTATTAAATGTCTTTTAGACATCAAACCGTAAGCCTAAAAATCAAGGAATGACTTATAAAATCAAGGAATGATTTTTGGTCAAAGGAGGAGGGAAAAATATGTTGACTTTTTCTAATAAGTTGAAAACTTAAATCGTCTTAGAAATGCGGTGCAGGTATAGGCTAAGGTTACGGCTGAGTAAAAACGCTTAAAAACTGAAAATTCCAGTTTTTCACGGCCGAGGCTTATTTTGGTCATGTTTTTCTCAGTCATGATTAATTCTCAAATAAATCATGAGTGTGTCAAACATTTTTCTGATGCGGGGTCACTTAACACGGTCGAGTTTCGTTGTGCGTAGAATTTTTGAATGACGTTTTACTCTAAAACGTGTAATTCCTTATTAACTTTCACAAAAATTAGCTTATGAATGTCAAACTTTTAATTTGTCATGGAAATGATTTATCACTCAAGCCCAAGAAACAAAAATCAAATTTCGGGAAAAATGAATAGTAAAAGTGTATAGTGAAAATTTCCGGGAATAGTAATTAACCTGAAATTGCGAATTGTTACAGTCTCTACCCCTTACGGGAACTTCGTCCCGAAGTTTAGTTTATGTCATGGTTTGAAGCGATGTCGGTGAAAAGATAGGATTTCTTGTGGCGAATATAATGTAGGTATCATGCCATACCTGTGCAATGTAATGTAGGTATCATGCCATACCCGAGCAATGTAATGTAGGTATCAAGCCATACCCGAGCAATGTAATGTAGGTATCAAGCCATACCCGAGCAATGTAATGTAGGTATCATGCCATACCCGAGCAATGTAATGTAGGTATCAAGCCATACCCGAGCAATGTAATGTAGGTATCATGCCATACCCGAGCAATGTAATGTAGGTATCAAGCCATACCCGAGCAATGTAATGTAGGTATCATGTCATACCCGAGCAATGTAATGTAGGTATCAAGCCATACCCGAGCAATGTAATGTAGGTATCATGCCATACCCGAGCAATGTAATGTAGGTATCAAGCCATACCCAGCCATACCCGAGCAATGTAATGTAGGTATCATGGCATACCCGAGCAATGTAATGTAGGTATCAAGCCATACCCGAGCAATGTAATGTAGGTATCAAGCCATACCCGAGCAATGTAATGTAGGTATCATGCCATACCCGAGCAATGTAATGTAGGTATCAAGCCATACCCGAGCAATGTAATGTAGGTATCATGCCATACCCGAGCAATGTAATGTAGGTATCAAGCCATACCCGAGCAATGTAATGTAGGTATCATGCCATACCCGAGCAATGTAATGTAGGTATCAATCCATACCCGAGCAATGTAATGTAGGTATCAAGCCATACCCAGCCATACCCGAGCAATGTAATGTAGGTATCATGCCATACCCGAGCAATGTAATGTAATGTAAGTTGACTTCATACTTATGTTATTTTGGATACAAATAAGCCCACTTGTTTATAATTCTTTATTTACATAGAGAGGCATACCGAACAATGTAAATAGAGGAATATAAACTTATGGTTCGGTGATTTACAATTTCTTTATTTAAATGAAAAGGCATCCCAATCCATTCAAATAATTACAAATCATCCTACTTAAGAATTCCCAACACAACATTCATACTTAGCCGGTGAGTTACAAGGTAGTGTATTATGAGATGATATTGGTATTCCAAAAGTATGAAATGAATATTCATACTCATCTTTGGAGATGGAGAGTAAGATACTCGGGGGAAATTGACGTAGTGTTCAAAATAGTTGGTGAGTAGAAAGTTGTGAAATAAGCATGATTTTTGATGGGGAAATGATAGAATAAATACGTTGGAGGTTCGAATCATAACACATGATAGCATAAAGCAAGAGTTTTATTCATAAAACGTTGATTGATTACAAGATTGAAACTTATTACAAGTTTCTTCAAAATCTACTAACTGATACTTTCAGTTTAGTAATTACAACGTTTTTACTATCATTTCATAACATTTACTAACTGAGTCTAATCAGTTAGTAGTACAAAAGACAACTAGTATCATCACACTAGTCTATTGCAGGTTAGAAGATCCGAGCAGCTCTGATTGATCGGCAACTTCTTGGTTTAGTGTGTCATAGAGGTACGAGTCTATGAAGTTTGAGGGGCTGTAGTTTCCATGCTGATTTGCTTGTTGGATCAATGGTGGTCGTGATACGATCCATAATGAGTGATTCAAATCATCACATGTTGGGATATTAAAGGGAAGTGATAGTGGTGGTGGTAATGGCGCTAGTATATATTCATACTCATTATCCTCCTCGGAGTTTGCCTCAACCCAATTTTGTTCAAAATAATTAGAAGTATTCGACCCAAAATTAGTTGGTATTGGTTCCTCCTCTTCTTCGTCGGTTGAATCTTCGAAAGGTTCTTCTTCGTCATCAGAAGCGAAGGCATTCACGAAGTCAAATCCGAACTCGGGTGAAGGTGGTAAGACTTGGAAGTTATTAGGTAGAGTGGGCACATAATCGGGAGAAGTGGGTACGCACATGATTTCTTTTAGAAGAAATACCATGTTAAAACAATTCAAATGTTTATAGGAAGTGCTCAAGATGTGACAAGTGTGTATATATCAATATACTAATATGTTCATGTAGTATAAAATGCTTACGGGGAAATGCTCAATTATGCTAAAGGTACATATATCAATATGCAATTATGTTTATGTAGCATAAAAATGTCTACGGGGAAATGCTCAAAATGGGTATATATATCAATATACTAATATGTTTGTGTAGCCTAACATGCTTACAGGAAAATGCTCAAATGTGCTAAGGGTACATATATTCATATGCTAACATGTTTGGGTAGTATAAAATGCTTAATAAGTCAATAATCGTCTGGAGGATGGAAGACACGGAGAGCGGAAGGCTATAAAATGTTTTTGCTTGTAAGTATAGTTATAGTTTAGGTCTCCATTAGACCCGTTTCCCTATAACCATGGCTCTGATACCAATCTGTAACACCCCCAATTCATGGTTGCAGCGGAATTCAAACTGGGTGTTACTCGACGGTACAATAGTCACAATAATAGAAAACGAACTCCAATTGAGTCGTTTTAAAAGATTTATCATTCAAATTGTATAAATATCAGAGATTACAAAATGAGGTCCCAAATGGTTCCATGTTTACAGTTTACATTAAATGAGTTTCGAATGATAATAAAATTTATAGCCCTCTTGAATATCCGTGCCATCCTTGTTCATTATGAACCTAAAAATACATGCTAAAGTGTCAACACGAGGTTGGTGAGTTCATAGAGTTTAGTGACAAAATGTAATGTAAAACATTTGAATGATGATTTTCTAGCAAAGGCATCGTAAATCGACTCAGTTGCAAGTCCCGCCATAAGAGACTTGTAACCTGTGTGTTCACAACCCACTGCCAAATATGATCTGGTTTATGTGAACAAGGTAAAACTTGTATCTAGATTCAAAGATAAATGTAGCAATACCGTTATATAAACAATCTTTACAATGATGCCATATAAATAATGATGACAATGAAGTGGAAGCCATAATACTACGCTTTGTTGAATACTAGTGCAACGGGAAGGTAATGAAGTATGTAACATGTAAACACATAAGGCATTTGAGTAAGCCACAAACATTGAGTAAGGCAATTGGTGTTTAAGCAAACAAGTAGCATGTTCAAGTAAAACAAGTATTGCATTTATGTAAAAACGAGCATGTATTCTCCCCCAAAGAGTTGGTAAAACAACTAAAAGAGTAGGGGCTATGACTCACCTTAAGTTATGTAGCAAGTAGTGAATATGATGGTCGAATCGCGAAGGTTTTTACGAGCAACCTATAATAATCGTTGCAACTTAGGTTTGGAATAATGTCTAAGAAAACATAAACATGCCAATATATGTATGTCTTGCACTTAGTCCATGATGTGGTATGATGTATAGTGTAAGTCTTTGAAAGAAATGATTCATGAAACAAGTATGTTTATATATCGTTTACTACCGTTCGGGCCGACATAATTCAGAAGTCATGTTAGTAAGCGTTCGAGGAGCCAGGACACTTTAATTCGTAAATCCACAACTCATCTCGACGGCTTACATAATGAACTCCTCACATGAGGCTCCCTACTATTGTAGTAGTTGATAAAATATATAGATATAAGTTTTGATCCGAAAAGTTACATGTCCGATATTTGAATAAACTTAGGAAAGTTTATTATTACATGAAGATTGTTATTAGGGTGAGTTTCTTATAACTTGTATCTCATGGTTCTTTTAGATGAAGTAGATCCAAATTGTATGTTCAAGTTATCGCCAACTTCTCTAGTTCATGTATTTGCCTTGGTAAGTTTATATGGTCGTTAGCTCATGTTTTCGCCTTGGTATGTTGATATGGTCATTTAGTCATGGCCTTGCCATGACCTTTGGTCATTGTTTCATGGTCTTGAGACTCAACCTTGGCTCTAGCCATGGTTGTGGTCTTGATTCTAGGTCATAAGACCCCTTTGGTCTTCATAAACCATAACCTATATGTAATGACTTTGGTCTAAAAATGGGCTGTTTAGAATTTGAAGAAATTATCACTCGGAAAGCGTTTTCAGGGCTCGAGCTTCTTTGTTCCTGAACGAAAACGTTGTTCCTGACAACTTTCGTGTTTTAACTTTTTGATGAATCGGACCAGAAGGGTGACTTTCAAAAAGTCAGAATGCAAAACAGTATGGTTTAGGCAGTTTTGCCGTAAATCTTTGGTAACTTCAAATGGGCGTAACTTTTGACTCGTATACTCGTTTTAGGTGGTTCAAATTGCTATGGTTTCCTTGTTAAGTCCTCTACTGTAATATGTAATGATCCAATATTATAATTTTACCATTTTGATCAGGTTATACCAAGAAAGTCACTAGTTTACTTGTTTTAATAACTTATCTTGTCAATCAATTACAACAACTTGTTTTACTCACTTTTATACATCATGGACATGAATACAAGACATAATATAGCATGAATAATATGTAAATAACATGAACATGATTATTCAACAAGAAGCATGTTAGGGTTTGGCTTACAACTTTTGGCTTTCAAAGATGAAAGGAATTTAACATGTAAGGATAGGACTTTGATAGACTTGCTTCAACCCACTTCACTTCATGCAATCTTTCTACTCTTGTAATCTTGAAAGAGAGATGATGAAAGTTGAGGTGATTTGAGTGGATTCAAACTCAAGAGAAATCACCAAGTATATGAGGTTATGGAAGTGTTTTGATAACCTAAGATCAAACTAGGGTTTCTACCTTGAACTTGCTCTTGAATCTTGCTAAAATTTGGAAGAAAATGAGCAAAGGAGATGGTGTTGGTGTGTGTGGGACATTGGAATGGCCAAGGAAGGGGAGGAGAGGCTTAAATAAGGTCTTGAGGAGGTTACAATGTTGACTTGTCAACACTTGGAGACCAAGTTGGACACATGCATGTAATCTAAGCTTCCTAGCATGAGATTAAGCCACCTATGGGCTGAATTTCCCCCCCTAAGTCGGTTCATGAGCTTGGAGAGCAAGTATTGACTTTTGATGATATTATCCAAGCTTATGTAACTAGTTTCGACCCCGTAAAATGCAAACCGTAAGTTGTTACGTCACAAAACGTAAAACCGGGTATCGTAAAAATACGAAACTTGGAAGAATGATTAAACTTGTCAAAATACTCCATAATAAAATATAAAATGAGTGGTAGGTTCCATTGGGGTGGTAAAACCCTGCTAAAACTGGAAACACGGGTCTAAAACACGTAATACGTAAAACGTACGAATATTGCGTAAAATTGAGAAAAGTAAAATGTTACTTTTCTAATGTGATAAAAATGATTTAAAAAGACTTATAATGTCTAGACTGGGCTCAGTCTAGTGTCGGTTGGTATTAAATGTCTTTTAGACATCAAACCGTAAGCCTAAAAATCAAGGAATGACTTATAAAATCAAGGAATGATTTTTGGTCAAAGGAGGAGGGAAAAATATGTTGACTTTTTCTAATAAGTTGAAAACTTAAATCGTCTTAGAAATGCGGTGTAGGTATAGGCTAAGGTTACGGCCGAGTAAAAACGCTTAAAAACTGAAAATTCCAGTTTTTCACGGTCGAGGCTTATTTTGGTCATGTTTTTCTCAGTCATGATTAATTCTCAAATAAATCATGAGTGTGTCAAACATTTTTCTGATGCGGGGTCACTTAACGCGGTCGAGTTTCGTTGTGCGTAGAATTTTTGAATGACGTTTTACCCTAAAACGTGTAATTCCTTATTAACTTTCACGAAAATGAGCTTATGAATGTCAAACTTTCAATTTGTCATGAAAATGATTTATCACTCGAGCCCAAGAAACAAAAATCAAATTTCGGGAAAATTTCGGGAAAAATGAATAGTAAAAGTGTATAGTGAAAATTTCCGGGAATAGTAATTAACCTGAAATTGCGAATTGTTACAGTGGCAGGCACACCAGGGTGCCTGGATGGGTCAGATGGACACATGGCGAACCACCACTGACCAGCGCTTTGATTGGATGTATGATCACACCATCCGCCAGATGCAGCACCTCTCCACCCGAGATCAGCTTGAGCCTCACCTTCAGATTGATCCCTTCCCAGGCCGTGAGACTGACTACCCTCCCTACGGGTACACCGGGTACCTCCCTCCTGGCTATGACTACCGCTTTGGTCCTCCTCCCAGTGACTCCTCTTGATCTCCGTTGTCTTTGAACTATTTATTCATGGTTGTGTAATTTGAAACATTTGGTACTGTAATAGCTTAGGATGCGGCCTTTGTTGGCCTTGAACAATTTACTTGCATGTTTACGTTTGTTTTGAAATAATTAATGGTGCTCATGGTGACATTATTCATTTCATGTGTTCTTATTTGTGTGATTTTATTTGTTTGTTTGTTATTTGCTTCCGTATGCATGCTTAATTTTTATTGTTGGTAGATCATGTTTCTAAACTAAATAGTAGATATACTTTACTTTGTTGTTTGGCCTAGTCTTAACTCCACCTAAAGGTATTTTTGCAAAAGATAAGTGTAAGGGGAAACCCCAAATATGTTTTTAAGAAACAACCGATCATGATTCTCCACAATATTAAATGAACATGTGTATTCGTATTTGTTAGAGTCAAATGCTTGTATTGAGTCATAATGAAGTTTCGCAGGATTTTCCAGGAAGTAGGACCAAGTTTTTCCAGAAATTTTCCGGAAACTTAACATAAGGATTTCTGCAGGTCAATTCTGACGGCGTCAGGGGTTTACTCTTGACGGCGTCAGGAGTTAAAAATCTGGAAATTTTACCGGTTTTGTTTTTCTAACGGAGTCTTATGGTTTTTGTGAATTATTAAGTTTTATAATCTCCAGGAGATCATGCAAACTTCATTCCACAAGCATTATATCTTATCTTGTTTTCTAGGATTTAGTAACTTATATAGAATGCCGCCGATTTTACGCGAGGTTGTCTTGTCTATTTTGTCAGGTTTTACAGGTTATGTATGACAAGAAGATGATTTATATTCTGGAAGGGAAGCTTTGATTGTTCGTTTTCTTGGAGGAAGATTTAACCTGGCCATCCTATTATCCATACCGAGCGAATTAGGGGAGTATTTGATTTCATTCTCTTTACTTTTTCACTTTTACATTCTTTACTTGAACATTGGGGACAATGTTCATCTTAAGTGTAAGGGAAGGGTAAAAAGATGATACCTTACATATGCACTTTCGCTTGAGTTTGTTTTGTTTAATGGTAGATGTGTAATAAAACTATGAGAAATACTTGTTAGTGCAATTTTAGCGCCAAATTTAAAAATTTTTACAACATTTAGGAGTGAAACTTTAGCCATAGCAAGCGTCTCATGGATAGGAGATTGTATGACTAGCACATAACCGTATATTCAGAAAAATTTTCCACCCAAATATGTGAGGTTCGCCTTTAGATTTGATAGGAAAAGCATTCATTATTAGTGCTTATGAGTGTACCGGTAGCATTTAGATTCTAGAACTTGCGTTAGTGATGCATCCCGAGACCGCTAGTGAGACTACATTCGTGTGGTAGGATTTACTACATGATAAGAGGCATTAGGATTACCCTTGTGTTAAACCCGTATCATAATTACTTGACCATTTAAGTCATATTACTTGGCTAGTTAAGTCAACTAATTTTTTCCCACACCCTTAGCGTTGTACTCATTTTTAGTACACGAAACCCCTAGTACACCCCTCCGAGCCTATCTTTTCGTTTCTAACTTTAAGCATTTTACTTAAAGGAAGAATTTGTTACACCCCACTTAAATGTACACCCAAATCGCCTTAGCCTTCCGTGTATGCGCTCATTTTTAGTGCATTATTGTTATTTGTTAAACCCTAAGTTAACTTTCTAATTGATTACATGGTTGCTAAATCGAGTCATATCCTTGTACATATTGTTTTGGGACGATTAGGACTCATGGTAAGTACTTATTTTATGGAGTAATGGGGAAGAACATAATATTATTACCCCCATATGTACGTTAATTTTAAAAGTGCTCCAAGTGTTTTGATTTTCTTAATTCGAGTCATTAGATTAGTTTAAATGTAAAGTATGTAAAGATTCAAGTGTAAGGGGAATTCTCATCCCCTATGATGTATTATTTTGGATGGTAGGGTAAGAGTGTATGCAAAAAAAAAAAAAAAAAAAAAAAAAAAAAAAAAAAATCGAAAAAAAAAGAAAAATCAAGAAAAAGAAAAAAAATAGAAAAAGAATAAAAAAAGAGAAAAAAACATACGGACTACCATCCTTTTTTATTCTATGTTCATTTTATGTTTTTTTATTTTTCATTTATTAGCTTAAGTCGAGTCTAGTCTTGGCTTAGCAACGCCACATTGTACATGTAATTGACTAAGATTGTTAACTCGCCACCAGTAAAACTTCCTTTATCCAACAAAACCGTGTATTTCATATCCCTACACCTAACGTTACAACCCTTTAAAAGACCTCTTTGATAGTTTATCCTAGGTGCTTACGCCATGTGGTGGAGGTTTGATCCTTTCCCAAGCCTATAGTAATCTATTTTGCTATGACAGGTAGTGAGAGATATCTTCCGTTTCCATATTGTAATTTACACTTTATTACACCCGAAAGATGTGAGTATCTAAACACTATTTGTGAGGTGCTTGTGTATGACCTCCGTGCTTGTCTGTTGGTCTTTAGTGGAACGATTATTTGTTGTAATTACTTTTATATTAGTGTTAAATGACCCCTAACTTGTATTTTGAGTAGAATAAAAGCGCATTTGCTTGAGGACAAGCAAATCTCAAGTGTAAGGGTATATGATGAGGCGAAAAATGAACCACTTTTAGGGGGTCATTTAAGCCCGGAATTGACTTTATTTGATCAAATATTGCCCTAAATCATTCCTTTTGTGATTTTAGGTACTTTGGGAGAGAAATCTGGAAAAGGAAGCAATTCGGACGTTTTTGGAGCATAAAAGTGAAGAAAACGCCAAAGTCTTAATTTTCCATGCTGGGAACAGTAGGTGACGGCGTCAAGAGCAACACCTTGACGGCGTCAAGAGCAAATCTCATGAATTTCCATGACGACCCAGAACGGATTTGACGGCGTCACGTAGGAAGGGCGTCAAGAGTAAAAGAGTCGTGACGGCCTGGAAGTATAAATGTCTTGACGGCGTCAGAAGTGGATCTAGGCAGTCCGAGGAGAGTTTTGGCGGCGAGGTGACGACGTCACATTGTTTGTCTTGACGCCGTCAGACCTGTTTTTCTATATATAGTTTTCTATTTTTCACATATAAAAGAGAGAAGTTTTGGGAGAAACCCTAAGTACGATTTTGGTGTAACTTTACAGGTTTTTCAAGGGTTCCAACCCCTTGATACCTTGCATGATTAATCAAGATAAGTGTTCTTCTAATTCAATCAATATGTCTATGTGTTGGTTGTCTATATCTTGTTCTTGTCTTAATTCTATCATGCTAGGCTAGATCTCTTTTGTGTTTGCTTAGATCTAATGAAACCTAGATATTGATTATGTGTTGATTACTTGTTTATTCTTGACTTGGATGAATGATTTATATGTTAGGCTTAAGAAAACTGGCAGATCTCCAAATGGTAACATGCTTGAACGTCTTAAGAAACATGAACCGAGGCGCACTAGGTCTTTATTGGTTGTATTTAATGCATGAGCCACTGTTTACAATCCCTATAGTTGTGCTGGGCATGGTGTAGGAGGAGATAAGAGCTCATAGAATTGGGGAGTTATGTGTGCCACCCCATGAATGGTATTAAGGAATACGATCCGTCATCCATGCAATTATAACAAGTAATTAACGTGTAAAAGATATCTAGGGAGTAGTGAAATCTAGGTAAACACATTTTCTCCAATTACTGCTCACAACTTTAGTTTAATTAGCTTAATTTCATTTTTATTATTTTATTTTGATTGCATCTTAGTATTAGGTTAGTTGAATAGCAACTAATTCCGCCCAAATCCTTCAAACCCCGAGATTTTACTTGCTTTCATAAAAATATACAAATACAAAAATAATCATCCCTCACCTTTAGAACTAGTATTTAGGCTTTCTAATCCTAGCGACACTATTCCTAAGCTGAACGATCAATCCCCCGGTACTTGTCACTATACTATACTACTACGATCAGGTACACTGCCTGGTGGGGGTTGTAAGCTTCTCGAGATCCCTCGAGAGGTAAAGCCTGTTGCGATTCCCACGCATCAAAAGCCATCTCTTGCTCATCTCCCCACTCATACTTCTTTTTCTTCTTAGTCAACATAGTGAGAGGCTTAGCAATCCTTGAAAAGTTTGCTATAAATCACCTGTAGTATCCTGCCAGTCCTAAGAAAGAGCATATCTCAGAAGGTGTCGTAGGAGCCTTCCAATTCTTGACAGCTTCAATCTTACTAGGATCCACATGTATGCCTTCACTATTTACTACATGACCAAGAAAATGCACTTCTTGCAGCCAAAACTCACATTTAGAGAACTTGGCGTACAATCTCTCGCTCTCCAACAAACCAAGTATCAACCTCAAATGTTTCCCATGCTCTTCCTTTGTCATGGAATAAATCAATATGTCGTCAATGAACACAATTACGAATTTGTCCAAATAGGGCCTACACACACGATTCATTAAATCCATGAATACCGCAGGTGCATTAGTCAACCCAAATGGCATAACCGTGAACTTGATGAGGCGAAAAAATGATCCGTATTTAGGGGGTCATTTAAGCCCGGAATTGAATTTATTTGATCAAATATTGCCCTAAATCGTTCCTTTTGTGATTTTAGGTACTTTGGGAGTGAAATCTGGAAAAGGAAGCAATTCGGACGTTTTTGGAGCATAAAAGTGAAGAAAACGTCAAAGACTTAATTTTCCATGCTCAGAACAGTGTGTGACGGCATCAAGAGTACTTTCCTGACGGTGTCAAGAGTAAATACCATGACGACCCAATACAGAAATGAAGGCGTCACAAGTAGAGCGTCAAGAGTTAAAAGTGTGACGGCCTGCAAAAATGGACAACATGACGGCGTCAGATGTAGATCAAGGCAGTCCGAGGATTATTTTGGCGGCGAGATGACGGCGTCACCCATTTGTTCTTGACGCCGTCAGCCTCTAATATTTATATATAGTTTTCTAATTTTCATTCATTAGGGAGGGACAAGTTTGGAGAAACCCTAAGGCCGAACCATATACGAATTTTACAGCTTTTCAAGGGTTTTCAACCGTTGAATCCTTACATGTGTTATTGAGATAAGTATTCCTTTAATTCAATCAATATGCCTATGTGTTGGTTGTCTATATCTTGTGCTTGTCTTGATTCCACCATGCTAGGCTAGATTTATCTTGTGTTTGCTTAGATCTAATGAAACCTAGATGTTGATTATGTGTTGATTACTTATTTATGGTTGTATTGGATGAATGATTTCAATGTTAGGCTTAAGAAAACTGGCAGATCTCCAAATGGTAACATGCTTGAACGTCTTAGGAAACATGAACCGATGTGTACTAGGTTTTATTGGTTGTATTTAATGCATGAGTAAATTCTAATGATCCCATGTTAGGAGCTTCTTGCAGGCTCGACATAGGAGTGAAGTAGGCACTCATAGGATTGGGGAAGTAAGTACGCCACCCCATGAATGGTATTAAGGAATACAATCCGTCATCCACGCAACTATAACAAGTAATTAACGTGTAAAAGATATCAAGGGAGTAGTGAAATCTAAGTAAACACATTTCTCCCACTTATTGCTCACAACCTTAGTTTAATATAGTTTACTTTCATTTTTAGTATTTTATTTTGATTGCGTCTTAGTATTGGGTTACTTGGCTAGCAATTAATTCCGCCCAAAATCCTTCAAACCCGAGATTTTTACTTGCTTTCTAAAAAATATAAAAATACAAAAAGAATCATCCCTCATCTCTAGAACTAGTATTTAGGTTTTCTAATCCTAGCGACACTATTCCTAGTTGAATGATCAATCCCCCGGTACTTGTCACTATACTATACTACAACGATCAGGTACACTGCCTGGTGGGGGTTGTAAGCTTCTCAAGATCCCTTGAGAGGTAAAGCCTGGTGCGATTCCCACGTATCAAGTTTTTGGCGCCGCAGCCCAGGGAATAGTTATTGTCTAGGTTAGAATCTCTTTTTATTAGGTCTACTTGCTAGATTCCTTTCTAGTAAGATTTTATTTTTGTTTTTAGGTTTTCTTTAGTCTATCTTATTTCTTTGTGTTTTTGTTCGTAACTTTTCACCACCCGACATCATGGACGATGGGAACATCTTTGAACCCGTCATCCCACCACTAGAATCTCTTAGGCCCCGAACCTTAGGAGAGTATTCCCGACCTAGCCACCAAGGCTACCGAAATACCATTGAGCTCACCGGAGCCACTGTGACCCCCTTGCGATCCGACACCATCCGGTTGGTGCAAAGCGGATGTGCATTCTATGGACTTCATTCCGAAGATCCAAATCAACATCATAAGGACTTTCTTAAAATCGTAGATTCCATAGACCTAGATGTTGCAACTAGAGAGACAACCCGATTACGCCTATTCCAATTCTCTCTACGTGATCAAGCTAGTCAATGGCTTGAGCGTTTACCCGCGGGATCTATCACCATATGGGATGATCTTACCACTCGTTTCCTTGCTCAATTTTTCCCACCGGGGAGAACTACTAAGCTTAGAAATGACATCTTGATGTTCCAACAACGTCAAAATGAATCTCTTTATGAAGCATGGACTCGTTTCAAGGACTTACTCCAAAAAGTCCCTCATCATGGCATAGATCTTTGGCTCCAAGTCCAAATCTTTTATGACCATATCGATCTCTCCACGAGGCGAGCCATTGACCAATCGGCCGGTGGTAAGCTACGTGATCTAAGTGCGGAACAATCATGGGAACTTATAGAAGATCTTGCTCTCTATGACAACGAAAGTTGGAATGATCCCCGTGATTTGAACAAAACGGTCAAGGCAATATCTTTGCCTTCGAATAACCCTAGCACTCCCGACCGTAGGATCATGGAACTTGAGGATCAAGTCAAGTTTCTCATGAAATCTTACGAAGCTCCTAAGCCTTCAAGCCAAGTGAACAAAATCACTTCTTCATGCGAATTATGTAGTGGTCCCCATGACACTCGTGATTGTGTGGAACTCCCCGGAACAGCTTTTGCGGACAATGCATCCTCGCATTAGATTAGTTTATTGTAAAGTATGTAAAAATTCAAGTGTAAGGGGAATTTCCATTCCCTATGATGTATTATTTTGGATGGTAGGGTAAGAGTGTATGCAAAAAAAAAAAAAAAAAAAAAAAAAAAAAAAAAAAAAAAAAAAAAAAAATCGAAAAATCAAGAAAAAGAAAAAAAAAATAGAAAAAGGAAAAGAGAAAAAACATACGGGCTACCATCCCTTTTTATTCTATGTTCATTTTATGTTTTTTGTTATTTTTCATTTATTAGCTTAAGTCGAGTCTAGTCTTGGCTTAGCAACGCCACATTTTACATGTAATTAACCAAGATTGTTAACTAGCCACCAGTAAAGACTGCCTATATCCAACAAAACCGTGTATTTCATATCCCTACACCTAACGTTACAACCCTTTAAAAGACCTCTTTGATAGTTTATCCTAGGTGCTTACGCCATGTGGTGGAGGTTTGATCCTTTCCTAAGCCTATGGTAATCTATTATGCTATGACAGGTAGTGAGAGATGTTTTCCATTTCCATATTGTAATTTATACTTTATTACACCCGAGAGATGTGAGTATCTAAACACTATTTGTGAGGTGCTAGTATATGACCTCCGTGCTTGTCTTTGGTCTTTAGTGAAACGATTATTTGTTGTAATTACTTTTATATTAGTGTTAAATGACCCCTAACTTGTATTTTGATTAGAATAAAAGTGCATTTACTTGAGGACAAGCAAATCTCAAGTGTAAGGGTATATGATGAGGCGAAAAATGATCCGTTTTTAGGGGGTCATTTAAGCCCGGAATTGAATTTATTTGATCAAATATTGCCCTAAATCGTTGCTTTTGTGATTTTAGGTACTTTGGGAGTGAAATCTGGAAAAGGAAGCAATTCGGACGTTTTTGGAGCATAAAAGTTAAGAAAACGCCAAAGACTTAATTTTCCATGCTGAGAACAGTGTGTGATGGCGTCAAGAGTACTCTCCTGACGGCGTCAAGAGTAAATACCATGACGACCCAGTACAGAAATGAAGGCGTCACAAGTAGAGCGTCAAGAGTTAAAAGTGTGACGGCCTGCAAAAATGGACAACATGACGGCGTCAGATGTAGATCAAGGCACTCCGAGGATTATTTTGGCGGCGAGATGACGGCGTCACCCATTTGTTCTTGACGCCGTCAGCCTCTAATATCTATATATAGTTTTCTAATTTTCATTCATTAGGGAGGGACAAGTTTGGAGAAACCCTAAGGCCGAACCATATACGAATTTTACAGCTTTTTAAGGGTTTTCAACCCTTGAATCCTTACATGTGTTATTGAGATAAGTATTCCTTTAATTCAATCAATATGTCTATGTGTTGGTTGTCTATATCTTGTGATTGTCTTGATTCTACCATGCTAGGCTAGATTTATCTTGTGTTTGCTTAGATCTAATGAAACCTAGATGTTGATTATGTGTTGATTACTTGTTTATGGTTGTATTGGATGAATGATTTCAATGTTAGGCTTAAGAAAACTAGCAGATCTCCAAATGGTAACATGCTTGAACGTCTTAGGAAACATGAACCGATGTGTACTAGGTTTTATTGGTTGTATTTAATGCATGAGTAAATTCTAATGATCCCATTTTAGGAGCTTCTTGTAGGCTCGACATAGGAGTGAAGTAGGCACTCATAGGATTGGGGAAGTAAGTACGTCACCCCATGAATGGTATTAAGGAATACAATCCGTTATCCACGCAACTATAACAAGTAATTAACGTGTAAAAGATATCTAGGGAGTAGTGAAATCTAAGTAAACACATTTCTCCCACTTATTGCTCACAACCTTAGTTTAATATAGTTTACTTTCATTTTTAGTATTTTATTTTGATTGCATCTTAGTATTGGGTTAGTTGGCTAGCAACTAATTCCGCCCAAAATCCTTCAAACCCGAGATTTTTACTTGCTTTCTAAAAAATATAAAAATACAAAAAGAATCATCCCTCATCTCTAGAACTAGTATTTAGGTTTTCTAATCCTAGCGACACTATTCCTAGCTGAACGATCAATCCGCCGGTACTTGTCACTATACTATACTACAACGGTCAGGTACACTGCCTGGTGGGGGTTGTAAGCTTCTCAAGATCCCTTGAGAGGTAAAGCCTGGTGTGATTCCCACGTATCAGAACTCAAAGTGTCCATAACGAGTTCTAAAAGCTGTTTTGGGAATATCCTCCTCATGCACTCTCAGCTGATGATAACCAGAACGCAGATCTATCTTTGAGAAAAATCTAGCACCCTGCAACTGGTCAAAAAGATCATCAATTCTAGGTATAGGATACCGATTCTTCACCGTTAACTTGTTCAACTCTCGATAATCAATACACATTCTAAACGAAACATCCTTCTTCTTTACGAACACAACAGGTGCTCCCCACGGGGAATGACTGGGTCGAATAAACCCCTTATCTTGGAGCTCTTTCAACTGTGCAGCCAACTCCTGCATCTCCGTAGGTGCCAATCGATAGGGAGCTTTCGCCACAGGCGTCGCTCCAGGAATCAATTCAATACGAAACTCCACCTATCGTATCGGCGGTAATCCGAACAAATCCGAACAAATCCTTAGGAAAAACGCCCGAAAACTCGCACACTATTGGAATATCCCCCACTTTGAGTTCTTTAGACTTCGCACTCATAAGGGATTTCGATTTCTTCTCCACACTTTCCCCTTGTACTCGCAGCACACCACCATCCTCTAATGGAATTCGAACCACCTTCTCATGGCATATTACCTCAGCCTTATGCCTGGCCAACCAATCCATCCCTATCACCACATCAAAACTACCATGTCCTAAGGGTATTAAGTCAATCTTAAATGAAACACCCTCTAACACGATAACAAACTCACGAATAACCTTATCAACTTCTATCTCCCTACCACTAGCTATTTCAATCACAATACTAGGTCTAAGTTCACTAAACTCAACACCCAATATTCTAGCAAATTCAGGAGTAGCAAAACAATAATCCGCACCCGTATCAAATAAAGTAGTAGCATAATGACCATTGAGAGAAAATGTACCAGTAACGACGTTCGGGTCTTGGCGCGCCTCATTTGTATTCATTGTAAACGCCTTTCCCTTAGTTGCATTCCTGTTAAACCCTTGTCCTTGTCCTCCTTCAATAGCCAGCTGATTCCCTGGCTGTCCAAGCGCCCTAGTAAGTTTAGGACACCAGTTGCGTAGATGATCAGTACTACCACACTCATAACATGCCCTACGATTAAACCCCACACCCACCAAATTAAATGGAGTCGCTTGTGTAATCACCGTTCGGCAATATCTAGAAATGTGCCCAAGTTTGCCACACTTGAAGCACACACGACATGCAAAGTTCTCAGGGTGGATACCATTACACTTAGCACATCTAGGTGCATTACCAGCATATCCCCTCTTCTCATTATTACCAGTCATAGCCATAGAAACTGTCCCCACATAACCTGCTGGCATTACAGGATCCGTTGCTACGAACCCCTTCCCTTTTCTCACTTTATTATTGTCACCACTAAAACCAACTGTCTTAGTAGTATCAACCTCCTCTCGTTTCTTCTCGCCTAACTTTGCAAGTGTTCCACTCCTAACCGCTTCATCTGTCAGTGCCCCAGCTTTTTGAATGGCACTTAGAAGCGTCGTCGGCTCAGTAGCCCTAACCATCGCGTGAATCTGTGGAATCAACCCACGGATATACCTATCAATACGCTTCGATTCAGGAGTTACCAGATGAGGAACCATCCTAGCTAACTCATGAAACTTGTCGGTGTACCCCATATGGTTAGCTCCAACCATAGTATGATTCCACATCTCTTCTTCCATTTTCTGCATTTCATTGCTTGGACAAAACTCCTCCACCATTATGGCTTTGAAGTCCTCCCAAGTCATACCCAAAGCCGCAACTCTACCTCAAGCTTGAAGTTGCGTATTCCACCAAGTCAACGCCTTGTTAACCAAGGAACTAACCGCATACTTAACTTTTTGGCCTTCACTACATCCACTTATATCCATCACCGACTCCATTTTCTCTATCCATCCAGTGAGTGCAATTTCACTACCCTTTCCATCATATTCCTTGGGCTTACAAGCCATAAACTCCTTATAAGTACACCCATTATTTCCACTTCCTCCATTTCCAGCACCATCAGGATGAGCCCCACTGCCCATCTGCGCACTCAATTGAGTCACAAGCTCAGGCATCAAAGCTTCTAGCTGTTGATTGATCATTTGCTGGAAGATAGGGTTGCTATCCCCAATAATGGGTGTCGACTTCTTGGGCTTCCTCGGTGTTCGGTAAGCTCCACTCATAGGTGACTTAGTGATAGGTTGTCTTGGTTTCCTTGGCGCCATTTCCTAAACACGCGGAACAATAGAACCATTAAAGACCGTTCACAAGATTCCACAATTCCCTTAATCATACTTAACCATTTACTTCCCATCACATGGAACACCCATAACACACAACGAAAAAAAGTAAACTCAATGCTACTACATATAAGCATATCACCATTGATCAATGTAACATTGGCCATAAGTCCACATGTGTTGTGATACATTTATAATTGTGTTGGTCACCCACAATTTTAGATGTATCCTTCCACATGTGTACTCGCTTCCAATGCCACACCTAGCAATAGTAACATCTTACAACAATAAACACGCAATCAATACTAACCAAATTATACTCCCATAATACACATAATATACACTCCAAAATATTCAAACTTGCCCAAGCCTTATCATTAAAAACGTGGGATAAATCCCAAAATCCATAGGAATTCACATTCCAATATACAATCAACGTCAAAAATCAACAAAACAATAAAAACATTAAAAAACATAACATTGAAAACAAAGTCGCACGCGGCTCGGGTTCTATCTTAGACTTAAAACGGTGTACGCGCAGTGGACTCCAAATCCGAATCCACTTCCTCCTCCTCACTCAACCATCCATTCCTATTCCCCTGAATCTGTGGTAGAGGATGTCTTGCAAAATCATCTCTACGATTTCTTAACTCTTCATACACCCGATCTACAAAATCATACAAACCTCGGGGTCTAGCCCAAACTACCCCGTTATCTTCTAAAAACTGAGGACACCTACCCGGGTACTTGGTGGTGAAGCCTTCTTTATCGGCTACCTTCGTCTCATACTTCTTTATCGGGTACTTGGTGGTGAACTTTCCCAAAATCAATACTTCCCAAATCACAATGACAACCATTAACGCAAAGGGATTTAGTGCTAACTCAAGTACTAATCACACAATAATACGCAATAACACACATATACTCATATATCCACCCAAATCACACCAAACAAAGTTAGATAAATCGAGTATGTTAGTCTAACTAACCTGCTAAAACCACGGTTGTTACAAAAGGTCTACATCAATAATTTAGATTCATCAATATGTAACTTTACACACAACTATCCTTAACAAAAATGACCAAACTTTGTTTCCTACTCTACACCACCGGCTTAATTCTTTCTTGCAACCAATACTAAACACATAATGTTCTTAGTTATCGTGGTTCTTAAAGTGCATGATATACTTTATATGGCAATCTAAATATCTAATACCATATATTTAACAGTAGCTAATCAACTAATTACGAACAATGTGAAAACGCAATAACTAGCGCAACAATTAAAATATGTAAGGAAGACTTACGTAAAATTGTTCACACAACAAAGCTACAGTCGATAAAAGTCAGAGACTTAACCTCACAAGCTACAGCTTCTCCTGTGTGACCAATAGCTCACGCACTGCAAAGCGTACTCAAAACACATTCATGAGCAAACATATTCTTGCAACGACTAAATTGCACATAATGACTTGCTAACCTTTCTTGATACACTTTTGCGGATTTAGAACATCATTTTTATACCTAAGAAACACAAATACGTAAGAAACACACTATTTTCACGTTTAAATTTACTCGCTGATGCCGACATTAACACTGATGACGTCGATATCACTTATCTTAAAACGCCTAACGAAACATCACAAATTTCAACCTAAATCTCAAACCCTAACAAGAAGTAACCACAATATCAACAAATACTTAGTCATATTAAAAGTAGTAACAATAGACATAGTAAATCAATAGTCGTATTTACTTTTTTATATCACAGAAAGTTGTTATTTTTTCGAAAAACCTATTGTTTTTATCAAAAATTTTAATTTTAAAAAACAATGTACACAATTTTTTTGGCGTTTTATCTTTTTTCTCGGTTACACTAAAGGCAGAGTTGACACTTTACATTGTGGAATTTGGTTTATTTTTTACACTCTTTTGTTTGCGTAGTTTAATTTCAATTTCTACACCATTTAATTAGTGTAGTTTATTTTCTCTTTTTAGATATTTTTTTTCTACACGCTTATAAATGTGAAATATTTATCTTTCAAATTTTTAGGTGTTCAGAAATTTTATACCTGTTATTGCGTGCTCAGGGGTGAGCATGGGGCGGTTTGGGGTGGTTTTTGGTTAAAACCAAACCCCGAACCGAAAATTTGGTTTTAAGTTTTTTAAAACCAAACCCCGTACCAAAAGTTCGGTTTGGTTTTTGGTTTTTTGCGGTTCGATTTTCAGTTTTTTCTGTTTTTGGATATCCGAAATTTGAGTTGATTGTTTTATGTTAGACCCATTATTTTAGCTAAATTTTAAATTCAAATATCTAAAATTTTGGATAACAATTTTATATAAATTTTTTTGAAAAACTTTTATATAAGTTCCAAAACTGACATTTCATAAAATCTAGCCTTTTAATAAATTTTGATCAATTTTTTTAATATCCGAATACGGGATATTTTGAACATACAAAACCTAAATCAAGAAATCATAGAATGTACGTAAAATAATAAGATTACGTAACATGTATATAAATATGAAATGTGCGAACATATATAAAATAAAGAAAACTAACTTTACTAATTTATTATAGTGTTAGCTAAATAAACACATGTTACGAATATATAATCTCTTAATTTTTGGACTTTGGTGATTACTTATTCAAAACTAATACGTATATATTTTTTTTATTAGTTTTATGAATATTAGTATGTGGCGGTTCGGTTTTTTCGGTTTGGGTTTTCATATAAAACCAAAAACTGAACCAAGATTTTTGGTTTTTTAAAAAACTAAAACCGCATCATCGGTTCTATAATTGGTTCTGTTTTTTTTGGCCATTTTTTTTTTTGGTTTTTGGGGTTTTGGTTCAGTTTTTCGGTTTCATTGCTCTCCCTTAGTGTTCAAAAATAACCGTGTAAATGGATGATTCTTTTTTAGTGTAAGTTCTTTAAACGCGGACTATCAATGAATTTCCAAAGATTGGACGCTAAAATTTAGCTCTAAATTGTGTTTTATTAGTACTAGTCGCTGCTTTATCAAATTTCTTAAGTAAAATAGGACTAAAAATAGATTGTCTAACAAATATCCATGTTCATCTAAGTTCGGCTTTCAGTAAATTTATTAATATATTGAATTGAACACGACACTTATGATAGTTAATTCAAACCTCACTTGACCATAGTTTGATGGACGAATTTGCCCTCCAAGCTTAACGACCTTAATTATAAAGAAATGCTTTTGTCGTCATTTTACTAACCTCTTGGATGTGATCTTATTCATAGCTTTAACGTCATTTGCCAAGCTTTATGAGAACTTCACTTTAAAGAAAAATGAGAACTAAATTCATATAGATATTGAAAAGCTTTATTTTTTTGGTTCTGATTACCCTTGTAAGCAAGATTTTTTTGCTAATACATTTTATAATCTGTTATAGTGCTATTATGCTGTTATCAAGACCGATTTTATTAGTACTAAAATGGGTCTTCTTGATGGCGCTTGCAACCGGTAATGGTTGTTAAACCAATTTCACTAATTGCACAATCACAAATTTTTATGGTGCATTCCCCGATCGTAGCATTTGTCAGGCAGCTGAGGTTGCGTACCCTTCATCAGAAGAGGAACTTGTATCCGTAGTTGCGTATGCTACTCATGCGAACAGAAAGATGAGAGTAGCCACACGTTACTCTCACAGCATACCAAAGTTGGTTTGCCCCGATGGTGATGACGGACTCATTATAAGTACGGAAAACCTTAGTAGAGTTATCGAAATCAATCAAGAAAAGATGCTTGTTACCATAGAGTCATAGAGAGTGGCGTTACATTGGAACAGCAGGGACGAAGTTCATTATATAACCCGAAAAAATAGAAGTGTGAATAGAATGGTTTTCAACTTAAACCATCACAAAAACTTACAAAAACATTACTGAATCTAACTTTTTCTAACATATTTGGTGCATAAAAAGTATAGTAAACTCAAAATAAGGTAAATTCTTTATCTATTTTGATACTTCTGAGTATATAACTTGGGGAGATCAACAAAGCCGAAACTTTCTAGGATTTATTGATTTAGGTTATGGGAGTTCAAAAAATATCCATATTCGGATATCCGAAAACTTGATCATAATTTATTAAAAAGTTGCGTTTTATGAAAGGACAGTTTTGGAACTCATATAAAAGTTTTTCAAAAATTATAGATATCAGTATATCCGGATATATAAAACTGTTATATGAAATTTCGGAAATCCGAATTAAAAAAACTTAGATAAAATATTATGTTTAACATAAAACCATCATTGCATAAATAGTTATTGACAAGTCCCTTAAATTGTTAGAAATGAGATATTTCATGTCAGTTGTTTCTTTTTCTTTCATTATAGAAAAGTCGCTAGTTGGGGGAGGCTCGTGGTATATTAAAAGTTAAATTATGGGCTAAACAATGGTATTTTAATACAATCATTGGGCTTATTGGAGGGGGCCTAACACCCGCTAGCCATCCCCCTCCCTCCGCCTTGGTTGACCTTTCCTTACCCTCCTTACTGGTGGGGATTGACGATCGGTGGTCTCTTAGGCCCAGGTGCACATGGTAGCACCCTTTGGGCAGAAGGTAGTGCAGTCCATGACTATGTGGTCCGTATGCGAATAGTCATCATGCCAGGTCGCTCTGGAGATGGTTATGCTAATATACGCAAACTAGAAGAAAACGGTGAGTTTGACAACGATATGAAAGTAGCAAAAGTGTCCATTGGAGTACTTGGAGTCATTTAACAGGTATACTAATTACGTCTGCATTTTAGGTTGTTTTACATAGTGATCATATATGCCATTTTTCTCCTAATATTGTACCCATGTCCTATAGGTGACTTTAAAGTTGCAGTCGATGTTCAAAAGATCTGTTACCCTTGTAGCAAGTAGTGATACTGACTTATCAAACCAAGCTGCTATCTTTGGGAGTTAACATGAGTTTGCAGACATAGCATGATACCCAAGTCAAAAACAAGTTATTTATATCATCGATGATCGAGTTTCATCCAATGTTTCAACTATGGTTTTTGAGCAGAGACTTCAGATGTACTCACTACCTTAAGATCAATAGGTAGTGCACCTAACCATAAATAATCGAGAATTTTTTTGTGAGGGAAAAGCGCTTAACTATAGATTAAGTTATAGAATTGCCCCTTAGGTTTGGTGCGAATAAATCGTTAACAATAAAATTGGCTCTCGCAACAACTATGTGCATAAACGTTCCCTAATATTCAATTGCTTTTTATCACTTTTAGTCTCTTCACCGTTACCAATTATGGAACAATTCAAATGTGTGAAATCAAACACCACAATTTCCATATTTTCATTAAAATGGCATGAATAATTTACTCAAAATTATATAAAGGGTTATATAAAAAGGGTTTTTTTAACTTGTGCCATTAAACACATGATAAGAAGTGGGCCGGTGTGAAAAATTCTTTTATTTGAAAAATGACAAAAACCGACAAAAATGAACACAAATGACACTTCTTATCATGCGCCTAAGGGCACAAATTAGAAAATCCCTTTTATATAACAATGTTACATATATGCTAATCTAGTAATCTGACGTGTTAGCATTTTGTTTGTTGCAGACTCACTTTTTTTCAGAACCATGTTACATATATGCTAATCTAGTAATCTGACGTGTTAGCATTTTGTTTGTTGCAGACTCACTTTTTTTCAGAACCAATAGATGATTGCTACACAATTGTTTCTCTAAATGTTTATGATCAACTATGAAATGATACTTCAAGTGCATGATACGTAACCGTTTGAATAGAATTTCCGTTTATCAGCAATGTACATTGGCAACAGTATCATCAGTTAGATATTCTTCAGTTAAATTCTTAGAAATAGAAAATTATCCAGCAACAAATTGAAAAACAATTGTTACCGGCTCAATTTCACATTAAAAATATAGCTTTAGAAATTTAATGCGCTGACATTCACAATGCAGTGAAAACTATACATATGCTCCAGTCTATTGATGTACCCTCAACAACTTCTTGGACATGTATCGAAGTGACTAGATACAAACTCGAGTGTTAACCTACTAATCTCTAAATTCCATGCAAAAAAATACATGACCTCATATCCAAATGATGTCGCCAACAAACTCACAAAGGATTCTAACTAGCACTGCAGAACATTGTTTTGCAACGAAAAAGAATCTAAAAATTGCCGATACAAAATGAGTTTTGCGCCTTTCAAATAACAATTACAAAATTCACAAGCCTCTCAATGAATCCACATGCTAACTGTACATGTGGATTACATAAGTTATAGGAAGCTCAGATTGTCAATATACATATCTAGCACAAGTTAGATGTTAGTAGATTGAAGTCATGAGCAACCTGGCCAACTTCTATGCATGATATCAGTGTTTTGAATACTTCCATGTATATAGACTTTTGGCTCTTTGACCTGTTGAAAGTACAAATAAATATTGTAAATGTATTCTGGAAAATATTGTAGAAGTTATGCCACGTATACCTACCATAGAAATTGGTGGGATGCCAACCCTAAGACGGATTCTGGAAAACCCTTCCACTTGCAACAAGCACTTGAATCCCTTGATGCTCGAGTGTTCACTATGAGAGGATGACAAATTTGATCAATTTATGTTTGGGGTATTTTGAACCCAAAACGAGCCAAATGTTCCAAGTAAAAACGTAACAAAAAAGTGATGTAGAACTGGTCAAACAGGTTAAAAGCCCTGTAGAGTGCATTTTTAATTCATAGAGGCTTGAAGCCTTCACATCGCTATATACAGTAAGTAAAGTCAACGGACAAAGAAAGTGATTTCGGTCAAGTCTACCCGAATTTGACTAATAATAAGATGTCTCTTTTCGATATGAAAACCACATAGAATTGTTACCTAACCCGCCCATCTCGCCACCTCTAGTAATAAACAATTTGTACCCAAAATTGGAATTATAACAGGTTTCATGTGATAAGATTAGTTTGTGATTTGTTCCATTAAGTCTGGAAATGTAGGTATACGATCAAAGATGTTAGTGTAGAAGTAGAAGTGTATATGGTCAAAGCTGTGATTTTTCTATGGTATGCACCCAATAAATGGTATCTCTTTTTTATCTCAACTCACATTCTGCATTAAGTAGTAGTAGAAGCGTAGCACAAAAATTGATCACTTACTTCAGAAGATAAGTGAAGTTCCGCTGCCAATATTCTTCCAAAGGTATGCTTTCTTCTTTAGAATACCTGAATCAACAACATAACTTTAGATAATGAACCAGATTGAAACCGTGTAGATAAAAACATCTATGACAATTATCAAGTAATTTTAATTCAGTGAGATCAATGAAAACCACAGTAAATGAAATATCAAACAACCTCCATTGGTTGTCATTCTCACAAAACCGGGAAATTCCATTCATCGCTGAGAAGGTATCAATATGAACCCACGACTCACTTGTAGTATTCTCGGTGTGGCCTATGAGGAATATTGTATATAAGCTTTAATTAAAAAGTATTTGGCATGTGTTGTATGTTTGTGAGTAAGAGTGAGACTGAGAGAGAAAGATTACCTATTCTGTGCAAAGATTTTAGAGCATATCCACTGGGGTAATTCTCATACGACGCCATGAAAGTGATGGCAGTGCACCCTAGACTACAAAATCACAATATCAATATTATATGAACAATTCAGAATTTTGCACTGGAATAATCAGAAGAATTATCTTTCAACCTTATCACAAGCAAACCCAGCAGCACTACGTAAAGCAGATTCCAAAAACTCTTCTTCCTATTGTTGTAACTGTAAAAGAAAACAACGTTAAGGTTTCCAATAACATAAAGTAATATAATTACGTACCCGAAATAAGTTTCAATTAAAAGAAAGGGATGCTACATACATACGACTAGCTGCAACTGCTGCTGACAAATTAAAGATTGGAACGGAACTGATAATGAACCGGAGCTCCTGCAAATAATTAAAAGCATAAATAAGTGTGTCTCAAAAAGTCAACATCGCACAAATAAGCTTGTCTCAAAAAGTTAACATCAAGCCAACCGTAAGTTTATGGCACATGTAAGATACCTTGTGTGGAAGCTTGGAGTATAATATAACAAACGAGAGAACTGGAAGGACGTAGAATGTGATTCTTCTATCAAGTATAACCCCAAGCTGCAATGATCACATTTTTAGTATAAGAAATAAATCCTATTTTGTACCCTAATCAATCACTAAACTTACCATAAAGAGAGGATATGCAACAAGCAATGAGCGAGGTAGAGCAGAAGTGAAGTACCAGTAAAATGGATGGGTCTAGGCAACAAATGTTATGGATGAAACACAATTAGTATAAAAGAAGCTCCGCAAATATATATTCTTATAAAAAACCTGATTTAGGAAGAACTCTAGATGCTACTGAATATCAACATATGATTTACGTTTTATGATAGTTATAACCAAAGGATACACCCCACTCTGAACTCCGATTCAAGACAGAGTTAAACCAGAACACATTGAATTCAGGCCACAACAGCTTTTGCCACATTATTGAATCAACTAAGATTGTAAGACCTGTAAGAAAAGAATAGGGTATGAAAATTAGTATACCTGATATTCGCATAAGCTTATTGCTTGGCCTTAATAGGTGAAAATAAATCAGAATATAGTTACAGACCTATGCTGAAAATCACAGCTCCAACACAGCATTTTATGGCTTCCCACAATGAAATTGATTTTGTCTGCCATTGATAACCAAATAAAAGCAAACACATCAATATATGTATATCCAAATTTAACTAAGGAGTAAGAACGGGATATAGGGTGAAAAAAAAACAGACAGACAGCTCAATAGCAAGAAGACATACCAGCAAAAGCTCGAGAGCAATAGGACAAAGGAGGAGCAGCATATCACATCTAAAGACAATGGTAGCAAAAATCTGAACACATAAGATAGAGGTACAAGTTAGATAACTGATTTTTATGATGTAGATACTTTTTAAGGACCGGCCTCATTGTAAAGAATGCAAAGTCACAATTAAAATTATTACGAAAAGCAAAACTGGAAATCAATGACAGAGGTTATTTACAGTTTTGAAAGCATACCAGACATCTTAGTGTGGCATAATAGCTCCCCTTCAACCAGTAACCATATGATAAATTGACTACAAAAAAAAAAATAAATAAATAAAATAAAAAATGCTTGTTAGAACTCAAACGTGTACCAAATGAACTATTAATCCACAAAACATAAACATACACAATATTTTTAAATGGAAAACATGGTTTAAGTAATATCACCTAAGCCCAATGCCAGTATATTAGGAAGCGGGCGTGTGCAATAGAACAGCAGATGAAACTGGACTGCTACTAATATAACAAAGAAAGCTTCAACTAGATGGCCAAACTTACTTCTAATCTGCTCAAGGATGATACCAATTTTACGTCAACTGCGGTTCGAAAAATAATATACAGATAAGTGAAGTTACCTAGACAACATTAATAAGAAGTAAGTCGTTGATACCTGGACACGTAAAAATCGAAGTGTGGCCAAGATGAAGAACCCTAAAGCTAAACGAACTGGACAAAACGATACAAACTATTCAGAGAACAATTTTTATTGTAAATATGTTTAGGAAGTGATATAAACATTTTGTATAATTAATACTTGGTGCATGTAACTGACCTGCTAAAAGACTATAAATTTTTGGCAAGTGCAGCAAATCAATAGCTAAAACCATTGGGGATGCTAAAACGGAAACAAACAACGCACCTGTCAAAATATTACATGGGAGAAGGAGTTGTTAAAAATCGGGACCATGTTTTATACTATATGAAAGTCTGCTACAAAATACATTTTTATGATGAAGTAGTTTATGAAGTAAAAGAGCTTACCAATAAAAGTGCGCGGAACAACACCAGGGAACTCCAAATGGTCATACTGTTGTGTAAGTGACAATAAGACCCGATATTATATTTTTATAGATCCCAAATGTAAAGATAGTATGGAGAGAAAGACAAGCACTTACATTATCTATGTGATGCTGATGATAAAGGATATCGTGCATGGCCTGAAATGCTAAAATAACATCAGTTTAACTCAAAATCACAACTTTTGATGCTGAAGTAGGTGGAATTCCAAGATGAGACAGGTGAAAAGCTCATGAGTTTAAAGGACGTGATTATCATGAAGAACATAGTCAAAGTTTCAATCCAAGATAAGACAATAATAAATCAGGCAATGGGAGCATGTTACTTTAATCTAGTGTCATACGTAAATCTTTTCCATATATTAATAGAAGCTAATAAAATCAGTTCATCCAAGATAATAATTTTCTAGCGGTTCAAATTTACTAAGTATATTAATTGTAGATTCCTAAATTTTGGGTTAAATAACTAAAGGGTGTGTTTAGTTGGCGAAAAACATCCCATTTTTCCTGGAAATTTTTCATAGGAAAATGGAAAAACTGAAAATCCGTTTAGTCACACATTTTTCCAACAATTTTCAAAAAAAGTGAAATTCTCACTTTCCAAATTTTAACTAGAAAAATGAAAACCCCAATCTACCTTTCTCCACTTATTTCGCTCTAACGAAAAGAGATGGGATTTCTCAATCTACCACATAAGTATCTCATTCTAACCCTAATCACCATTGGTAACATCTCCACCTTAAAATATAACTCCATCTAAACGGGTTTTCAAAATTCAACTCTTCTCTATAGAAGAAAAACCACTCCCTTCTCAAGGAATCTAAAAACGAAAAAACAAGAAAAAAATTTCTACAACTAAACGCTACCTAACCAACCTAACTGACATTCAGTTTTTACTAATTTCAAAATGTAATTTAGAGGAAGATTAAAAATGATGATTGAAGGTACCTGAACATTAAAGCTTTCTTCAACTTTAGTAAAGGGAACCATAAGCACATAAAATGCAGCAATTGATCCCAGGAGTAAATCATAACCTAATTAAAATTAATCAACTTATAAGGGTTAATTGAAATGAAGTCTAATAAATTATTAAATGTTAACAAAATTTACCGTAATTTGACATGAAATTGGAAGATCGGTGACGATCCATTGGAGGAGGGGTTTGTGCAGCTTTTTACGATGTGTTTCGAGAAGATGTGGCTGTGTTTGGGAGGGGTTTACAAAAACCATAAGCTTTAATAAGCTTTAAGTCCACTCAAAAGAGCTTTAAATATTCTTCAAAAAATAATTATTATCACCCAAAAACTAAAAATATTTTTATGCAAACTTACATTAATAAACTTCACTTTCAACTAATTCGCTAAACAGCTTTATAAAAATATAAGCTTCAGCTCGCCTTACAATATAAGAATCATTGTTCCAATAAATTCACTAATACATTATTTCAACTATAAAAATCAATTAAATTTTAAAATCGTTTCACTAAAGTCACTCAAACTATTTTACAACTGCAAAAACTAGGGGTGAGAAAAAAACCGAAAAAACCAAAACCGAACCGAAAAACAAAAAAAAAACTGACAGAAACTAAAAACCAATGGTTCGTAAATTAGATACGTGTACACATGAGAAAACAGATTACAGAGACGTCATAACAAAATTTCAGATCTGTGCTGACAAAAAAAATTAGGAGGTACGTGATGTGGTTTTGGTTGTAGGGTTTTATTTGGTACAATACTTTAACTATATTTACTGTTCTTTAATTGAAGAGATTGCTGTTGTTTTTGAAAAAGAAATAGAATAAGATTGGCGTAATTTTGTTAATTTAATTGTTATGTTTTTTTTAAATGAAGTCATAAATCTGTTTTTTTGGATTTTCACAGGAATTGTGTGTATATCTAGGATTATAGTGTCGACGTGATCGCAAGAGCTAATGAATTACATCACATTTTCCTTCAAGATAATATCGCGAGTATTCATTATTACATCACATTTGCTCGGTTCTCTATCTATTATTGAGGGCTTCGTAACCCAACTACTTAACCAAACATTTTTTTTTAAACCATCCCTCAAATCTAAATAAACGGACCCTTAGTATTTGTTTCATAGTAGGACTATTACATGGGCCATTTGGTAAGGCCCATCAATTGACATCCAAAAATCTGCATCCTTAAAATTAGACACAGTTAGGTATTCAAAAACCCCAGTAAAATCAAGATTGTTGAAGAAAAGAAAATCAATTGTTGGTAAAAACAAGGGTACGTAAGTTGGTCTTAAGTTATTATTTTGTTCCATTTAGTTTTCAAAATGACTATGACATTCTTAAAAGGGTGTTTGGATTATATTTGCAAAAGTAGTATTGCTGTAACAGAGATGGAAGAATATGATTATGTTCCGAAAGAGTTAATCCATCTTATACAATCATTTTTGCCCCCAAAAGATGCTGCCCGCACATGTGTCTTGTCCAAGTCATGGCTACACGCTTGGTCCACCATTAATACCCTCAGGTTTGTAACTCCTGGTCAGCTCACCATACAAAAACAAATAGACGACTACATTAGCTGTATTGATCGCACTCTTTTACGCTATCACAACCAAAACATGTCAGTTGAATGTTTTCACCTTCACTTAGACGGCATTCACAACTCGTCATTATTGCTTTATCCTTTAGAAAATTGGTTTCAAGCACTAGCGGCTTTTGCAAACTCTACTCTCAAGGAGCTTTCCCTAACTATGTCTGGTGTAAAGTTTGTTGCGAATACCTATGAGCATGCTTCTCTTACGCTTCCGGATGCGATATTCTCTTATGAAAACCTAGATATATTAAGTTTAAGAGCAGATGACATAAGAGCAGATGACATACAGACAGCCATCTGTCAGGTTAGGGTGAATGCAAGTTCTGTCATCAGGTGCTCCTTCCTACGCGTACTCGAGCTCTATTATGTGAGCATAACTGAAGAGGCACTTCATAACTTATTATCTTCTTGTAGCTTACTTGAGAAGATAAACATAGAGTTTGGTATTTTCGTGCGCTTGAAGATGATTAAGGTGATAAACCTCCGTTGCCTTCGTGAATTGAAAATCAATTTATTGATGAACGACCTCCTGGAAATGTATGATCTCCCAAGTCTTCACTTGTTTTCTTACAGCTCCGGGTCAATGTATACAATCAGAATGGATACACTAAGGAGCGTAAGAGAATTGGTTTTATTACGTTTGATGGTGCTAGATGATGCATTTTCCGATATTATAAAAACAAAGTTTCCTTTTCTCGAGACTTTGACCCTTGAAATCAAATACTGTGTGCTAGAAACTATTAATATTACCTGTGTTTCCTTAAAGAGATTGACTCTTAGTATCTACTTAGACAAGCAATTGAACATACAAGTTTATGCTTCAAAATTACTTTATTTCTCATACAATGGCTGGAAAATGGCTACTCTCTTGTTTCCATCTGGTACTCCTGCACATATTCAGCTCATACTAAGGTTTCTTAAAAATCATCCAATTGATCTGTCCTTTTTTCTTAAGGTGAGACAAGCACTTGATTTATCAAGCAACTTTGACATCGAAACAATAGATGATTTCGTGCCATCAAACATAAACCTTGATGATCTCAGAAGAATGGTTCCGTTTCCAGCTAGGAACGTGCAACAACTATCGTTTGGAAGGGCAATAAAGTTGTGGAAGCAGCACTCGCCACTTTTAGATTTTCTTTTTTCAATTTGCTATCCCCGTTATGTTAAGGCATATTATAGGTCGTCTAACAGCAAAAACTACTTGTATAAGCAGATGGTGGGCATGATGTATAAGAAAGCATGTAACCTGAAAGATATTGAAATAAAAAATCCTCATGATGGAAAATGGGAAAGCCTAACATATTCTTGGAGAAGTTATCATCATGATGGAAAATCGGAAAGCCTTACATATCCTTGGAGAAGTTATCATTTTCCTTTTGAGCTACCTGACAAGGGCAATCACTACAATTCAGATGAGTTCAAATTGAATTGGTTATTTGATTTACATACTGTATTTAAGATTCAATCATTTGATTTAATGTTTAAATTTTTTTAGCATATTATTTTATTTAATTACTTGGTTCAATTATTTGATTTAAATACTGTATTTAAGGCGAAACTCCCCAAACACAAGTAACTTGTTTATTTTATCAATTGTGATTGAGTTGATCAGTAGAGCACTTCTCTCTTGTTTGTGTTGTAATATTTCATTGTTTATATGAGACTTAAGTTTGTTAATTGATCAAGAGCAATTTCCAGCCTTAAAACTCAAATGGCAAACAATAATGAGACGTATCTCTAGCTAGATGCATCCCCAAACCTCATCAGCTGTAAATTATGTCTAGTAATCGGTTATTTAGAATGAACTCGTGCATGAACTGATATGCCTTAAAAGGCACGAGTTTTGCCGTAAATGACATAATATAAACTTGGTAATTTTGTGTTCTATCAGACAACAAAAGCAACTTTTCAGAAATCTAACATAAATATATATAAATAGAGGCTCATCTGTAAGCAAATACTTCTAGATGTTGGCGGCTTAAGTTCTACCCGAAAAATGTAAACTATCAGAACCAAAACTATAATAAGTATGGAATACATGTAATGGCATCCTTTAACCTTATGCAATTCAGAAAGGTACAGTTGAGTTTGGGTTCTCAAAAGGGTAAATGCTACGTATTACCAACATACTTTCAATTTTGTACCGACTTGAAACACGTACTATTTTATTCAAGGACTTCAACATCGTACTTTCAATTTTTGTTTCGATATAACCAATATGACCACGTGGAGTTGCCATGTCACTGATTTTTCCCGCCCATAAGCCACGGTGGCAATTATCCCTCCCAAATAACTTTATACCCGCACATGCACTTGGTATATGCACAAAACTATTAAGTGCATTATGGTGAAAAGACAGATTCCCACAAAAAAACACAAAACCATTATAAAGTACATGCTTTTCCTTAATTTATGATGGTCAAAAGATAATACATTGTTCAAAATATTCCCACCAAAGCTTGGACATACCACAAAAGGTGCAATTCCCACATGCACTTGTCTACCCATTAGACCCATTACAAATGGCTACACAGAAAGCATGCGTATATCCTAATAGTTCATTACAGTACTTAAGTTAATCAAATAACCTAATCAGAAACATCAAAGGCATTGTCTGGAGTACTTCCAGTTCCATGTCTGTCAAATTGATAAGGTTTGTTCCTCTTAGCTATTCTTTCAGATCTTCCATGGTTCTTATGGTAAATTCTTACGCCATCCACATATGCCTTGTCCATCCATTTGTTCATGTTTCTTTTCTTTTTTGGTGTTGGTTGGTCCTCAACTGATGTTTCCACAACAACTGCTTTACCTTTATCAGATGGTGTTTGATCAAGATTTGTGACTGATGTTTCCACAGCTGGTGCTTCATCAACTAATGCAGGTATTTCAACAGCTCCATGGTTGCCTGATTCTTGAGTAGGAATGTGTGGAATCAAAGTCTGTTGTTCCATGGTTGCATGATTCTCTTCCCATTCCTGTTGTTCTCTTCTTTCTTTATCAAGCCTTTCTTGTTCTTTTGCTTTTTCCTCTTCTAATATTGCTTGTTGTTCCATTACTTCCCTAAAAGCTTGTTCATCTAATTCCAGTTGGTATGCCTGACAAAAAAAAAAAAAAAAAAAAAAAAAAAAAAAAAAAAGTAGTTAAATGTCCATCTGATATAATAACTAGTTAAAAGAGTGTTTATATGTTAATACATACCTCTTCCTCAGTTAATGGTCCATCTGATGTCCATGTTCTTCCACCCCTGCTACTTGAACAACCCATCCCCCCACCACGTCTACCACCACTACCCATACCTCTACCACCACTACCCATACCTCTGCCACCACTACCCCCACCTCTGCCACCCCTACCCCCACCTCTGCCACCCCTGCTACTTGCAGATATACCTACTTTGGTTTTTGGTTTTCTACCAGGTTGTTTTTTTTCAACTGTAGGTTTTGGTTGTGGCTCTTCTTTACATGATGTCTTATTGTGACCCTTTTGCCAACAATTTGTACAAGTCATAACCCTACCCTGCCTACTAACTTGTGTTGCATTACTTTCACAAGGTGCTTTGATTCTAGCTTTTCGTGGTCTGCCAGGCATCTTTCGTATTAGTGGTGGTAGAGGTGGAACATCTTTAGTCCTTGTCCACAAATTTGAACCAAATACAGGTTGAATGGAAAACTGATATGCATTAAACCATGCCTCTTGACTATACCAGTAGCTAACACCTACATCCATGTCAGTGCCTACATGCACATAGGCTGCTACAGCATGTACACAAGGGACACCACTTAATTCCCACATTCTACAACTACAAACCTTGTTCAGCAGATTCACACCAAAGCTGTCATCACCTTTTCTAACTTCCAGCACTTGGAAACCACTAGGAAAGACATACCAATCACTGTAATAATATGAAACATTCAATCAGTAAATAGTGAAACTATATAACAAGCCAAACAATAAATAACATTTAAAGTGTATGTAAATACCTTGATTTATCCATAAGTAACCTTAACGTCTTCCTTATACTAGGTGTGATTGTGTCTTCTAAATCAAAAGCAAGCTTATTCATTGCAACTAATCTTTGCATGATGTATAACCGTATCTCTTCCAACATAGTGATTATTGGTTTTTGTCTTGGACCCAAGATTGCTCTATTAAAACTTTCGCATATCCCATTCTCAAAGGCTGCACATCTCCTATCCATCTCAAAGAACGCCCTTGACCATGAGTTGGGATTTCTTTGAACTAGATAATCATAAGCCTTTTGATCTGTCAGTTTTATTGTGTGCATTATTAGCTCAAACTCTTGTGGGAGTGTACAAGAGGCTGCTTTCCAAAAGAGTCTTTGATATTCAAGTCCACTGAATTTCTTTTTGAAATTGGCAAATACATGCCTTGTACATTTTCTGTGCTCAGCCTTTGGTAACCAATCATTCACAGCATCCAGTAAGCCCTGACAGTGAAGATATTGATTATGATTTGATATAAGAATCTGATATAATTGTTAAGTATTTAAATTGATTCAAATTAAACAAAATTGTAGGAATTTTAGCTTATGAGAATCAGATATGATTGTAATGCCATTACCATCCTTCAGAGATAGATCATCACTTAGCAGATGCAAGAACCAACCCCAATTCTCATGATTCTCAACCCTTACTACAGCCCATGCAATCGGATACATTTGGTTGTTAGCATCTCTTCCCATGGCTGTCAGTAGTTCTCCACTACAAGTGTGCTTTAAAAAACAACCATCCAACCCTATCACCTTCCTACACCCTGCTAGCCAGCCATCTTTGACCCCCTTAAAACAAATGTACATCCTTTTAAAATACACAGACCCATTAGTTGATTCATGGACATCCAAACGACATGTAGACCCAGGGTTTGAGTCTAATATTGCTTGCCTATAGTCATATAACTTCCCATAATGCTCTAAAAGCCCACCCTCATGCTCAAATAAGGCCAACTGTCTTGCTCTCCTGCACTGTCCTAAACTCACTCGTATCATGTATTTCCTTTTTATGTCTTCTTGCATTTTCCTTAAAGGCGTGAATGGATCATCAATGATTTCTTTAAAATAACGCAGACCAATCCACTTATAAGTCACAAGGGAGCCTAAGTTGTAATTCCTACAACATTTATGTTCTGGAATGAGAGACTTAATTTGAAAAGAACGTTCCTCAGACATCCATGAAGCCCAAAGTCTAAAAGTACAACCAACACTTTTAGTCTTTTGTCTTTGCTTCTTAGTCGACTTAGGTGATGCACTCGAACCCTCCCCAGATTCTATTGCTACAATATCTTTGATCACCTTCTTTTTCTTAACAACTTTCTTACCCTGTTTCCTCTTACTCCTATCTTTAAGCGGCATCACTCTATTTTTGTTACCTTTTTTACCTACACATCTTCCCTCAGCAACATTTCTACCACAATAAACCAAGAGATATTTCCAGTCATTTTTCATGTACCAAAGCTGATAGCCATGTACTACACCATAGTTTGCCAATGCCATTTTTAACTGATGTGGGCTCTCATATCTCATGCCTAGCATTGGTTCCATCTTATCCAAAGGGATGCTAGGGTTAAATGCAGGATAAACTACACCCTTTTTCACCTTATACACAGGATCTATATGATTGTCATCAGGATCTACTTCAGGTGTTTCATTAATACCAGGCCTTCTACATTCACCATTATCTGACCACAAGATCCTAGAACTGCATAGCTTATTCAAGAATGGGTCTTGTGTACTAATGTTCTTAATGCTAACACTGTCATCACCCTCAGTTTGAAAGTCCACACAGTCTATCTCCTCATAATCATCACTAGAATAATTGTCATCACTAGAATATATGATATTCCCATTTTGTTCTTCATTTTTTTCAAACTCACACAGTTCCATAAGATCATAACCAAGGTGTTCAACATACATATCTATCATATTACCATTCTCATAACCAACAGTCAACATGTCTACAATATCTTGGTCTGACTTAATTTCTTTTAAACCTACACTCAACTTATCACCAGTCTTACAATAATAAACGTTTTTAAAGCAACCATGTGGAACTAACCTTGTCACAATTTGCAACAGATTCTCATAGGACATTTCATCAAATTTGGTATCATTGACTTCTTTCATCTCACCCTGAACGCATCTCAAAGGGTTTGAAACAAAAATCCCATCATACCTAAAATAAATAGTGAAGATATCATTCCTTGATTTCTTCTTTTTTGGTTCACCTGCAATTAGGGTTTATAAACAAAATTAGGGTTTGTCATGACATTATTAAACCAAAATAAACATTAAACAATTTATAATAAAAAATCTTACCTTTAGCCATGACAATTATTAATCACTGTAAATTCATGAATTGGTGTGTTAGAAATTACGATTTGGAAAAAAAGAGTAAAGTAATAGTGATTTGGGGGAATGACGTGAATTCGTTTTTATATACTTAATATTTAGACCTTTTAGTTAATGGAATGTCTATCTGGCGTTGACTATACTTATGTGGCATTGACTATGCCAGCGTGTAACATTTAGATGGGAAAAAGTTACTAAATTGGTTATATCGAAACAAAATTTGAAAGTACAATGTTGAAGTCCTTGAATAAAATAGTACGTGTTTCAAGTCGGCACAAAATTGAAAGTACGTTGGTAATACGTAGCATTTACCCTTCTCAAAAATAATCAGCCTAACACATCGGGATAGCATAAGCCACTAAAATACTACAACATATCAAAACAACGTTCTTTTAAACGAAAACAAACACTACAATATATCAAAACAAGATATTTAGGAAGATTCCCTTCTCCAAAAACGTGTAAATCGGTGGGAAGACCCCGATCCCATGCATCTTTTGATGCAACCGAACCCTTCCCCAGGACCAGCCCAGGCAATGAGCTTCTGTCCTAGCCACCTAATTAGCCAAGAGTTGGGTTTTAACCCTGGTCAATCTCCAAATGACCCTCTATGATCGGTCAACTCAGCGTTTCCGGAGGGGGACTAATACCACTAGAGCAACCCCATTTGGTTAGGAAGATTCCTTTATACCTATTGTTATAAATCTATTCCGTCACTTAAGTTCATTTCAAAGTTTCATCCAAAAAAGTACACTTTGGCGATACCCGCTAGAGACCAAAGTCACATGGAATGCGGAACGTTTCGGTACTAGATCGCGAAACTGGAACGCGATTCGCGGGGTCCTTAAAATTCAGTACGAGCGGGGGTAGGTGCATTTTGATAGGCTTCGGTTCAATGTACCATATAATTTGGTACGATGTACCAAATTGATACAATGTACCATATGGTACATCGTATACGATGCACCAAATCGATACCCGCAAGAGAGCAAAGTCACATGGAATGCGGAACGTTTCGGTACTGGATCGCAAAACGAGAACGCGATTCGCGGGGTCCTTAAAATTCAGTACAACCGGGGGTAGGTTCATTTTGATAGGCTTCGGTTCAATGTACCACATAATTTAGTACTATTTACCAAATTGATACAATGTACCATATTACAATAATGAGTAGTAAGTATCTAACACTTTAATCACTTTTATAATGATCATTAAGTTTAAAAATAAGAAACTCTAGCTACAATACTACAAAGTCAAAAAAAAATATAATTATCACTTTATCGACGTGATGCCACAAGTACCCATTAAAAAAATAATAAAAAAAATCACGTGAAATGCATCGGGCTACACACTAGATATAAATATATTTTATAATTTTACTTTCTCTCTCCACTATTATCTTTCTTCTAAAAAATAAATAAATAAATTTAAAAAAAAAATCAACCACTATTTTCAGATCTACTTCAAAATTTATTTCTATGTAACATGAATCTTTAATTTGAACAACGTTGTTTTAGGACGTGAAAACTAGTGACCCAGATCCCGATCGTACCGCGTTTGGGTCTGTGACTTTGGTCTAAAATGTAACAAGATGATGGTAATTACAATTGTTTTAGTATATGTACTTGATATTTAATATTTTCTTTTGCAGTCATCCATGGACGCGCTTGTAAACCTACCCAAAGCAGCTTTTGAGGAACTTAATCTGAGCATGTTAACAACTTTAATTGAACTGTTTTTACTTAAGATACATGATACACAAAATTAAAATTGGATGATGACAATTTAAAAGTGATTCCAATTGTTTAGCTTGTTGCATGTTAGTATATCTTTTAAGTAAATTTAAGTTGAAAAAAATGCCATCTTAAAGGCTTGGTGCAGGCATGTTTGATACTACAAACAGTTTTATTTAATTACCTTTACATTTGCTTTTATGTTATGTTGTATTACACTCTGGAAAAACTAGATCTCATTAAACTTGATATATTATGATAGGCACAGAGATCGTCGGTGAAGAGCGGAATCGATATTTGATTGGGCTCGATGATCAAGTACTTTTGACCTAGTAACATCTCCATGGTTGTCTAAATTGAGTTGCATTAACAATAGTTTCTTATCCTTGTTTTATGATTTTACGTTAAATCGTGGTAGGTAGTTTATGATATTTTGAGTTCTAATTACTCATCCGAAGATTTTTTTTTCCTTATATTCCAGTGTTCACGTTATAGGTGTTGCATGTGCATATTATATGGTTTACATTTAAGTTTTTGGAAATCGAGTATGGTTAGATCCTTAGCCTAATTGAGTAACAGAACTTGTAAGTTTGTCCGTAGGCTATACTTTCAAAATAAATTTGGTTTGGCACTGCAAAGAATGCAAAATAAAACTTGTATTGTGCACATCTTAAACTATTACTCGACCATGTCTTTTCAAAATATGGTTTTCATGAAAATCCAGTAATAGTAATAGTTGAAGATGTGCACAATACATGTTTTATTCGCCATTTTTTGCGGTGCCAAACGATTTTTAATTTGAAAGTATAGTGTACAGACAAACTTACAAGTTAACCATACTCGATTCCCAAAAAAACTTAAATGTAAACCATGTATATGCACATGGAACTCCTATAAAGTGATTACTAAAAAAAATAAATAAATAAAAAAATAACAACTTTCTTCACATGAGTAATGAGAACTTAAAATATCATAAACTACCTACCATGATTCACATGGTTCAACTTAAAATCATTAAAGAAGGATATTGTTAATACAACTCAATTTAGACAGCCATAGAGATGTTACTAGAGCAAAAGTACTTGATCACCTAGCACAATCAAATAGTCGACTGCGCTCTTCACTAGTGATCTTTGTGGCTATCATAATATATCCAGTTTACTGAGATCTTTTCCCAGAGTGAACACATAATATATAACATAAAAGCAACTGTAAATGTAATTAAATAAAAATGCTTGAAGTACCCAACATGCATGTGCCAAGCCTTTAAGATGGCAGTCTTTTTAACTTAATATGTACATAAAAGATATACTTATCATGCAGCAAGCTAAACAATTGGAATCACTTTTAAATTGCCATCATCCAATTTTAATTTTGTGTATCTTGTATCTCAAGTAACAGTTCAATTAAAGTTGTTACCATGATCAGACTAAGTTCCTCAAAAGCTATATGTGGTAGGTTTACAAGTGCGTCCATGGATGACTACAAAAGAAAATATTAAAAACAATTGTAATTACCATCATCTTGATACATTTCACACTTACAGCATAAGGACGACCAACATCCTCTAACAACTTCACGTCAAGCGCCTCAAAGAACATCCTGAGGTCAATAGACTGCACAAGACATTTTACAATAAAAATGAGAAAAATAACACTTATTTTGTATAGAGGTGGCAAAGCGAGCGGGTTCAGGCAACGGGTGCAGCAGCCATGGACCAAACAAGCATGGATCAAATGAGCAAATTTGAAATTTAGATAACCACTTTTGCCTCATTATTTATTTATTTTTTTTAATAAATTTTTTACTAATAACCAATTTATGAAATATGCAAGCGTACTAGATTGCGATAAAGTTATTGGGCGTTACGACATTCTCAACAAGCATGCATAAGCCATGTTCAAAATCTTGTATTTTCAATAAAATGTTCAAATAAATTATCGATCATTGTGTTGACTAACAATTTAATCTCCTCAAAAAAGATCTCAAATACGAAAAATGATTTGTAGGCCTAATTGGTGTGTCTAAAAATTGACCTACAACTATAATTGGTGATTGAAAATTTGATTGGTGAATATGAAGAGAGAGAAAAAGTGCTTAAAACTTGTCGGTCTATTATGTAGATCTATATATCATAACTCCTTAAATACTACTAGTATTTAAGTATGATGGAATACTAAATTGGCGCAATTGAGCTACAATTTAGCCACACAAAACTTCCAGATTCTAGTTCATTTTTAGATGTGAACAACATTATATATAAAAAGAATCAACAGTTACAAAATCACAGTAATAGTCATTATCTTTAAAATTTATATACGAAAAAAGAAATTACTAAATAAATAAGAAACTAAAAACCACTTGTTCACCTTTTGAGATTATTTTAAACAAAAACTGAATTGACCATAGAAGAAACATCTTCCGCCTATTCAATCCCATCTAATTCGAGTGAATGCCCCGCCCATTTATACCAGCTCCTAAATAAGATGATGCCCATAAGGGACTTGTATTTACTGAATTGGTTTAAATCAGCCCATTTTTATCAATTTGCGCCAATATTGCCAGCCATAATTTTATGCATTAACCAGAAATTAGCGTACCTTTAATTCTCTAGTGGCAGATACTCTTTTATCATGTCCTCGCCAGTTTGCACTGTTAATATGTCAAAAGTAAATAATATGTCAAAAGTAAATAATCAGATAACTACCCAAATTGGTACTAATTTACTAATAATCCTTGACAACTAACCAAAATATCAAACTACCTAACTTTTGAGGTGCATCTAAAGTTACATTGTACATGAGAAAGCTAACAATAGAAGGGTATTGGTTTAGTGTTTAAATAAGTTTGTTTCAAATGTATATGTTTAAAAGAAATATTAACAAAGCATATGTAATAATTAACAAAAATTAACATAAAGAAAAAAAGAAAAGGAAAAAACAAACATTAGTTGAATCGGCATAAACCCCGCGACGTCTACAACAAGTGGAGCAGTAATGATGAAGAGCCACGGCATCTTGTCAGCAATCCTCTCAACAAGAGAGATAGATGGGGTGCTTATGGCAGAAGAAGAAGCTTACTAACTACCTGCCTCTTTGGTTTACTATTTTGGTTTTGATCTTTTTGAACATCTCCTTTGCATTTCTGTCACCGTCGCCGGTTCGACTACCCTAGATGACGATTCGGGAAGTTTTTGCAGAAGTTCTTGTAATTAGACCCGATATAACATTCCTTACATTTTGGGTGTTTAGAAATATATGGATTATAGGGATTTTCTAGGGTTTGCTTCGTGCGTATGACATGGATGAGGAGATGGGGTTCTTCTGAAAGGAGAAGCAACTTAGTATTGACAAGCTTCCTTTATTTACTATTGAGGAACGCCTCCTTGTTTTTTTTTTTTTTTTTTAGATCAAGGAGGCGTTTTTGTCACCACCGCTTCCGCCGCCACCACCGATCCGGATCTGGCTACATACTCGACGACTTTTGAAATTGTTACTTTAGATTTGGTTATGAGACTAGAAATTCAGACATTTTTGATTTTTTGATATTAGGGAGAATTTGCTTCGTTGGATATTAGGAGAATTTGCTTCGTGTGTCGGAGGAAATGACAACACCAATGTTTATTGTAGTAAAGTAACGAAAATGTACCAACCAAATCTCACTCATCTTGACAAATTTTTGTGAACTTCCAGGGCTAATATATATATTTTAGCCAAAGAGCATTGAGGAGGTAAAGTGGTATGGGAAAAAAACAAATAAATGCAAAGTAGTTGAATACACAATTGTAGACAACTTTAAAAGCTTTGGAGTTTTGGTTAGATAAAAGTATATTGCCAATTCAATGCAAACAAACACTTATGTATAACATTCAAAGCATGTTATCTTGTGCAGATATGCAAAAGCAGATCATGAAACACTGAAATGATGATTGTCCAACCATATGCATTTAAGTATATCACCTACACAATGCATTAAAGAACATTTCATGTATGAAAAATGTAGCAAGCAAATCCGATTCTCATTTAATAATTATCTACCGTTCATTGTATAAATATTATTACTATCAGACTAAAAATTACAAAACACTAGAAATTAGCGAAAATAACAAAAATCAGTTTTTCCCAAGGGAAAGCAAGCAAAATTGTTTGCTCTCCATCCCATTTGCTCGCCGAAAATGTACCAAGCAAATCTCACTCATCTCAACAATTTTTTGTGAACTTTTAGGGCTAATATATATATATATATATATATATATATATATATATATATATATATATATATATATATATATATATATATATATATATATATATATATATATATATATATTAGCCAAAGAGCATTGAGGAGGTAAAGTGGTATGGAAAAGAAACAAATAAATGCAAACTAGTTGAATACACAATTGTAGACAACTTTAAAAGCTTTGGAGTTTTGGTCAGATAAAAGTATATTGTCAATCCAATGCAAACAAACACTTGTGTATAGCATTCAAAGCTTGTTATCTTGTGCAAACATGCAAAAGCAGATCTTGAAACACTAAAAATGATGATAGTCCAACCATATGCATTTAAGTATATCAACTACACAATGTATTAAAGAACATTTCATGTATACAGAATATGTAGCAAGCAAATCTGATTCTCATTTAATAAAAATCTACCGTATTATTATATAAGTAAGATTATTACCAAACTAAAAATTACAAAACGCTAGAAATTAGAGAAAATACAGTAGAAACTCGATAAATTAATATTCGATTATTTAATGAACTCTCTAAGATAATATTTTTTGCCGGTCCCGACTCGGGGATAGGGTGCTAAATTAATAATTCGCTAAAATTATAAGATAATACATTTTTGATAATTTCTTTAGACCCCATATAAAATATAAATTAATAATTCCTTATATATAGCATATTACATGAATGATTTATGAAGGTTTCTTGCAAAATGACTCAATTGTCTTTTGTTTTTTGCTGAAATCAATTTCCTCTTGAATCTCGTCTCTAATTTTCTTTAGCATGGTAAGAACTTCTGGTGTTGTTTTCTCATAGCTCAACAAGAAATTGTTCAATGTGATTGCTGCTTTAATAGCTTCGTTTCGCGAAGGGGGCTCCATTGTAGAACTTTCATCATCTTCTTCATCGATATCATCTTTATTAATTCCAATAACGCTTTCAATAATTTCTTTATCAGTCAACAACTGTGCAACTACCTTTTCTTCTGGGTGAGTCAGAACATCTTCGACATCCATTGCATTGCGATAACCCAACTCTTTGATCAAATTCTGGAGTTCTTGAGTGATACATTGAACACAAGAAGCATAATAAGGTAGGAGATTGAAGGTTTCTTTCAAATTGAGCCATTTATTTGATATACATGCATTGTATAAAATAATTAAGTGAAAGCTTAAAGGTGTTTGTAAACTAAGTATTCTACTATAAATTAATAAAATATTAATTAATATATAAATTAATAAAAGAGGCATTCGTCAATTAATAAATTTTGGTGGTCCCAAGTGTATTATATTATAGAGTTTCTACTGTAACAAAAATGAGCTTTTCTCAAAGGCAGTTTCCCGTTTGTTTCATTCATTTAATACATACATGGTTTGGTGAGAGTCAAATGTTGGAGTAGCGAGAAAATGGTGGTGGAGGGCAAATGTATTTACTTGCTATGTCGATTTTGGTAATGTGAAAAAATAGTGTTGATTCTGGTTTTTGGGTTTGGTAAGAGTAGATTTTGGTAATTGATTTTATTACATTAAGATGTTTTTTAATGCACGACATAATGTGTTAGGTAAATGATTACTCAATAATTCATAACAGATGTCAAATTTTTGGCTTTCCAACGAAGAAGAGTTACCAAATTTATTTTTTGCTTGTACGGAGTTATATGATAACTAAAGATGCCCGAGAAGTTCCATCCTAGACCCGTAAACGTGATACTCACATGACTTCCAAGTAAATGTTCATCTTCTATGGCAATACTTGAGCTTCAATTGTGGTGTTTGTTTTGGCTTATCTGGAATAAGCTCATAGTGTTTAAATAAGCTTAGGCTTTTGACATTATTATTATAAGTTAATTCAAACAACCAACAACAACTTATACGCCCATTCGTTATAAGCTATAAGCTACTAATTGAATATTAGCTTAAGCCCGCAAAAAAAGCTTTAAAAACGCCATATTTGTATTTGCGTGTGTCACTAGTATGTAAGAATAAATGTAACCTATCAGATGCATCAGATTTAGGTTATAAGCTAATTAGCAAACGATGACGAAAACATCCTCCATATTAACTTCGATCTTTACTCATTTTCTTAACTCTGGTTCGGTCCTTACTCCTTTTCCATTACAATACTCTCGAATATTCTTAATCATTATTCAATTCATAGATACAAAAAATGTGTTCATCACCCTGTCTTAATTAAAAGAAACATTCATCTCCCTTTACCAATCGAACAATCATTATACAAGCAAAACTATATAAATTTTTATGACGATACATACAAGAAATCTAACATGATAAGTTATCGTATACGATTTTTTTTTTAATAGAAAAATCCGTAGATTAATTGACTCTCATCATTTTTGTCAAATTGGCTAATGAAAAATAGTGTATTTATGTTTCATAACATGATATACAGCTACATAAGCTACTCAGATACAAGATCATCGTTTAGAAACAGCTACATGATCAATTCATCTACCATCATCACTCAGATTAACTTATCAACTAGAGAGTTGGTATACGAGATCATCCAGAGTTAAGAACACTTATCATCCTCACATAAAATTTGGGCAAAGCCAACCTATTAGACACATCAAGGCTCATGATACAAACAATTCTCAGTTTCTATTCGTTTACAATGTTTTCATATTCATAAAGAAGACGATTTTATACACATCTCTTGTCACACCTTCACAACAATTAGGAACTAGTGGGAAAACTTTAAACCTCTTGGAACTCGGATCCGACAATTGGTAGTAACATTGATGCAATGTCATGCACCATATCGACTTGATTTTATGCTAGACATCAACTGTCAAACTGTCTACTTCTAGTGTCACGGTGATTATGATGTTATGGACCATGTGAATGTTGTTGATACCATGCAAATAATGATTCTTAAAGCAAAGAAAGTAACGGTCATCGCGTTAGGAGTGCATAGGAGGGTAACTCTTCAACCCGCGTTATGCCTTCTTCCAGAAGTTCACTTTCAAGTTGATGTCTTGTTGACTTCATTACAGCCTGTACAGGGTAACAAAAGAAGATAGATGTCTTAACTCATAAAACAAGATAAAATGACCTTAATACACTTGAGTACCATTCTTTTTCTTTGTCATCGGTAGAATGGATCGGATATATATTAGAGAAACCAGTAATTTACTAATTTTCCTCCTTAATGACAATCTTGAAACCTAGAGGTAGTAAGATGGGACACATGGAGTAACAGGCTTTAGGTCAAAATGGATATTTTGTATGGGTCACAGATGGTTATATAGGGTTGGCTTGACCATAAACATCTTTTGTCAAATATGATTGCAAAAATATTAAGTTTCAACAAAACACCATCTGTTTGTGTAAAAGTGATTTTACAAAGGTTCGTTAACCAGGTGACTTTCAACCACTTAGACCCGTTTCCTTCTAAGCTGTTTTACTTAACTTGACCCATTTTCCCTTATAGAGATAAAACATAGCACAAACCAACCATTTCATAAGTAAATTGGTTGAGATTGTTACCTCTACCTAAATCTAAAAAGAAGCTCAACATAGCATATTATGGAAGTTTCAGTTCTTACGCTTTGTTAGAGTGTTACTTATTGATTAATAAGATTGAATCTACACCAGCCAAAAGAGGTTCAGGCCCATAATCTTATACAAAGGTTTGTCGGACAATATAAGTAGTATATGATTGTTGTATGGGAAAGGAAGTACATACATTGAAATCCATGTATGATGCGCGCATCATGAGCCACTGATGATCCATTAACTTGAAGGCGATGCAATACAGGAGATCAAACGCCGATTCATCATCTGTCCAGTATATACAGAAACACCATATAAAAATAAATAACTTGTAGAAAAAAATTATTTAGCTCAAAGCATAACAGTGGATAATAATAGAATTAACAGATATAATTACAACAAAAACCAACTATAAACCCCCATAACTGCAAAATGACCGGATTTGACTGGAAACAAAGAGTTCTTATTTGTTTTTCTTTAGTTTTTTGAAAGGCATAAGTTCTTATTTGTGTGTTCATTTGTCACAAAGTTATTAATGCGAAAATTAACAAGGGCTTATAAGCTTATTAGACAATAGCAGTTCGATGACACATACTAAGTTGCTATTGGCCCAATGGTATGACTGGACCTCTATGACAATACATTGGCAGTTCAAATATCTTAGAGACTGTGTTGTGACGGTTTCAGTAAGGGAGACAAATGGGCTGGTTAGATTACAGGTCCGGGTCACAATGAGTGCTTTTTGGTGTGGATCAAAACAGGTCAGACCGATTGGGCAACCCACAAACGCTTTCTATTCATTTTTTAGTATTATTATTAGTTTACAACTATGATCACCTCATTTTAATATAACGATTTACGCGGTCTATGTATATGAATACATTTTAGATGACTTTCACGCAAAGCCATCTCCTTATTAGTTAAATATTAAGTTTGACCCACTTGCCCCTTTAGAGATACATAACCATAGTCTAACCCTTAATATGTAACTAGGTTCACTTTACCACCACTACTTTCAAAGAGCAAAATACACACCCAATGCCATCAGTTCTATACAGTTTGTTGTAAGACAATTAAAACGAATGGCTGTGCATACCTGAAAGAAACTTTAAGAAGGTTGCTCCAACCAAAGTCCGTGGTTTTACTGCACAAAAGAAACACAATTATCTCACAAAACAACTAAAGTTCCGAAGACGTCTCTAGAAAACGTGATTTTAGAAGTTATTGGATAATTTAGCATTCCAATTTTTACTGAAAACTGAAGTTGCTGGATAATTACGATGTGAATTTTCTAATTTCTCTATTGTTGAGTGGAGACATTAGATAATATGACAGACAAGTTCTTCTGTAGGGGGATAAAAAGTTGGAAAATCCAACTCATTTACTTATAAATGGTTCGATTCTTGTAATAAGTGATGGTCAAAGTAGTATAATAGAAAAACTAGCTTAAAAAGTATATTGGTGAACTGGGTCACAATTTGCCCAAAAAAGTCCTAAATCTTTTTATTAAAAAAGATTGTATAAATGAAATTGGGACTAACTAAAAAAATGACCAAAAAGTGCTCCAGAGCACTTCTTTGCGAAAGAACCAAGGAACCAGCGAAAGTGCCCAAAAGTAAACAGTCAATTATACACTTTCTTGTGTCTCGACTTATGCAACAAAGTGTCAAGTTTGATGACTGAAAATGCAAGAAATGCAATCTACAGTGAATTATTGTATTTTCAAAGGCACAGAGGTTGAAACTAATTTGCTCAGAAACATGATCTAGAGAAATATTTGTAAATGATAAGACAGAAGGTATGTTGTCAGGCTTAACAAATGAAAATTTTGCATTTATCGAACCTGCTTCGAGGTCCAGCATCTGAATAAGCATGAATGTGATATTGACACCAGCTACAGCGAAAGGATATTCCCACATGGACCGGTCACCCTCATGCTTTCGAAGTAGATCTTGAAATGATTTCTGCGTAGAATATAGTAATTTAACACCAACGGGTATAAAAGAAATAAATCAAGGAAAATGATTGGCATGACTAAACTTCATGCCTAAAGATATGCCTAACACTAAGATCATGACACATGTCAAGATTAATGGTGAGGATTATGAAAGAAAATATACATTCCACATGTCACATGATGAATTGTTTAGGCATGAATTTAGTCATATGAATTAGGTCTCCCAGAACTTACAACCAGACACAGGAAATGCTTGGTAAGAATTCAAAAGTAACATAACGAAGCAAATTTCTTTTTGTCTTCGTCTATAGCCAATTACTTGGCATTGGCATGAATGCTTAACACTTAGTCTCAAACACTTGCAGGCTCGTAAAACCATTTCTCAAACAACAAGTACACACATAGTTGTGTGCAAACAGAGATGTAGATATCTGTATACATGCATACTGCTACCTATTATTGAAAGAGTATTAGCTGGATAGTAAGTCAACCGCGGCATGATCTTCTTTTTGAATAAACGAAGCATGTTTTAGTAAGTGTTAAAAACAGTCCGGGCATACTGCTACCTATTATTGACAGAGTATTAGCTGGATAGTAAGTCAACCATGGCATGATCTCCTTTTTGAATAAATGAACATGTTTTAGTACGTGTTAAAACGGTCCGGGTGGCACACTAATTTGTATCTTGAATATTGTAAGCAATAAGAGTGTTTGCTATCATCACAAAAAAGTCAAATACTATATTATTACATAAACAATCTAACTTCTTTTGTCAATTAGTAAAGGAGCTTCTGTATATTTTTAATAAGCTTTGGGCACTTTCGACGCATTCAACTTGTTTCCATTTGACCTATTTTTCTAATTTGACCCGTTAAAGAAAAGTTTATAACCCTAGCTGACCCATTTACCTATATTTGAATGAGCATACCTTAAGTTAACAGCAAATTGACACAGGCATGATTAATTATTATCCGTACTTATGAATGAATAGCTATTAACCTATTACATGTAGTAAAATAAAGGACGTACCGGGAAATTTCTCGCAAAATACAACAAGTTCTCCAATGAGATAAACCCACCACCCCTGCAATGTAATTCCATGTTAAAGCTTAGAATACATAAGATAAATAGTGTATCCTTATGAGAACAAAAAATGTAACTTTTACCGGAAATCTGTGGAAGGGTCTTTTCCTTGCCATCCCATTTCCTTCCATTGCTCAGTAATTAGACCATGAAGCTCCTCTTCAGGGAAGGCAGCTTTCCACAATGCCCTCAATGCTTCCTAAAGCAACAATCATATAAAAGAATGTGTGTTTATTCTCCAAAATCATATAGTATGTAGTATGTACTTATCAGCAGATAACTGACATATATCACATGTACCTGATGTTCTGGAACTGAACTATCATAGGCAATGTCTAATCTGTTTTGCAGCTTCATTAAGCAATCCTCCTGTTAGCTTCAAAGACAAGAGAAGTTCCAAATCAGACATCTAAGAACATCAGCAATAGTTGACAACAGTATATAAGAAACCATGTAAAGGCCAAAGAGATAATTATAATGATTAAAACACAAATGTCTATTTTGTTCTGTGTATGTTTGCACAGCCATGCCTTTATTATACATGCACCCTTGTTTACAAATGAACGAAGTATGAGTATCAAATAAACATAAAAATCACCATTAAATACTGCACATGAAATTCTATAATACAAAAACTGCATTAGAACCTTTAACATGAACTCTTGGCATGCTTGATAATTAAAAAAAGTTATGTTAAAAATAAGTGATGAAGCACTATAGAAAGAACTATTCAGCAGCTTATAGAGCCAAGACCATCTACGAGCATGATGTTATTAGGCACTTATTATAAAAATTGTAAATCCAACACTAAAACTTACCAAGCATAAAGAATAGCCATTATGAGCATAAATGTTACAAACAAAATCAGACGTATTTATTAACTGTTATACTTAAACAGGACCTGGGCAGGTGTCAAATCAAATGACAGGCGAGAATCATCTTCTCTACTCTGAGCACAAACACAAGAAAGGCCTCTGCCAAGCCATGCTGCAGATCCTGCCACAACCTCGGCTGTAATGGAAGAGAAACAAAGCAAGTGAGTTCCTCAGTCATTGGAAGGTTAGATGTTTATAAGATGATTAAAAAAATTACTTGAAAATCAGAGTTAACATACAACCAAAAGCATCAACTAATATAAGTTAAACGTAAACTGAAGCAAATTAAACATCAATGATGTTTCACAGTGTAGGTGTACAATAACTATTGGCTGACACATAGGGGACATCAAGGACTCAGTAGTCAGAAATATCAATGTGCTTGATATTATTAAGTAGGCCATTACTATACAGTGACTCAAAATGGGAAAGGGTCTACCAAGCCCAAAATATTTTCATACAAATATGTTTCCCAGGACAAAACCAAACATCTAGTATGCACAACTTATATAAGACACCACATTAATTATCGACTGCCACGGTTTCTAGTCCAGAAAAAGGAATCAAGCAAACTAGAAGACAAAGTCAACTTTATTATAGATGGCCTTCCGAATATAAGAAAATGTCAATATTAAACTTGGCTGACATGTTAACGTTGAATCAGATTTAAATGCAATTAGAGATCTCACATGTTCAATTATTTCTGGTAAAATTCATAAGCACGCATAGAGGTTTGCATCTTTCACCTATCTTTACCCCAATAAAACATTCAGTCATTAACTACATTCATCAGTGGATGAGGTGATGAGGTTTTCCCTATTCAGGTTACCCGTGGGTTGCGAGTCTTCGACTCAGATGTACACAGCCTAACCAAGGTATCCCCATGACCATTTCCGACCGTTTCCCTGGCCCACCCCCCAAAATGAGTACCTAGTGAGGTAAAAACTTCAGACCTCTTGTGGTCGTTCACTACATTTAACAATGATATATAAACAAAACACGTCACACTTATTAACGACTATATTCATCCATTTCACTAGACTGAATCCGCCTACACCCTACTTGACAATAACTCCAATTCAATATCTCAACTATACTCCCTAACTCCGCCTAAACAATTTAAAAAATTAAATAAACTCAACTCACCACAAAAATCAATGCAAGTAATCATCTAGTGCGCGAAACTTCTACAAATTAACTCCTGGCATATAAACGTAATAAGTAACAACAACAATACACTTGCGCAAAATATATTTTACAAAAACGTGAAAATGATATTTATACCTTGAGTTGTTTGACAAGCATTAGTTTTGTCGAGTCCTTGCGAAATCCTCCTAACTGCCACAAATGATCCTCCGGCACCTCCGCCTCTATCTTCCATTTCGAAAAACACACACTTACACCTAAACACGCACTAATTCACCATAACCTAAAGCTGAATCCAAAAGCCTAGAATTCAACAACTACTATCAAGAACGTGCAAACACGTACTAATACACCTTCAGCGTGAACTACACGCGCCTAAAAATCTGTTAGTTGATCCGCGATCAAAATATCAAGAACGTGAAAACACGCGCTCAAATTAACCGTCAATTACACGCGCTCAAAACTTAATCATAAACCTAAAGTCTGATCCGCAGACCGCAATTCAACTAATTCACCTTCAATTTAACCGTTAACAGGCGCGTGAACAGTTCACGCGCTCAAAACTAGATCAAAAAGGTAAAATTCCGCTATTAGACCGTAAAATACACGCGCCAAAGGTTCACGCGCTAAAAACTGAAATTCGGTTAAAGAAGATGAAATGAAGTGATTCTTGAATGAAAATGCAGGTGATCGAAATGAAATGAAGCTAGTTTTTGTTGTGTGATTAGTGTGTGAAAATAAAATGAGAGAATGTGATTAGATATTTTTGGGGTTGTTGTTAGTAATATTTTTCTCCTATTGCTGTTGAGAAGAATTTGTGTTTGTGCCTGAGTGGAGGAACAGGGAGATTACAGCCCATCGGTCGTTTTATAACACGTATGGAGTGTTACGTTTTTTCTATATTTTTTAAATTTTTACGGCTCGTCAATTTTACATTTTGGAATTATAGGAGGAAAAATGCATCCATATAGATATTTGTAGCCGAAAAAAAAAACAAAACTCACTGTTTATATATATATCAATAAAATATTTTACGAATCGAGTTATATTAAATACCAAAGTTTTCATAAATATCAAGAGACTCATTCCCACCATACATCTAAAAATAAATCAATTGTTGAGATTAAAATCATTTTAATATTTCACCCATTTTTATAATTTAAATATCTCTTAAACAGTTAATCGTTAAGCGAAAATAATTACACCATCGCGACGAGCATTTAATTATCTTTCTATAGACGGGCACTTTGATATATTTTCGGAAAAAAAATCGTTTTTTTCGTAGCCACATGTGAATTTTTCGGCTACGAAATAAAACGGGAAAAAAAATTGTCGAAAATTATCAAAGTGTCTATCTATAGAAAGATAATTAAATGCTCGTCGTAACAGTATATTTTTTTCGTTTAACGATTAACGGTTTGAAAGACATTACGATTTGAAAAGAAAAAAAAATGATGAAAGTGGGTTTTTTTTAATTGTTGGGATTAGTCTCATCGATTAGATCAAATAAAGATAGAGGGTGGAGATTAGTCCCTTGATATGTAAATAAAGTTTTGTCCTCAAATGATCTTAATTTATACTTTACACGTGGATGTATGCATTTCTCAAGTATTTCTTTTCTATATTTTAGATTAATAGTCTGGTATCCGTGCATTATGACGGTAAGTATCTTATATTTTAATTTATTTTCGATTAAATATTATGCGAAAAACAGTTATGACGTCAAATACAACAACAAAATAAGTATCCTCTTGCAAACATAATATTAAGAGATAGTATAAGATATATACAAGTATGCTAATAATAAATATGCATATTGATTTACTGAGTACAATACGGTTCAGTTGTATTATTCATTCAACAAATAAGATAATTAGGCCTAATTTATCCTCTAATAAGAAGATCTACCCACCTACTATTAAACGCCCTCCTGGTGAAAGGTTTGTGTGTAAAAAACACAACGGCTTTCACACTTGTCTTCACAAAAATGTTGAATGGTCATACCGGTGCACACTAAACAGAACAATGCAAGTAGAAATAAGAAATGAGTTTACGAACTGAAATGAGGTTAGAGAGAAAATGAAAATACGACGTTATTTTTATTTGAATGTTTAACGGTTATTAGCCGAAAGTCTAATATTTATCTGGATAAATATTATAGGGTAATTAATGAAAAGAAGCAAAACAACAAACCATAAGGCTGTTTGTAGTGCTCATTCGACCAAAAACCAAGAGAGTAAACAAACTCCAATACTTATTCAACAAGTATTCTGGAACCTTCCCTTGGTATCCAATAAAATACAAAAGGTTTTTAAGGGTTCTCATAGCACACTCCTTAAACCCTAAAAAGCTCTCATCTCCATTTTTGTCGTTCGATCGCAGAACCGAACCAAAGGGTTCGAAACCCTTTGGTTGATCAACTTTCAAGTCGACTTCCTAGTTGATTAAGGTTTTACCTGGTTTAGTACTCACCTAAGTTGTGATAGGTTTGATCCCTAGCTCTACCTGTGCAATATCAGTGGATACTTGATGCAACCCTAAAGGTGATAATCCCAATAAACCCTCAAAATGTTCATGAAGCAGCAAGGATTTCAAGAAGGTGTTTTGTGTAGCTGATTTGGTCAGAAATGCTTACTATCAACAGGATAATCAAGTAAGTTTCTAAACACCCTTTATACGTGTTAGTTATAGGTTATGTCACTGTTTAGTAGATCTGTAACTAGGGTTTTGGTCTGCACAATTTTGTGTGTGTTTATTTTTCCGTTGTGCATGCCTAATAACTGTGTGGATGACCACCAGAACCCTACACCTCGATGACCACAAAAGAATAGAATCGTGCCACATTATGTGACAAATAGACAACACAAATGTAAACGATGCGGTGGATGTGGACACCTTCAAAAAACATGCAAGAAATCTCCATCTGATGCGAGTACATGTCAACCACCCCTGCGTAAAAGCTGAAATAGTTCTTGATCGTTTATTATATATATTTCACAAACAATCTCAATAACATTATGCAAATGCTAATGATTTCTTTTTTGCTATTTCAGGGGATGAGTGAAGAATACAAAAGCTTGTAAAAGTAACAAGTCAAAGCAAAACTAAACAATCTAGATGAAGTAGCTGATAGATTTTCTTTTAGTCACTAGTTCAAGAGCTTATCATGAAGGACCTCTATTAGTAGTGTACTGAGAAATTGACTTTAATAGTACAATATCATGTTTTGAGTTATATGTTTTGCCGAATGATATATCATGGATTGATTCTTGAGTTTTGAATGAATTTGCTTTTTGTTCTTGAATTTTACATCATGTTTCTTTATCTTAGAGTTTCAACCGATTGTTCATATATGCTTTTTCGCCTCGAGTGATATAAAAAACATGTTACTAATACCTCAACAATGAATTAATTTTGATGGAGTTTTGATCACTATTTAAAAATATTAGTTAATTTAATCGCTTAAGGAGACATGACTTGACATGAAGAACGGAAAAGAAGGATGTTGTGATTCAAACAACTATTTGAATATATACTTTTTAAAAAGAGGTCAAAGTTCTTTTGCACTCTTGAATCTTAAGTACATTGAATCCAACTTGGATCGATTGGTTGTGCCCTTTGATTGTCTTGTATGATCTCACCCCAATTTTGTTGGTACTCTTTTTCTAGGGTTTTTTTTTTTTTTTTTCTTTTTTTTCTTTTTTTTTTTTGGAAAGTGTCACTACTTTTTTTTTGGATGTTAGGTTTAACATTGGTCAAAGAAAGTTGAATGTCCATTGAAGTGCATATATCGCTTCTAGTGCATCAACTTATCAACAAACCATTACTTTGGTGACAAGTTGCGTGGATTTGTGGAATAGAGTGATGGAAATGTAGCTAGATGGTAGGTGCATTTATAAGGTTCATATTGGTTTTGAATTGTTTGATTATGAAGATAAAGATCCTGTGGTATTCTTTGTCTTCTGGTTTTTGGATGTTAGTAGATATCAACTTCATCAGATATCGGGTGTCATAGAGATAGTTTGTTCTCTGTATATCGTTGTTGTATCTGATTTGGGAAATGCCCAATATCGTGTCATAGAGATAGTTTGTTCTCTGTATATCGTTGTTGTATCTGATTTGGGAAATGCCCAATATCAGCTCTATGGTTATTTCTCATGGTTTAAGTAATATAATTCACCTTTGCAAAAAAAAGAAGAAAAAAAATCCCATTACTTTGGTTGTTAACTCATAAATCCAAATAATAATTCAACGGGGAGATGTCTTTTCAAATTATTATTTCAACATTTAAGATTTTATTATTATTATTATTATTATTATTATTATTATTATTATTATTATTATTTTGGGTAACCATGGTGTCCGACTAATCAGGCTTGAACCCACCGCCACACATATTCAAATCAGGCAAAACCATTCCTTTTCAGGATATTGCCGTGGCCACTTCAAGGTTGTTAGCTCTTTTATTTCTGCAACAACTTGCTTTCTTAACCACCGTTCAAATTCATTTAATTTCTTGTTTAAAACTTTAGTTCCATGAAAAGGTGAACACAATTATTAAACTAAATCACATGTAATGTTTCACAAAAAGAACCATGATCTAGCATGATGGAAATTGTATTCATTTCGATGTTGAATCCGTTCTTAACCACTTACTACGTCTCATGAGTCGACATTATGACTGTGACACATTTTCTAAAAAAAACCACCACCACCATTTCACCAATAAGCTAACACTTTTACTTTTTCAAAACTTTTTGAATGATTAAGGTTTGAAACTTGACACTTACTTTAAAAAGAAACTAAAGTAGTCAGTTGAACTATTTTCATGAGACCGATATACTATTTGTATGATTAAATTATGCTCAACAGGAATTCGACACTTAGAGGGAATTACTTTTTTCTTTCTTCTATTAATTGTTGAAGCTTGTAGGTTAGGAGTATATATTCAAGAAATTACATATTGGGTAGTCGACTTAAGACCGTTAAACATGATAAGTTAGTTTTATATCACTAGACCAAAAACTATGTAAAACAACAATATCATTAGTGACGTTAGGAAAATTTCCTTTATTAATGTTATTACTCGTACATTATAATAATTTATCTCTTATAAATGCATTTAATCTCTCATCATCCAGTCATAATATTCTGTCTTTAGAAAGTAAGGAGCCGTTTAGTATGTAGGCGAGTTAAGAATTGGATTTGTTTTTGGTATATGTAAAAAGAGAAAAATTGAGATTGAAAGATATAAGATAAAAATATTGTTTGTCTTGTAATTTAATAATTAATACTCCATATAAGATTTGAAATTAAAAATTTATTATTATAAGTAGAACGGAAAATGGATGAGAGGTTGAGAGAAAAACAGGCTCCCTAACTTTGGAATAAGACACAAAATATAGTATTCTTGTAAATATAACTCCCTAGCTTGAGTTGATATATGCCAGATTTTTAGTACTTAGATCCTAATCCGCCCACTAATATAACCAAACAACCATGTTTAACTCTCAACTCTTAAGCCCATATCAAAACGCATTAATCAAACGCATCATTAAGTTATTCAGTACCAACACAAACTTGTATATCTTTATCTTTATCTTTACTACTTATAATGTGAAAATAGTTAAAGTAAAATGTGAAATCCTTAACTTTTGGTCAATCCCCATAATGCCCTTGTCAACTAATTATCTAAATCTTAATTAATTTAGGCAACTTTGTAAACATATAAAAACTACATGTTTGATTACTTATATAATATAGGCAAGTATTAATAAATTTTCATCTTCTACTTTTACTTGTTACTTAACACAAGTTGGTAGAGATAGGCAAATTTCAAATTCATTTTAAAACACACGGTTTGTAACACAACACAAGATTTGTTATAATATTAATACCAAGGTTTTCTAGATCGAGATCCTACCCAGGATCATTTTCATCTTTGCAAGATCGTGATAGTAAGATCGGATCGGGATCATAAGATCCTACTATAATGTCATTTTCTTAATAGTTTTTGTAATATTATACAATTTTATAAACTATTATATATCATAAACACAAAATTATAGGAATGTTTTGTCAAAATGTTGTCCTAAATTATGATTATGAAATGTTTAATAAGATTAACATGTTGTTTTTTAAATTTTACAAAAAATAATCTAGAAATTTGCAATTTTTTAGTTTGTTATCCGAGAAAATTAGGATCGGATTGGATTAGATCTTAAGATCCTATGATCAAGATCGGGATCCTATAAGATCTCAAGCTTTTAAAGATCCTATGTAAGATCTGGATCGTTTTTGCTTTGCAGTATCATAAAATCGTAAGATCCTAAGATTAGGATCGGGATCCTGACAACCATGATTAATACTTTTCAAAAGTTTATCTTATTTTCCATAGCAACAACATTTTATCGCGTGCAAAGCAACGACATTTTATTGCGGCTAAAGTTGAAACTTATAAAAGTATATATGGCAAAGGTTGTTTTTTCATTGTCCATATAAACAACTGTTGGCGTATGTACCCTCCGGATTTAGGCCGTACAATTAAATACCTTCCGGCTCTATGTCAAACAAGGCATACACAAATGTATTTAAACGAGACAGACCAATATCCGAAGGGTTGGGAATGTCCGCATGACCTCAACCCTCCGGAGATCATGACCGTTCGGACAAACCAGTAAGTACATGAACCAAAGTACAAACAAGTACGCCAAGTATATGGTAATGGAACATAAATTAGCAAACATTAAGGAACTAAGTACAAACCAGCCTGGCACTCCATATTGGAGGCCTATAAATAGAGAGGAAATCTTCACTTAAAGGTTAACTAATTCTCTCACTCTCTAACTTCACATATACTTTCTTTCTCTAAGAACATATACTTACTCTCACGCCGGAGGTTGGTCCTGGGATACATTCCCGGGGCGAGACTAACGGACGTACCTGTTTTGCAGGTATCCGAAGCAATCAACTACCAACAAGGATCACCCCGAATCCGAAGGACCAATCCAAAGTCCGAAGGATTCATCTCGCTTGTCTGGAGTAGAAGCAAACTTTTACTTCAACAAATTGGCGCCATCCGTGGGACCCGTCATTCACTCTACCCGAATTTAGAAATGACAGGTCCTACTCCTACAACACCTAAAGGAAGTGGGAAAGACTCAGAAGTAATTCCCAACAGCATAGAACAAATCCAGAACCACCTCACCGCATTGAAAGCTCTAATCCAACAACACAATGCCACAGGGGTAACACCGATTAAGCCTATTCAGCTCGACTTCAAGGACGAAGAACCCCAATATACCGGAGCTCAGAAAGCAGAAGAAGAAGCGACGGACGATCTTTCCAAGCCTTTCAAAGCAGCGTCCAAGAGTCCGTTCACCCGAAGGATAATTGATTTCTCCGGACCTAAAAATGCAAAATACTTGATTCCATCTCACATAAAGTTATATGATGGATCCACAGATCCGGACGATCACGTCACAAGATTCGAAGGGGCTGCAAACCAAGGTGCTTGGCCTATGCCCATATGGTGTATGATGTTTCAACAAACTTTAGATAATGCAGCTAGAGGATGGTTCGATAGCCTTCCGCGGGGAAGTATCGACAATTGGGACACTCTATGTGAACAATTTGTACAAAGATTTGCTCTGCGTAGAAAGTGTATCAGAGACCCTATGGAAATAACTAAGATTGTCCGGAAGGCCAATGAAGCCCTGTCGGAATTCAAGGAACGATGGACCGATGAAGCTAGCCGTATTTCAGGGGTCCCGGAGGTAATGCAAATATCCTCTTTTATGGACGGATGTAAGTGCCCGGAGCTGGCAAAGAGGTTCTCTGAAAAAATCCCCCGGACGGTAACCGAGATGATGATGAGGGTGGACGATTTCATCCGTTCCGAAAGAGCATATCGGTTGACCGAAGTACCAAGGGGAGAACGAGCAGATAACTAAAGAAAAGATTACCATCCTAACTCGTATAACCGAAACGACCAAAGCACGCAACGATCCTCCTTTAGAGGGAATCACAGGAGAGATATCCATCGAGAAGAATTCCAGCCCCGGCGAAATGATCACTACACACCTTACGGACAAGCTAAAAACGAAAATCCAAACAAGAATGATTATAGAACGGACTACCGCCGCAATGATGTAAATCGGAGGGATGTCAGGCCCATAGACTTAAATGTACTCTCCAAAGCTCCCAAAGAAATCCTCGCAACTGAACACCATCTTAGACTTCCGGCACCACCTCCGTTGAGAGGAAGACCTGCCAGAGAAAACATGGATAAGTATTGCGATTACCATGGGGAAAAGGGTCACCTCACCAACGACTGTCACAACCTGAAAGAACAACTTAAAAAAGCTATAGAGACAGGCAAACTGGACCACCTAATCAGAGATGTTCGACAAAGGGAAAGGCCACCTCCAAGAAATAACAATCACACCAACCAAGGTCGAATCATCAATATGATTCGGTATCCGGAGAGAAAATATAAGCGGAAAATCATGGATCAAGAAGAAGAATGGATGAATACTCCTATAAGTTTCCCTCCCATACTCCCCGGAGATGCTTCCGAAGAACCACTAACAGTTGAAGCAGAGATCGAGGGATACACTATACGTAGGGTGTACGTGGACCAAGGCGCTTTGATAGAAGTAATGTATGAACACTGCTTTCTAAACCTTGACCCCTCCATCCAATCCTGACTGACAAAAACAAACACACCGCTAGGTGGATTCGCTGGAGAAGCGATAAATCCGTTGGGCAAACTAGAACTAGAGGTGTGCTTCGGAAACGAAGGGCTATATCGTCGGACGACTATGAAATTTGCAATAGTAAGATCCCCCTCCCCCTACAACATAATACTGGGACGTTCCGGAATCAAGAAGTTAAGAGCTATCCCTTCGACAATACATGCCATGATGAAATTCCCAACACCAAGTGGTATCGCCACTTTGGTCACCCGATCAGTCATCATATCGGAATGCAGAAAGCTAGAAGAAAAATTCTTGATGGAAAAAGAAATGAAGGTTGAAAATCTTCCGACGCCCACGGTAGAAGATGGAACAACGAAAACCGAAGAAATATTGGTTCATCCGGCTTACCCAGAGCAATTGGTGACAATAGGGAAAAAATTTTCAAAAGAAGGAAGAAGGCAGCTAATAACGTTGCTCAAAAACAGCCAAGACGTTTTCGCATGGGAACCTTCGGACATGACTGGCGTTCCCCGATGGGCGGCTGAGCATAAACTCAATGTAAATGTCCAAGACAAGCCTGTTGCACAAAAGAAGAGATTCTTTTCAGAGGAAAAGAATCAAGCTATAAACAAGGACGTAGAAGAATGGTTAAAAGAAGGGATAATCAGACCCGTCTGATATTCAACCTGGATATCCAATCCTGTGTTAGTAAAAAAGCCGGACGAGAGTTGGAGGATGTGTATCGATTTCAAAAACCTCAACTCATCGTGTCGAAAAGACTATTATCCGTTGCCCGAAATAGATTGGAAGATCGAATCAGTAATGGGATTGCGGTACAAATGTTTCCTAGATGCTTACAAAGGATATCACCAAGTAAAAATGGCAAAGGAAGACAAGGAGAAAACAACCTTCTATACTGATCATGGGACATACTGTTATGTCAAAATGCCGTTTGGATTGAAAAATGCCGGAGCAACCTATCAGAAGCTAGTAGACTCCGCCTTCCGGACACAAATTGGCCGAAACTTGGAAGTATATGTAGATGACATGGTCATCAAAAGCCAAACGGAGAAAGAGCTTTTGGCTGATATAACAGAAACGTTTGATAATCTCCGGGGAATCAATATGAAACTAAATCCTAAGAAATGTTCCTTCGGAGTGAAAGAAGGTAAATTTCTCGGATATATGATAACTTCCGAAGGGATCAGAGCAAACCCCAAGAAAACCAGAGCAATTGCCGATATGCAATCACCAAAGTCACTGAAGGAAATGCAAAGTTTAAGTGGTAAGCTGGCAGCACTAAACCGTTTCTTATCAAAATCTGCCGAAAGATCCCTACCCTTCTTTGAAACATTAAAGAACATTACCAAAGACAATAAGGAAAAATACCAATGGACGGAGGAAGCTAAAAAAGCTTTTCAAGAAATGAAGAAGATGATCCTGGAGCTACCATGCTTAACGACGCCGAAACCGAAGGAAGACATGTACCTATACCTATCGGCAGCAACGGATGCGATAAGCGGGGTAATGTTGGTCGAAAGAGAAGGACGGAAGATCCCTGTTCATTACGTAAGCCGAGCATTGCATGAGGCCGAAAAAAGATATGCTCCGGTTGAAAAATTGGCATTAACACTGCTACATCTGTCTAGAAGACTAAGGCGATATTTTGAAGCTCACCCTATCAAAGTCATAACAAATCATCCTATCAAGCAAGTACTAAACCGGGCCGAATCTTCTGGACGGTTAGCCAAATACACTGTAGAACTAGGAGCTTACAACATTACCTATGTACCCAGAAATGCCGTCAAGGGACAAGTGTTAGCCGATTTCATCAATGAAGTACCCATTGGCACCGTTTCTCCGGACCCAAAAAGGAGAGGCAAGGAGATATGCAGTATCTCCCAAACCGGAGAGTGGATCTTGTATACTGATGGAGCTTCCAGCAAAAAAGGTTCCGGAGAGGGGCTAGTACTGATCAGTTCGGAAAAAGAAGAATATACTTATGCCCTCAGATTGAACTTTGAAGCTACTAATAACGGAGCAGAATATGAAGCACTCCTTGCCGGACTACGAATCGCAAGGGAAATGCATATAGAAGCGCTGGACGTACGAGTGGACTCAAACCTTGTGGCAAGTCAAATTAACGGAGAGTTCACTGCATATACGGAAAGTATGACCAAATATCTCGCCAAAGCCAAAGAATACATCCCTTGCTTCAAACACTTTAAGATAAAGAATATTCCGAGGGCACAAAACCAAAAAGCAGACGTACTAAGCAAGCTAGCATCCGTAGCATTCAACCACTTAACAAAATAAATCTTAGTGGAAGTGTTAGAGAAACCATCCACTGAGGAAGAGATAATCAACGCAATAGTAGAAGAAGAAGAAGAAGAAAATTGGATGTCGCCCATACTCCGATGCTTAAAAGAAGGGATATGGCCGGATGATCTAAATGAAGCCCGAACTCTTCGTATGAAAATAAGCCATTATACACTAATCGATGATGTATTATTCAAAAAATCCTATCTAGGACCAATGCTACGGTGCGTAGGACCTCTCCAAGCCAATTATGTCATCCGAGAAGTACACGAGGGAGCGTGTGGCATGCACTCCGGACCACGATCCGTTGTAGCTAAACTTATGAGGCAAGGCTATTACTGGCCAACCATGCACCGGGACGCCAGGGAAGTTATCCAGAAATGTGACTCATGCCAGATACACGCTCCGATTCCTAAGTTACCAAAAACAATGTTAACTTCCGTCATGGCTCCATGGCCATTCTTCCAATGGGCTATAGACGTGTTAGGACCTTTACCCGAAGCTCCAGGTAAGGTCAAATATGTAATCGTAGACATTGACTACTTTACCAAGTGGATGGAAGCAAAGCCCCTGGCCAAGACAACTGGAAAGGAAGTGAAAAAATTCGTGTGGGATAACATCGTCTGCAGGTTCGGATTACCCAAGATAATTGTTACGGATAATGGAAGCAATTTTGTAGGAGATCCGTTCAAAAGTTGGTGCGAAATATTGAATATCACACAAATCAACACAGCCGTACCTCATCCTCAGGCCAACGGATTGGTGGAGAGGGCAAACAAAAGCCTGATGAAAGGAGTCAAGTCATGGCTCGGAAGGGAAAGATCCGGATGGGTAGATGAATTACCGAACATATTATGGGCATTCCGTACCACCCTAAAAACTAGCAATGGAGAAACTCCCTTTAGCCTGACCTACGGAAGCGAGGCGGTCATCCCAGCGGAAATCGGTATGCCTACCTTTCGGACCATGATGGCAAACGCAGAAGACAACAATGATGAGATCGGCTTAAACCTAAATTTGTTGGAAGAAAGGCGAGAAATTGCAGCAATAAGGGAAGCCAAATACAAAAAGAAGGTGGAGCAATACTACAACCGAAGGGTTAGACCTGAAGCATTCAAGGTGGGAGACTTTATGTATCGGAAGAATGAAGCCAGCAGGGTGGAAGATCAAGGAAAATTAGGGCCAAACTGGGAAGGTCCCTACCGGATAACGGAAGCCTACCAACATGGAACGTACAAGCTGCAAACCATGGACGACATAAAAGTACCTCGAACCTGGCATGCAATCAATTTAAAAAAGTGTTTTATGTAATCAGTTGTTCTGATAGACTTATTGTAAGGCATGAGCCATTTTCCTATCATCAATAAAACATCCTATGCAGTTGGGCCATAAGAAAAGTTGTTTTTATCTAAACGTCAAACTACCTAGTAAGGAAAAAGCCCCAAGTGGGTATAATCCAAGGCCAAGAGCCGAAGGACGCAAGTCGTCCCGTATAATTAAACCCCAAGCGGGTATAATCTAAGGCCAAGAGCCGAAGGGCACAGGTTGTCCGATATAATAAAACCCCAAGTGGGTATAATCTAACGCCAAGAGCCGAAGGGCACAAGTTGTCCGATATAATAAAACCCCAAATGGGTATAATCTAAGGCAAATATCCGATGGACACAAGTTGTCCGATATAACAAAACCCCAAATGGGTATAATCTAAGGCCAAGAGCCGAAGGGCACAAGTTGTCCGATATAATAAAACCCCAAATGGGTATAATCTAAGGCAAAGAACCGAAGGACACAAGGTGTCCGATATAATAAAACCCCAAGTGGGTATAATCCAAGGCCAAAATCCGAAGGACACAAGTTGTCCGATATAATAAAACCCCAAGTGGGTACAATCCAAGGCCAAGATCCGGAAGACGCAAGCTGTCCGATATAATAAAACCCCTAGATGGGTATAATCTAAGGCCAAAATACGGAGGAAGCATGTTGTCCAATAAATTAAACTCAGATGAGTACAATTTGAAACCAATAGTTGAAAGGCACAAATATCCCGGAACGTACATAACACAAAAATAGCATAAAGACATAATAAAAATAACAAAGAAGGTAAATGATATATATTCATCCGATCAAAATTGATTACATCAAGTGTTTTGGAATAATGGAACAACAAAAGATGGAACATTAACAACCTATTCTATTACATAAAATTACCAAGTACATCAATTGTTCCGAGAAAACCATTCTACAAAATAACGGAACGTCAAATACCCTACACTATTACATCAGTTGCAACCAGGAAATGAGATAGCTTCACAGGGAGTCCGGAATACCTAAACCCATGGTCAAAATGGAAGTATCCGGACTCCGACATACAGTCTCCAACGGAAAAAGTTCAAGAATAGCAACTTCACAAAGAATTTGCAATACCTATGTCCATAGTCAAAATGGAGGTATGCGAACCCTTAAAACATCAACTTCAGACAAAAGCCGAGGCAGTCTGATCCGAAGATTGGTTATCGGAGGTATTCTCAGTGTAAGATTCAACCACCGACTCTTCAACTACCGGAACAGGAGCATGATCTGGAACCAAGGCTATCAGCTCATCAAACTTTCGATAAATGGTCTGGCAGATTTTTTGGATGAAGGGGTAGTCCTGGGAGAGGGCCTGATCATATAATGAACGATATTTGTTATCGGCCTCAAAATCCATCCCTTCGACTTCTCCTAACAGCTTAGCCGCCTTCTCCGGCTCATCAAATAGCCCAGCCCCATCTATCAGCCCGGACTGATAATACAAGTTAAAGGGTTCTGCCAGTGCTATCCGGAACTCATGACTACCAAGAAAGCGGTGAATTGCCTCTGGAATGAACTCGTTGATAATACGATTCCTCTCCACTTCGGCATTACCGGCGGCTATAGCAATTTCTTGCTTCTCTTGATAAAGCTCCTTGTAAGCTTTCTCTTCATCGGCCAACTTCAACTTGGCATCGGACAAGTGACCCTCCAACAACTTGATCTTCTCAGCCTGCTCCCCAGAAACCTTCCTCCACTCCTCTTTCTCCACTTCGAGTTGAGAGACCCTGTCTTCCAAACTAGCATTCTCAGCACGCAACTTTTGAATCCCCTCCGGAATCACCGTAGCACACTCTGCATGCTTGTCTTTCAGATCCTTCAGCTCCTCAGCCATCTCATCAAACCTCTTACACTTATCATCCAAGGTTTGATCACACACCTTGTGAGTTTCAGACAACTTCTGATGCTCACGAAGAAGAGACTCAAAACGGAAGATGAGATCCGCTTGAGCCGTAGCATTTTTACCCAATAGCAACCAAGACCTTCGGATAGCCTCACCATCGTCCTGACCATCCAAATACCTCTCCTCACCTGGGGTGGCCAAATTGATCATCATGTCCCGGGAGACATTCGCATTATTCATATGAGTCCCCCTCTTCACCACCCACGCAGGGACGAAGGTAGCATCATCCTCATCATCCCCCTCAATATCCACCTCAACATCCTCCTCATCCAGCAAAACCCCCTTTCCCGGACGTTAGGAACCACCCTTCGAACCCCCTGAAAGTAAATAACCTTCATCAATAAATGGTAAAAACAAATCAAGGAAAAAATTATGGACAGAAAGATTATTCACTAAGGCATACCAGATGGGATATCTTTAGGGTGCACCGAGCGGATTGGCTCCGGCTCCTCAACCCCTTCTGCAGCATCCAGATCAATGACATTGTCGGCAGACTGCTTGTGCCTCTTGTGAACCTTAGAAGAAATACTCCCTCCGGCTCTCTTCGCCGGAGGTTTCTTGGAACCCAGCTTTGCTGCCTGCTTATTCTTTTTGTCTTTGGCAGCCAGCACCCTGTCGTCCGGAACCTCGACCCTCTTCAGCTCCTCATCCTTCTCCGGAACTTCAGCATTGGAGGCCAGAGGGCGAGTAATATGCATCTCGCGTCCTTGCCCCTGCGGAAGTGGGTCCCCCTTTACCACGTTCACGGTCTTTCGAAGAGGTGGTTTCTTCAAATAACTCGACATGGTTACACCTGCGAATAAACAAAACCTATCGGTAAAAATGAAAAAAGATGCACAACTTAAAAATTCATGTTCATAACAAAGGCTATACCCCTCCCCTGCTCATCCCTCAAAGCCGGATGGAAGCCGGTAAATTCCCAATGATCCGATAGACCCAAAGCATAAAAGAATGACAGAGGAACTTGGCAGGGCTCAATGATCGTCTCGGCCAGCCTTTCGGCATGAGCAGCATCGTACTCATTCCTCTTGGGAAATGGATCAGACACATCCAAATCCGAATGCCTCCAAGGCATAGCAAAGGGAATGGCTCTCCTATAAATCAAGAAAAAGTGATATTTCCAACCCTTCAGACAGGAAGGAAATTCCCCGAAACAAATTTTTCTATCTTTGTGCACACGTTTTTCGAAGGAAAACCAGCAACCTTGTTTGCTGAGTTTATAAAAAACGCGAAACAAAGGAGTAGTAGGAGGAATGTGCATGCTCCGGCAATACACCTCAAAAAGGGTAGCACGATGCATACCCAACGGAACCAACTGAGATATATGAATCTTAAAGTATTTAATAACGTCTAAGAGAAAAGTAGAAAAAGGGACGGTAAGGCCTCCGTCAAAGAAATACTCTGCGTATAAACCAATGGCATCCGCAGGTAATCGATCCATCGTCATGCCCGACGGAGGTACCCTCGGATGTAAATCCTTCGGTATCCCAAAAGTCTCCACTACGACGAGTACTTCACCTTCGTCCATCGTAGACGGCCTCAGATGTATATCCTTCTTAACGTGTGAACCCTCCGGCATGGATACGTCCTCATACTCAAACGACGTAGTAGATTCCGGCATAATGAGTCCGATAAGGAAGAGTATAGCCAAACAACAAAAAACTAAACGGACTAGGACGTACCTCAAAGACGATGAGAATAATCGTTCGGAATACGGAAGATATAGAATGTGTCAGAAGTCTGTGTGTGTGGAGAAGAAAATTTACAGTGGTGAAAATGAGAAATAAGGGACTATTTATAGGCGGTAAAAATTGGGCGCGAAACGACACGTCACCCGTAGGGTAGACGTGTCTCCATCCAAACCGTATAACAGGAAGAACGTACACGTGTCCCAATCCAGATGACGCAATAAAAAATGACGGCGCACCTTAAACGACACATTAATTACTTTTGGCACTTTGTACACGACTCTAGCAAACGACGAAGCTACGACTCGCGCTCCGGAAAATTACAAAAATAAACTAAGTATCACACCATTGGCATAACCAATACTATAATACTGGGAGGGACATGTTGGCGTATGTACCCTCCGGATTTAGGCCGTACAATTAAATACCTTCCGGCTCTATGTCAAACAAGGCATACACAAATGTATTTAAACGAGACAGACCAATATCCGAAGGGTTGGGAATGTCCGCATGACCTCAACCCTCCGGAGATCATGACCGTTCGGACAAACCAGTAAGTACATGAACCAAAGTACAAACAAGTACACCAAATATATGGTAATGGAGCATAAATTAGCAAACATTAAGGAACTAAGTACAAACCAGCCTGACACTCCATATTGGAGGCCTATAAATAGAGAGGAAATCTTCACTTAAAGGTTAACTAATTCTCTCACTCTCTAACTTCACATATACTTTCTTTCTCTAAGAACATATACTTACTCTCACGCCGGAGGTTGGTCCTGGGATATATTCACGGGGCGAGACTAACGGACGTACCTGTTTTGCAGGTATCCGAAGCAATCAACTACTAACAAGGATCACCCTGAATCCGAAGGACCAATCCAAAGTCCGAAGGATTCATCTCGCTTGTTTGGAATAGAAGCAAACTTTTACTTCAACAACAACCCCAGTGTGTTAATTCAAATTTCTAAATAAAATTTCAAATAATTTTAATAATCTATATTATGAAAAAGTATTTATATGTACCAAAAATTAAATGATACTTGATTAATTTATTTAAATGAAAAATATTAATAAACAAAAAAAGAAAAAATTATTGTTTTCCTTAGATGATAGTTGATCATTTTACTTTTGCTTTACGAACATATCAACGGATGTACAAGTTATATAAAAAGAGGCATATGCATATTAGATGTTTCAAAAATAACTATACGAGTACCCATGCATAGCAACGAGATTTTCTAGCGGCAAACAACTATAGTTAAACGAAACATTACGCAAAACACTTAACCAAAATATCATTATAAATATCTGCCGTTATAAATCCGCTGCTATGCACGGGTACTCGTCTAGTATTTCTAACATGGGCAAATGTTTTAGAAAAGTATCATACTTGTCACCATTTGTTTTTTTAGGTTTTGTCTAGTGAATTTTCGAAAATTGCATCCACCGTCCCTAGAGTAAATTACGTAAATGGTACCCCTGGTTTAGCAAAAATTGCATCCACCGTCCCTAAACTTTTTACTTTTTTTTTTTTTTTTTTTTTTTTTGAATCCACTTCTTGTGGTTTTGACCCGTTGTGTTTTTAAACGTTTTATACGTTTTCACCCGTTTTCTTATATTTTACTACGTTTTGGTCTACTTTTATACGTTTTCATCCGTTTTTATACATTTTCGTCATTTTTCCTTTATTTTCTTTTACGTTTTCATCCGTGTTTATACGTTTTCGTCTGTTTTCTTAGGTTTTCGTATATTTTATCCGTTATCATCCGTTTTTATATGTTTTCATCTAATTTCTTAAGTTTTCGTCCACTTTTATTCATCCGTTTTTATACGTTTTAATATGATTTTATACGTTTTCACATCTGACAAAAAAGATTTCAGATTTTTTTTCACATGTGACAAAAATAACAGTTCTAAAAAAATATATTTCAGAAAAAAAGTTTTTCGACAAAAAATTTCGAAAGAAAAATAATTGGAAAAAGAATTTCGAAAAAGAGAAATTGGGAAAAAAATTTGGAAAAAAAAATCGGAAAAATAGTTTTTCGACAAAAAAATTTCCAAAAAAAAATTTTTGAAAAAGAATTTCGAAAAAAAATTGGAAAAAGAAATTAAAAAAATTGGGAAAAAATTTCCGAAGTAAGAAATTCCAAATTTTTTTTGAATGGACCATTTATGTAATTTACCTTAGGAATGGTGGATGCAATTTTCGCTAACCCACAAGGACCACTTATATAATTTAGAAGGGTAAAATGATCATCACTAGTAATCAATACCCATAAAAAAAAATAATAATAATAAAAAAATAAAAAAAAATCCCATAAAAGTAAAAAAGATTTGTTCACTACCTAGATTAATAAATTGTGACAATTATAATATATTTTTTAAACATTTGCCCTTTTAACAATGAATAAACCATTGTTTGTATATGTTATCTGGTTTTCTAATATTGGCAAGTTAGATACAGAGTAAATATTATTTCTATTTGAATGTGTCTTACCGTCGACGAGACTTTAATTAGTCGTTTGCCAACCTTCTAGTAGTAGAAGGTTCGGTCGGTCTATCTCAAAGTCATCGTTTGTAGCTAATAATATAATTGAATGTTAAGTCATTAATTCATGATGACTAGTGTTAATAGTCAACCACTTTCTTAGGAGAAATGGTCCATGATCACATGTCACACTTTATTGGATTTCATCGAGAACTTTTTCTTTCTCAAGAAAAGTTAACATATAGAATCACTTGGCTTAAAAGGAAATTGGTCAAGTGTCAAACGGATATAAGGTTGTGTATTTCTAATGTAACTAACTTCCCTTATCTCGAGAAAACGTAGAGTTTGTGAAATAATTCACATTATTGAATTACTGAAATAAAGAGGATACATATGTTTATATACAAAGCGGGAAAGGAAGACTAACTAACTTTTGAACTTGTTGAGTAACTTTGACTATCCTAACTAACTTAGATATTTACAAGATATTACATACTAGTACTACACTTTGCTAAGCTCTTGTGATGGTGCATGTAATTTGATGACATTACTTGTTAGATGATAAATAAGCTCAAACCCGTATAGGGTTTCTAGGGTTACCTCTATATATTGTGCCTTAATGAATATTATAACCTACACGGTTTTTATTATCTAACATTACTGAGTTGATTACACTTCCATTACTTGTATGTCTATTACCTTCACTACTTATATGATCAAGTAGTTGTTAGAGTTTGACAATCAAAAAACACATATTGCGGAAGCTAGGATCAAGTATAACACATAAATATTAACTAAAACATAAATAGTAAACGTACCCGATGCACTTCAAATAAACCTTGATTCTTGGACAAATAGATCAATGATAAACCCCTTACCGTTTTGTTTATCGATCTCTTGATAATTACTAAAGTAAGTAATTACCTCGTTCTTGTACACACAAACTACCAACGAATAAAGGTTTGTTGCAAGTAAACAAAACACTAATGTTTAAGCTTATGAAAAATCGATCCAAACCCTTAGGGTTGGGGTTGAGTCGATCGGCCACAAGAAACAAAGAAAGAAAACAAGTTTTAGGGTTAGAGTGTGTGCACAAAAGATTGTGAAAGTCTTACCCTAAGCCTTGTATATATACTAGGTGATTTCTTGGTGACCAAGCAAGGATGGATCGACCCTATGGGGTATGGGTCGACCGGCCTAGACAAACCCAAAGGGTTTCTAGATCCTTCTTGACTCCCAAGTTTCACTCTAGTCCTTATCTTTCTTTATTAACGATAGTTAGTCCATACGGTTAATAACTAACGACCGTTTAGTCCATTAAGTGTTATAAATATATATATTCCATACATTTAATATATATATATATATATATATATATATATATATATATATATATATATATATATATATATATTTATTTACATTATTCTTGTTTGTAAAGTGTGCAATCCCGAGGTCTCGGGTTCGATCCTAGACATTTACCTATTAATGTTTATACGTAACATTTAACAACTCCCACTCGTATATTCATTAATAGTAAAATGACATTGGTTAGCGTCTTGCAACACTCCAATGCCCCTAGTTCAATCCGAGCTAGGTTTCCTGGAAAAACCTTTAATGATTCATCATTATAATTATCCTTTTATTCTAATACCACATTAATAAAGATGTGAGTTCCTTTATTAAAATTCTGTTTCTCGTTTCTTTATGATTGAACAAAATTACCAAAACATCTGAACGTATTCCAGATAGACTTTGGGCATGGCCATGCAAACATTTTGTCAACCCTACGAGGGGCCCAGCAGTATTAAACTTCTGAACAAATCAGAAGGAATAAATTCTCTCTTGACTACAAGAATAACCCATGAACTTTGCAACACTTCTGAAAACAACCCTTATGACTCCCTGTTACGGTGAGCGGTAGATTGCTTCACAAAAATGCACTACATCCATGACACTTATCTGGTATCTCAAGTCTGAGGATAACTTTAAATATGATTCTCACATTAAACATTAAATCATATTGTTGGGATCAGTCCAATATTCAATTCATCGAATATCATGTGAAATTGGTATGACTACGCATCAATATACTTTCAAGTATATTCTAAACCAATACTCAAATTTGTCTTAGTTTAATGATATTCCCATATCATTAATCGACAATGGACATTTAGAATAATAAATTATTCATGGATCTTAAACATGCAAATATAGGATATATTATTAAGACAATGATAAATAAACATAAAACTTATTTTATTCCATTAAAATAATAATTGTACATTACATCCTTTATCCAAACACTAATCACAAATGGGCATGAAACTTTCAGCTAATCTAAGTCCTACACCTTCAGCATGCTTGTAAAGCTTAGTGCCAGGTAGAGGCTTTGTTAATTGATCTGCCAAGTTATCATCTGTGTGAACTTTGAGCATTTCGATTTCGCCTATTTCGACTTGTTCTCGAACATAGTGATGCTTAATCGGGAAATGTCTGGTGCCTTTCATGATTCCAGGCTCATTGGCAAATGTAATTGCAGCTGAATTATCACAATACATTTTAATAGGTCTTTGAATCGAAGGCATGACTCCAAGCCCTGAAACAAACTTCCTAATCCAAACAGCTTCCATTGCAGCTTCCGAAGCAGCTATATACTCACTTTCTGTAGCAGACATCGCTAGTACACTCTGCTTTCTGCTCCTCCAATCCACTGCTCCTCCATTAATGACAAAGACATAACCCGTCTGAGACTTCGTATCATCCTTATCACCTTTCCAAGAAGCATCGCAGTAACCTGTAACATCAAGTTCTGCCGATGGATTTCCCCCATAAACCAAAAACATATCCTTAGTAGCCCTAAGGTACTTAAGAATATTCTTAACAGCAGTCCAGTGAGCTACACCTGGATTTTGCTGATATCGACTGGTTAAATTCTGAGCAAACGCTACATCAGGTCTTGTACTTTTCACCGCATACATTATAGATCCCACAGCCGAAGCATAAGGGACTCTCTTCATGCGTTGCACCTCTGCAGGTGTTGAAGCAAAAACCTTGTTGCTCAAGCCATGTTGCTCTTGCATCGGCAAATATCCTTTCTTGGAATTTTGCATATTGAATCTCTTCAGTATTTTATCAATGTAAGCACTTTGGCTTAATCCAATTAATCGCTGAGATCTATCTCTATATATCTTGATTCCCAGAATAAATGCAGCTTCCCCTAAATCTTTCATAGAAAAACAACTTCCAAGATATTCCTTAACCTTTTGTAAACTTGGAATGTCGTTCCCCATGATCAATATGTCATCGACATATAATATAAGGAAAATCACATTACTCCCACTAACTTTGTGATATACACATGGCTCATCAAGATTTTTAGTGAAACCATACTTTTTAATCTCACCATCAAATCTCTTATTCCATTGTCGTGATGCTTGCTTCAATCCATAAATGGATCTTTTAAGCTTGCATACACGATTTGGGAATTCTGGATTTACATACCCCTCAGGCTGCGCCATATAGATGTCTTCATCTAGGCGACCATTTAAGAAGGCGGTTTTTATATCCATTTGCCAAATCTCATAGTCATAGTAAGCGGCTATGGCTATAAGAATCCTAATTGCCCTTATGTCAGCTACAGGAGAAAAGGTCTCCTCATAGTCAACACCAAAAGTTTGTGTATAGCCTTTAGCTACACAACGGGCCTTATAGGTGTGTACAACGCCATCCATGTCTGTCTTTTTCTTGTAGAGCCATTTACTCCCAACTAGTTTGGCACCCGGAGGTAGGTCTACTTCTTCCCAGACATCATTGTCTTCCATGGATTGCATTTCCCCATCCATAGCTTCTTTCCATTTGGCCTTTTCAGGACCATTCATGGCAGCTTTATAACTTGTAGGCTCATCAAGATCACCCAGTATATACTCATCACTCTCTACATTAAGACATAGACGAGTAGGAGCTTTTACTGGTCTTGTTGACCTACGAATGGGAATCACTTCAACTTCAGGCGGAGGACCTAAACTTTCAGGTTCTACCGGAAGTTGGTTAGTGTTTTCAGAAGGTTCTACATCTTCTTGACCGTCTTCCAGATCATATATTCTCCCACTGAATTCTTGAGATATGAGCTCTCTTTCAAGAAAGTCTCCATACCTTGCAACAAATACTTTGTTCTCAGGTGGGTAATAAAAGTAGTATCCCATAGTTTCCTTAGGGTATCCTACGAAGATGCACTTCACAGATCTTTGTTGGAGTTTGTCTGCTAAGTCACGTTTAACATACGCCTCACAACCCCAGACCTTTAGATAAGACAGGTTAGGAGCTTTTCTAGTCCATACCTCATATGGTGTCTTATCAACCTTCTTTGTTGGAACCATATTTAGAATGCGAACCGCAGATTCTAAGGCATAATCCCAAAACGAGAAAGGAAGAGTTGTTAGATTAAACATAGATCGTATCATGTCTTGCAATGTACGATTCCTTCTTTCAGATACACCATTTTGTTGTGGAGTATATGGAGAAGTAAGGTGCTGGACAATTCCCTCCTTTGCTAGATAATCTATGAACTCCTGACTCAGGTATTCACCACCTCTATCGGATCGAAGAGCTTTAATCTTCTTTCCAAGTTGCAACTCTACTTCTGCTTTAAACACTTTGAATGTTTCAAATACCTCATGCTTATGTTTAAGTAAATAAACATAAACATAACGGCTGTAATCATCCGTAAATGTTAAGAAGTAGCTAGCACCCCTCCTTGACACATGTCTAAGTGGTCCACACACATCTGTGTGAATAAGACCAAGTAGATCATTAGCCCTTTCAATCCTATTTTTAAAGGGTTTCTTAGTCATCTTCCCAGCAATGCAAGATTCGCATTTATCAAATGATTCATCATTGATCTTATTTAAAAGCCCATCATGTTGCAGCTTTTTCATGCGATCTTTGCCAATGTGAGCAAGTCGACAATGCCAAAGATAAGACGAATCCAGACCTTTCTTGATTCTCTTATTGTTGATGCTGTACATTGAATTATTTGTAACAAAAGCATTATCATTATTATTCATATCAATTTCAAATACACCATTCACAGCAATAGCATTAAAATAAAAAACATTATTTAAAGAAACCGAAATTCCATTGCTTGAAATAGTATGCTCAAAACCAAGGTTTAACAAACATGAAAATGAAATTACACCTCTAACAATTGACGGTGCATAATGACAATTATTTAAAGATAGTACTAGGCCCGAAGGCAACACTAAATTAAAAACTCCTATAGCTTCAACTCCTGCATGCGCTCCGTTACCAACGTGCAAGAATTGTTGTCCATAGGCCAGCTTTCTCTCAACTCTAAACCCCTGCATGGTATTGCAGATATGAATGCCACATCCAGTATCATATACCCATGAATTCAATTTAGGAGTAAGAGTGAATAATTCAATCATAAAGAACGCACCTAATGTGCTGGGGTTACCAGCATCATTCCCCTGCTTCTTGAGTCGCAAGTCATGAATGTAGAGAGGGCAATTGCGCTTCCAATGGCCCTTTTCATGACAATGGTGACAAGCTTGATCCTTCCTGTTTGGCGGATTCACCTTGTTCTGCTTAGGCTGATGTTGTTTCATCTTGGGTTGAGGTTGATAGGCCATGACCTGCTTGCCTTTATCACCTTTACCTTTGCCTTTGTTCACATGCGATTTCTTCTGGATTCTCCCCCCATGAATTGCCAACACTTGTGGGGTGGGAGTCTTGACCTTGGCTGGTAGACTTTTCTCATAATCAACAAGCAATGCGAGTAATTCTGAGACTGTCTTCCCCGAGCAATGCATGTTGAAGTTCTGCACAAAACCAGCAAAATCCTTGTTAAGGGATCTGTTGATCAAGTGCACTTGCACATTCTCGGGGTAACCAAAACCAATTCTGTGAAGTTGATCAAAGGAATCCTTCATCTCATCCACATAATCGGCTACTGGTTTACCATCACCATGCTTGCAGTTGTGTAGCTTGTCAAGTTCATCATACAATTCAACTGCAGGTGACTTCTCATAAGATTGCCTGAGGTTATCAAGCATATTCTTAGGAGACGGATACTCATACTTCTTTTGTAATTGAGCATTCATGCTAGTGAGCATTAAACAAGCAACCTCATTGTACTTAGCATTAGTCACCTTCCATTCTGCCTTTGCTTCAGGTGTTGCCGTAGCAGCAGGTTCAGCAGGGCATTCCTCGGTCACATAATCAATCTTACCAGATGCCCTCAAGACAATTCTGAGCGAACGGTACCAGTCATTGAAATTCTTTCCAGTGAGTTTGTCTCTCTCAAGATGACTCTTGAAAGCATTAATCACAGTTTGGTTATCGGGTTGAGCCATATCTACAGATAAAGTTCAAATATTAGTATTTTCGATAATCAATATCTTCAAGAAAATAAAATACCCAAGGCTATATTCATATAACCAACTAATTTTCTTGAAAATCTAGGATCTAACTTTACATAGTTTCACCACATCAGTTGATCTGCTAGTGGAAAAAGTACAAAAGATAGTAATCTGTCGAACAATAATTGGCAAACAAGATTTCCAATTCCTAGATCATTATGGGATTTACATCAAATTGATTCATCAATTTGCCTTTGTAAGCATGTTTTATCCCATCTCATGCCTTAAGTTCTAGGTCTCACGCACAACTTAATTAAGTCGTCTACCTTAGAAACTGTAAAATTACAATTATGGTCTCACGCGTTAAAAGAATTTTACCTTGTTATAGTAATTTAGCCTAGGTCTCACGTTTACTAAATTAAAATTCCAAGTGTTTCTTATAGGTAGATGGCATGTAACTTAAATTTTAAGGGTATTAATTTTTGATATGTCAATCAAAATTATGTACAAAGATGCATGCACTCATCTTCATAACATAAGTTTTCATAAAAACCTTTTTATGTCCGATTCCTGAAATTAATACACAAAGTTTTACTTGAGGTTTATGCCAAAACCCTAAGATGACTTTCTACAACATATGATTTTAAAAGTAATTCGTTTAAGACATATTCAAGATTGTGATAACCAAGGCAGACTCTAAGGCTCTTTTCTAAGCCTTCAAATCACGGTTATGAATATCATCTTAAAAGACTTAATTTTAAAAGCATATTTGCACAAAACATCATTCAAGCAAAAGTTTATGGATTCAATCTCAAAATAGTAATAAAGTTTGAATTTTGCTAGTCTCGACTGGGAGCTGATTACCGTGCGAATCGGACCACGATTGTCATAAGACTAGTGTTAATAGTCAACCACTTTCTTAGGAGAAATGGTCCATGATCACATGTCACTCCCACTTTATTGGATTTCATCGAGAACTTTTTCTTTCTCAAGAAAAGTTAACATATAGAATCACTTGGCTTAAAAGGAAATTGGTCAAGTGTCAAACGGATATAAGGTTGTGTATTTCTAATGTAACTAACTTCCCTTATCTTGAGAAAACGTAGAGTTTGTGAAATAATTCACATTATTGAATTACTGAAATAAAGAGGATACATATGTTTATATACAAAGCGGGAAAGGAAGACTAACTAACTTTTGAACTTGTTGAGTAACTTTGACTATCCTAACTAACTTAGATATTTACAAGATATTACATACTAGTACTACACTTTGCTAAGCTCTTGTGATGGTGCATGTAATTTGATGACATTACTTGTTAGATGATAAATAAGCTCAAACCCGTATAGGGTTTCTAGGGTTACCTCTATATATTGTGCCTTAATGAATATTATAACCTACACGGTTTTTATTATCTAACATTACTGAGTTGATTACACTTCCATTACTTGTATGTCTATTACCTTCACTACTTATATGATCAAGTAGTTGTTAGAGTTTGACAATCAAAAAACACATATTGCGGAAGCTAGGATCAAGTATAACACATAAATATTAACTAAAACATAAATAGTAAACGTACCCGATGCACTTCAAATAAACCTTGATTCTTGGACAAATAGATCAATGATAAACCCCTTACCGTTTTGTTTATCGATCTCTTGATAATTACTAAAGTAAGTAATTACCTCGTTCTTGTACACACAAACTACCAACGAATAAAGGTTTGTTGCAAGTAAACAAAACACTAATGTTTAAGCTTATGAAAAATCGATCCAAACCCTTAGGGTTGGGGTTGAGTCGATCGGCCACAAGAAACAAAGAAAGAAAACAAGTTTTAGGGTTAGAGTGTGTGCACAAAAGATTGTGAAAGTCTTACCCTAAGCCTTGTATATATACTAGGTGATTTCTTGGTGACCAAGCAAGGATGGATCGACCCTATGGGGTATGGGTCGACCGGCCTAGACAAACCCAAAGGGTTTCTAGATCCTTCTTGACTCCCAAGTTTCACTCTAGTCCTTATCTTTCTTTATTAACGATAGTTAGTCCATACGGTTAATAACTAACGACCGTTTAGTCCATTAAGTGTTATAAATATATATATTCCATACATTTAATATATATATATATATATATATATATATATATATATATTTATTTACATTATTCTTGTTTGTAAAGTGTGCAATCCCGAGGTCTCGGGTTCGATCCTAGACATTTACCTATTAATGTTTATACGTAACATTTAACAATAGTCACATCTCTTGAACAAGCATAACAGTATTATATAAGATTAGCGTAGTAAATGAATTTAAAAGTGTTAATAGCTCAACTATTGACCCGTTATGTGACTTGAGTAAACACATGTTTGGTCACCTTTAGCATTTGCTCGATAATACAAACATTTTTTATTCCAAGATCCCTCATCTCACAAGAACTTGCTATCGAATCAATATGAAATTTAGCAAACTTTTGGAGATCATGAGTGAAATATTTTGGGCTTAACATTTATAGTTAGCGATCACAAGAATCCCAAAGCACTATGCTATCTTTTCTTTTGGAGATTGTGGATTGGATCACACATCAAGTTTGAGGAAGAATGCTTATTAAAGCAAGAGTAAGTGAAGCTCAAGAACGAAGGATATGGATGTTCCAATGCAAAGCTAATGTGTTTTTTACTCATTAGATAATCTATTTTAAGGACTTCATTATGTAAAGAAGCAAAATGTTTTAAAAACGAGCTATTTTGTTTTCAAGGCAATTAGCAACATTGCCTTTAATGTATATTGTATCTTATAATTATAAGTTAACAATTGTTAGGATATTGATGACGTAAATATATTTTCGAAACTAAGTTTCGAGATAAATTATAAATGTAAGTAATGCTACTTCGGTCGACATACTAAACTATACTATAAATATCAATTCTTTTCTAATGCTTATATTACATATAAAATAATGTACATCGTTCCGATAATGGTTGTTTCGGCGAAAATAACTTTTCAAATCTGAAGTTACCTAAAAATTATTTAAGATCGAAATGTCATAAGGAAGTTTACATTAATTTGCTCATTTATTGATTGAAAATGTAATATTATACCATATTAATTTAAAAAAAATTAATCAAAGATTTCACATCAAATAACTAGAAAAGTAAATTTTATAAGATTTTCGGCAAACAATTTGATTAAAAAAAAAAAAAAAAAAAAAAAACTTTTTAAAAGCTTCGCATTAGGCCCAGATGGCGGCCTCTTTCATGTATAAACCGATATGTCATCTTTCTCTCGGTAACAACAAAGGTGCACTTCTTCGCAAATCAACTTACTATGTTTTGGGCATCTTATTAGTTCTCTCTATCATTCATTTCTCAAAATGGAATAAGCTAGCCAAATTCTCATCCCTAGAACATAAAAATATAACCCAAACTAGTAGGAATAACCCAATCAATTGACCACCATCTATCACATTTGGATCAAACCATTCATAAATGTAAGAGACTGAGAAAATACTCAACTGAATCATGAACCAAGGAGCTTTGTTAGACCAATACACAATTGATATGCTGCCCGACAAGAGCAACTCTTCTAAGTTTGAGTACCCATTTAAATAAAAGTAGCCCCAAGGCTCAGATAGCCAACAAATGAAACCCAAACTGCAGTCATTGATGGCCTAGTTGTTATCTAATGCTTGCAAAGTCTTTGCTAATTTATGTGTTTACAACAGCATGCACGCGTTGTATTTAAAGACCAATTCAAAAGACTGCTAGTTACATGGCAACTTGATTAATGTAAAACCATTATGGCTTATATGGTAGATTGATAGCATTGTGCATGACTCTAACAAGTTCAAGTTGTCTTATGATTATTCACAAGTTATGGGAAAGTCGTACTTGAAAATTAAGCATTAGTTAACTGAAATGTACGTGTTTATACTATTTGAACTCCACGTTGTTTTGATAAATGAATCCTACTTCAAGTCTTCAACAACTTGAAGAATCAATACTCGTTTGCTGAGGTTGAGGACCCAAATCTCTTTGGTTTGAATTATATCAGCTCGACTCAGAAGTACGGTTGTCATATTGGGCCCTTTTTACCAGAGATATTAGTTATCTATCTAGTTACTATCCTTATGGGTATCTTGTTTTCGCGCAATTTATAGCATACTATTCGGATCATCATGTTTCCAGTCAGACGTTTGTTTCTTTTTTCTTTTGCACCAAGAACCTCAACATCTTCACAATTCCATCAACGCAAGATGGAAAAAAATACTTGTTTGATCCTTGTAGGAATGTGTCTTTATAATTTAATTGCTCAGTATGTCTAATGTCATACCTTTTTCCCTTATTCTTATTCTTAATAGTCTTTTAACTTTATGTATTTGTTCTTGTTTTTCAGAAAATGGACCACATTACCATATGTCCATATATTAGTAGTAATTAACAAAAATTGTTTGTATAAGGAGTAAGTCAATTGAGGAAACAATTTTATAGTGGAATTGTCAAAACTCAAAACTACAAAATTTGTAGTTCTGTCATGATAATGGTATCGAAGATAATTTTAAGATAAGCTAAAGGTCCCAGCTCTATTTCCCATTTTTGTATATCTTGTACATTACCACAAATTTGACAATTGAACGAGTGACGAAATTCAACTTTCGAAGTTGGTTTCAGGTCTTCTGAAGAATCACTACCATTTACGTTGAATACCTAACTTTGTCCATGTTCATGAATGTAAATCCAAATTTAAAGGGCTTAAGTACTTACATCATTCTAACTGTGTCTCCATTTCCTTTTTCTTTGTACGTCGTGGCTGTTTCTTTGTACCCAAAGTGAAGTATGTGCACTAGTTAGTAGCTTGGCTACATATTGGCTTCAGAATTCCCCACATTTTGCTGATCAAAAAACCAACTGCGCAAGTAAAAAAAACGACTGATTTTAGCATCTTAACAATTTTAGAACCAATTTTATTACACTTTGCTAAAATATTGAATTGATGGATACCTAAGTGTCTATAAGCAGCTATATCAGGGAAATTGGTGAAGAAGGCAATGGTGTGGCTGACATAGTAATTTTTGCCACGGCTGACTATATATATGGACTTTTGGCTTTGTGCTGTCATGTGAAGGATAAAAGGCCAAAGTGTTAAGTAGATCAGCTGCACAAGAGAATAGATCATGATTAGTTAACTTAAGCTGCAGTAGAACTATTGGAACAACACCTAGAAGTAGTGGAAACAATATTTGGTTTGTTAAGTGTATCTTCCTTTAACCGAGTTTCTGAACCTAGTGCCTGTAATATTCGATGCCTTATACCAACATGATGTGTGTATTTCTTTGTTCATAGTCGCCTCTATAAAATTTCCCTATCAAAAATCAAAAGAATGGCAATAATTTCCATTTTTGTTGTACCAATTCGATGCATTATTTTCTATTGAACTAGATTTTAGTTGCTATTGTGTCATTAGTAATCATTACTTGAAGTTGCTGACTTTGATTACTACAGTTCAGTTAGTGGTTTATATATTAGAGGAAGTTATGTTGTCCCTTATTAACTACTGTAAAATGGCTTACCAAGAGGTCCCAGAGATCAAAACTCAGGTGGTGGCTTAAGAACCAAGTCCAAGCTACATGTATGAGAACATCAAACCACTGCTCAAGCATTTTACTGATCAACCGATTGACCAAAACTGCTGCAACCCAAAGGATCAATATGCCCAGAAAGTAGTTTAACTGTAATAATGAAATAAATCAGAGAGTTACTAGTTAAAGAGTTAGTACATTTTCTGTAAACTTTTATAATCTCCAATAGGTGTTTATAAAGTGTAATTATGCAAATAATTTTGGTGGCTGTATCTGCCCTTTGCAAAAACTTTTATCACATGTTCAGAGAAACAATAGCAATTTAGTTGTGCTAATTTACTGATTGATAAGTACATAATCTTAAGGAGAATAGCTTACAGTAGTGAGTTCCGGTAAGGTTGGAGAAAGGACCATCCAGGTTGGGATTACAATTGCAGCCGAAAATTCTCCAACTCTGTAGATGGTTTGCCTCTTAGAACTTAATATTACTGATGCTGAGTAACAGCCGACGAACACAGAAGCTCCAGCGAAAACTTTGGCGATATCACTGACATTGATAAATTAATGTAAATTAGGATGATTTATTTGGAAATGATATTGGATTTTGTGTTAAAATGTCTTTCAGGAATGTTTACCTTTGATCAACAATGACAATAAGGTTGATCAGAGGACCTATTGAAGCTCCAAAACAATATGCAGCGGCAAACAAGAGAATGAGCCTGGGTAGCTGTCCGATTTGTTTTCATTTCAAATTGCAGATGTGTTCAGCCATGGAAAATAGGAGCATTTTTCATCGAATGAAGACAGTGAAATATGTATGTGCTATGAAATACCTCCCTCCATGGCTGAATTTTGGACAGCAAAAAGATGCTTGTGACAAACACGAGTGTTGTTATCCAACCACCTATGCTGTATATCAGATGCAAATACGCACCAAACACTGAAAATGCGGTGGTGTTGAACAATGTCCAGTATACCTGTACCAAGTCGGAAAGTACACAGTCAAATAACAAAATGATTAACAACCAGTAAACATTGAACTGAATGGTAAAAAGAAGATAGTAATTTCACTAGTTCAAGTATAATGCAAAGTAACTATCTAGCCGAGAAATGGATCTAATCAAAGTAAAATACTGCAACGAACCATAAATCATGATGACAAGAGGTATCACATTATGAAGAGGGAAACTTTAGTTGACTTTCACATTTTGAAGTCAAACATCAGGACCTTAAAAGATTAATTTTCCAGCACTATTAAAAAGAAATCACTGTGGTAAAGTAATCACAAACACTGAAATCAAGTTTCCTTTCTCGTGACCTCATCGAGTTTCCATATCTTTCAGCTCAATGTAACAGATAAACCAATATGAATCCAAAATTCACTGACCATTAGAGAAAATTTTGTCTTAACTTCTCAAAACAAACTAAAAAATAAGTAGTTTTATTCTCATATATTCAGCCAAAATATAATATCCTCTTTCTGTTGCATTTTCACAGCCATGAAATACACAAAGTATGCCCATATCACATATTCACATACTTCTTAGCTTAATGAAACCGAAACTAATCATATCAATAGAAACTTTCTCCAAGCACAGAATCTGAAACTAATGAGTCATAAACATGTTACATAGACCAATTCTGAAATCTGATTGACAATTTTCGCAACAGATAATGCAATAGACTAACCGAATCACTTCCAATTTAAATATCCTACCAGAATCATCTGAGACTAATTAAAATCTTCACAGGATCGTAATAATTCGAATTACAGTATCTGAAAGTAAACGAGTGATAAACGTATTACATTGACAAATACTGAAATCTTATAACAAATCTCACTACAGATGAGGCAGTTACAAAACAGAATCACTTTAATTTCACATTTCCGCCAGAATCATCTCATTGAACCACTATCTAACTTATTCATATCTAGTGATATAAAATAAGTAATCTGAAATCGATGATAACTAAATGTAGAACATATATCAGTTTTCAACTACTGTATAATTAACCATTTTCGCAGCAGATGATGCAGTATACAAACCGAATCACTTCTAGCTCAAATTTCCACCTGAATAGTCTCGTAAAACAACTACTTGATACAATCTACCAACTCGAAATACATAATCTGAAATCAATGAGTGATGAACGTGTAGAGAGATCTGACTTAACAACTTTCGCAACAGATAATGCAACTAACAAACGGAATCACTTATAGTTCAAATATCTTACGTCAATTATCTCGTAAAACGACTAATGAACACATTCACAGGATAACACCAGCTAGAGCTACACAAACTGAAATAAACAAATTCTGGAATATTATCAACAATTTCTGCAACAGATGATGCAATAAACAAACTGAACCCTCTTATAGTTCAAATATCTTGAGTAAACGACTAATTCACATATTTATACGATAGACGACACAAAATAAAGAATTTGATATCAGTGAGTGATAAATGTCACAGATAACGCAATGCACAAACCTAATCACTTCAGCTTTAAATCGCCTACTATAATTCTCTCGTAAAACGACTAATTAACATACTCATAAAATCAGATTAGTGATAAACGTATGAAATAGATCAGTTCTGAGATCTGATCAACATTTTTGCAACAGATAATGACGCAACTAACAAACCTAACAACTTCTAGTTCACATATCTTACGCCAATTATCTCGTAATACGACTAATCAACATATTCACAGGATCACACCAGCTCAAAATACGAAAACTGAAATGAAGTAGCAATAGGGACATATCCTGGAGTACGATTAATGATTTCCGCTACCGATAATGATATTTAACGAGCCTGATCACTTAATAGCTCAATTGTTAGCGTGATTGTACCATGCAAAGGTGATCGCGCACGAAATTCGGTAACGGAGTAGTGCTATGCATTGCGGTTGGATTCCACGGCTTGTTGAAGTAGCTCTTCACTCGATCCATCACGTTGCGGTTACTGTGTGGTAGTGTGTGTGTGTGTGTGTGTGTGAGAGTGAAAGAGGTGAAGAAGAGTGAGAGTTGTTCGTATTTAAAGGTTGTTACAAGGAGGGAGGGAAACTTTTGAATTAGATATTTTCGTAAGTTGGCTATGAGATTCGTGTTAGTTATTTTTTAAAAGTTATTTACAGTAATATTTTTATTTAGAGGTATGCTAGATCCACAAAGAAACTCGCACAAAAACATCCACAAGCTAACGCGCCAGCGTTTTATTGGTGTATTTTGTAACAGTTTCTCTCTCATCTCTCTTACTGAACCATAGCATTTCTCTTTTATCAATTTGTTTTGTTTGGAATATCTGAATGTATTTCATTAGAACTTATATAGGGATGAAAAGAAATTGAGGGTGTGTTTGGTTGAAACTCGGGAAAGGGAAAATGAAAGGTAATGATAATGGTGAGGAAAGGAAAAAACATTCTTTTCAATTTATTGAGTAATGGGTCATTTTATTATCTTTTACTAAGCACATTTTTTTCATTATCTTTTCAATTCCTCACCCCCATAACCCCTACTGAAATAATATTAAGCAACAAGGTACCCAAGAGTAGAGACATACTCGAAAAAAGTATCAAAATTGAGTTGATATAAACCAAGTTCAAGTTTTAGCTATTTGAACATACATTTACGTAGTAATTGGACTACATGTGTTGTGTTTTTCTAAAGATATTAGGTATTAAATCGATTATTATTGCTATAGATTAATATGGCTTAAATATTAATAATAAAATTTCAACCGTCCCTGTTGCTACATTCACGCCGTCACGCCATTTTAGCCATCAAATGTTGGCTTCGGTCCCGCTACTAACACACAATATAATACACATTTCACCAATTAGTGCCTATACTGCATCACTAGCCACGCCACTCCGACGAAACTCCAACCGATTTAACCATTCAAACCAAAGTTAGTGGTCATATTCCCAAATTTATAAAAATAAGTCGATAAGTTTTGGAACATAGTAATAACGATTGTGGGCACCCGCGCGTTGCTGCGAGAATGTTGTGTCTAATCTAAAATTGAACTAAAACGATCAGGAAAAAAAATATTAAGGACTAAATGTGCAAAAGATCGCTAACGGGGGACTAATGGTGCTATTTACAGCTAACTGGAAGGACCATTTTTGTAAATTCGTTGGGTACAAAATAATTCTGGAAATTATATGTTTTTTAACATAAAAAGTCCCTAAAATTCTTGACGTGTTGCATCGTTAGTCCCCGGCATGTTGCATCGTTAGTCCCCGAAGGACCTATCTTGCAACGACAATTTCACCTTAGAGACTATTTTACATTCGTGCACTGTTTCGTCCACTGTAGCTACAGTGTCGAACAATAAAAGGTTCCCCTTTTAGTATATATAGCAGGGTACCCGCGCAATACGGCGGTGGGTACCTGGTGACTAATTTTGTGGCGAGTAAATATTTTTCATTTATACCACGTGTTGCAGCGGGGTTGATTTTTAGCCAACGTATTTTTTTCATTTTTTTTATTGTAGCTTTTTTGTTTCGTAATTTTTATGATATTTGTATAAATTTAAACCATAAGCCACTCGTAAAGCAAAAGTAACATATTTATGTTTTAGGTTGCTGCTAGATCTCGAATAATGTGTTAATTATATTGTACTTTGTGGTTAAAAAATTGTATTTTTTTATGAAGGAGTGTTTTTAATAGTGTATTAATTGTATTAGGCAAGTATTATTTTTTTAGTTTATGTGTGCTTTGAATCCTTGTAAATAATGCTTATAAGGTAGTATTTTTCACTTAAGGGGTATTTTAATGACTACTATTTAATAGTATTAATGTTGTTTGATAGAAAAGTGGTCTGAAAATGACTCCAAGCTTATTTTTGTTGTACCATATGCTTGTTTTGTTGTAATTCTCAACATTTGGTGCATTAAAGTGTTGTAAACCATGCTTTATTTTTTATAAGTCTGAAAATTTTGGAGAGAGATTCATTTATGCATTATATGTAGTATAGATAATAATGATAAAATATAACCCTTATAGACTTATTTATTTGCATTACAGTCCTTGACTTTCAAATTCATATCAATTACGCCTTATGTTGGACCACGAGTATAACTTGCATGCGTTCACCGATTTAATATGTAATGTGATATATCTATAATTTGATCTATTACTTTGCATTGGTAGTTGTTTATTGGTAGTTTAATTTTTTTTTCTCCTACATCAAATTCAAATCCAAATCTGGGTGCGTTTGATTTGATACTTTGGAATAGATTTTAAGTTTGATGTGACATAATTTGTTGTTTGGTTCATTATTTCAATAAAATGAATGATAGATTGAATCGAATTTCATTCCACATTAATTTGAAAGGTTTTGTCAAAACCCGTGGGACTTGCTAGTTTCTACTCTCATATACCATTTTTATTTAAATTTTTAAATGATATTTTATTACTATAATTTTATTATAAAATACATTTAATAAATATATTTTCTCTCTCCAAATTCTAAATCAAATCCAAATCGAAATCCTATTCCAAACCCACTTATAAACCAAACGGCCCCTTAATACAAATTCAAATCCTAATCCAAATTCAAATCCTAAACCCACCTACAAACCAAACGGACCCTAAACCTTTGTAAGAAAACCAAATATTCTTCATGTTCGATTCTGTATTTTACATGTATATTATATGCTATAATCATATATTCGACATGAATATACATTGTACTTGGCTAAAAACACTTGGAAAATATGTTTTGATCTTGATTCTTTTGGACAGTTTTGATCAGTGGCACATAAAGATGACCTTATATGAGGAGAGAAGTTTGAAAAGTCATACCGAACAAAGCGTACTAATAGGAAATTAAAAGAAAAGTTCGACCCTAAAGATATCCTCAATGAGGAACTCACTCACATAGGATAGGGCATGACTTTGAGTCTAGCTACAAGACTCATTAATTAAGAAAAGCGCTTCTTTGGAGTCAACCCAAGCTTTTAATTGTTTGTTTATTTGTTTTTGTTTTTATCTTGATTTCATATATATGTTCCATCTTTCTTTGTTTATTGTTCATGTCTCGAATAATTTGTGAAAAAGTTTTATTTTGTTTTTAACTTCGTCTTAATCATATATAAATGTATTTTACAAAAAAGATAAGTGTAGGGAAGATCATATTTGTTTTTAAGAATGAATTCGACGTGAACAATAACAAATATTGATTTAGCATATATATTAGCGTGTTTGTTTGAATCAAATGTTTGTATCGAGTCACAATGATTGCTTTACATAATTTTCAGGTTTTAATTATTAGATTTTTCTAGAAACAAAACATAAAAATTCTGTCAGGTCAGTCCTGACGGCGTCAGGTTAGAATTTTGTTTTTCTGCTGGAACTCTTATATTTTTGAAAATTTCCAGAATCTTTAAATTTCCAGGAATCTGTAAACATTTATTTTGCAAGCATTATATCTTACATTGCTTTCTAGGATTTAATTTTTATATATGTAGATTTTACCACTGATTTTATGTGAGGTTTTGTGTTTCCTTTTTTTTAGTTAATTACAGGTTATATTGGACAAGAAAATGAAGTATACATCGAAAGTGAAGCTTATCATGTTTGTTTTCTTGGAGGAAGATTTAACCATATTTTCACATCGTTCATGCCAAGTCAAATTAAGGGAGTACTAGTTTCTTTCTTTCTTTTTTATCATACTTTATTGCTTTTTAGAAACATTTGGGACAATGTTCGGTTTAAGTGTAGGGAGGGTAAAATGGGATACCTTAGAAGCTATAACTCCACTTGATTTTTATTTTGTTTTAAAGTAAATGTGTAATAAGACTAAGAGAAATACTTGTTATGGCAAATTTGGCATCAAATTTAAAATTTTTTGTAACATATAGAAGTGAAATTTTAGTTTTAATAAGCGTCTCATGGATAAGAATTATATAGCTAGCACAAAAATCGTACAACTCAAAAATTTCCACCGTAAAAATGTGAGGTTCGCCCTTAGATTATTAGGAAAAAGCACTCACTTTTGATGCTTATGAGTGTACCAGTAGTATATAGATTCTAGAACTTACGTTTGTGATGCATCCCGAGACCGCTAGTGAGACTACATTCATGTAGTTAGGATTTACTATATGATAAGGGGCATTAGGATAACCAATGTTTTAAACATGTTTTATAATTACATTGACTTCATTGGTCAAGTTATTTTTTCACATCTTTGCGATGTACTCATCTTTAGTACACGATACCCCTAGTACACCCCTCATAACCTATCTTTTTCGCGGTTCTCATTATATTTCGGTAGATTCCGAAATATTAATGAAGAACATTGTTTACAATCCACCCCGAAATGTACACCCAAATCGCCTTAGCCTACCTTGTATGCACTCATTTTTAGTGCATTATTGTTATTTGTTTAAAACCTTTTGTCAATTATTTAATTGGTTACATGATTGCTAAGTCGAGTCATATCTTGTATATATAGTTTTGGGATGATTGGGACTCATGGTAAAAGTACTAGTCGTTATAGAGTGGAAGGGGAAATCATTACTCCTTATATACATTAGCGTTTAAAGTATTCCAATTGTTTTGATTTTCTTAATTTGGGTCTTTAATTTATTTATATAAAAGTTCAAGTGTAGGCAGGATGCGAGCTCCCTTTGATGTATTATTTTGGATGGTAGAGCAAGAGCATATGAAAAAAAATAGTAGAAAAAGAAAAGTGGAAAAAATATACGGGCTACCATCCGCGTCTTTTCTTTATGTTTACGTCAAGATAGTGTCTTGAAAAATACCAAAAAGAGTTTTAGTTAGCAAAGTTGAGTCGAGTTTTGGCTTAGCAACGCCTCTTTGTACATGTAATTGACTTGCCAGCAGTAAAATTCCCTTTATCCAACTGTAGAACTGTTGAGGGGGAGGGGTGAATACGGTTTCTTCAGCTTTTAGGTGTTTAAAAACTTTAAGCCACGAAGACAACCAAGTGGTCTAAGTAAGAGCAACCACAAACACAATCACAACCAAGAGTATATAAAGCGAGTAAATGACACAACGATATATACTGGTTTAGGATGGGGGTTTATACCATCTGTACGTCCAGTTACGAATCTACGACACCGATACTATTCACTAGTATAATCCTTTCGGTGGACTACAAACCGTTACAATTCACTTCACCGATATTCAACAATATCGATGCTCACAAAGAAGGAGTTACTCCCACGGTATTCCACCCTCGGAAACCACCCAAAAGAATCTCGCGGTTCGACTTCACCTAAAGGTTACCAAGACCACTACCAAGACTTCCCACCGGAAGTATCAAACCCCAACTAGATCCCCAATGATCTAGGCTTGGTCACTAAGACACAAGACTTCCCTTACAACCAAATTGAATGATAAAATAAAGTTTCTTTGAACCAAGCCCTAACCTAACCTAGTGACTCCATTCTAGTAGAAAGGGTATAGATAAGAAGACACTCGACACAATCACAAGAGTGGATTAGGTTCTTGTGATTCTTCCCTTGCAAGGAGATGTGTTCTTTCAAAGATGTTAGTGTGTTTAACTAAGAACACAAGAGATAGAATTAGAGGATTATAGAGAAAGAATGTAGAGAGAAAGAGTAATGGCAAGGGGTGAGGAATACAAGAGCCAAGGTGGGGTATTTATAGGCGAAGACCCAACTTGGGAAAATTTTACCGTGCCCGGCGCGTTGCCCACGCGTCAATGCGTGGGTGATGCGCCAGAGACTCTGTAAGAGTTTTCCCAAGACTTGGGTTTTGGTCTTTTAAATACCTAACCTTGCTAAACCCCCAATTGTACTTCACACAAAACCTTAAGAGTAATCAATCTAAGGTTTACCAACTCAAATAGCAAATTTGGAAAATGTTTTGTGAAGTGTTTATTAGAAAACCAATTATCAAAGATAGAAGGAAAGAAGAGATAATTGGATAGGGGTAGAATGGGTATTCCTCACATGTCATAAAAGAGAGAAGAGAATATGCCATGAGATATTCCTCTATAGGGAAGAGTGTGAGAGGTTGGGTTAAGAAGTAACCATGGTTAGGTTAGAAGAGTGTATAGAGAATAAATCATGGTTAGGTTAGAAGGTGAACCATGGTTAGGTTAAAAGGTGTATCCAAGGGAATGTTCCATCTTTAGTGTGGTTAAGAGTTAACCATAGTTGGGTGAGAATGAAGTAAGTTGGGAACTAACAATAGTTTGGTTAGATGTGAACCATGGTTGGGTTAAGAAAAGCATATCCAAGGGAATATTCCTTCCTTGGAGAAGAGGGTGAGTGAAAGGTTAGGATGTGAAAGGGTGTAAGGAATATATAAGAGTTGGTTTGTGTGTGTGTAAGAGAATATGTAAGTATGGATGTTGATGAGTGCTCAAACACTCATCATTTTTGGTCAAATCTGAGCTGCAAAACATACAAAAACACTCAGTAATGCATCAAAATACTAAAAATATTCCAAAATTGTCTTTTATATGTTTCAGATGCAAAATGAGTAAAAACAAATGAAAAACGTACAAAGTTTGCATAATTGGCAGTTTCAGTCCCTCAACTTTCAAAAAATTGACAAAACTAGTCCCTGAGCATTTATTTTGCAAGAAAAATCAACCCAAGTCCTTTAAAAGTCAAAATTTATCAAAAATAGTCCTTGGGTAAAAAGTTTTGAGAATTTACACTTTTGGTCCCTGAAGTTTCACACTTGGCATTTTTGGTCCCTGGGATTTAAATTTTTGGAAATTACAAAATATGGTCCTTTGATTATTCATATTTGGCAGGAATTAACACTTGTACTACCTTTGGGGATATTACAATTTCAATCCTTGGGATTTTCAGAATTTGTAAATATGGTCCTTGTGATCATTTCTTAACCAAACGGACCCTTGATTGTAATTACTTAAAACAAAACAACACCCCAAACACCACCCCAGCCCACCTTATATTACCAGCCCAACATACTTCACAGCCCAAAAGCCCACCTCCGTTTTTAATATATCCCCGGTCAACCCCAGTCAAACTCCACACCCCAGTTACTGTTCACCATCCCCAACCCCTGAATACCAGCTTCCATGTTTCCTCCCTCCTCCTCACCTTTTTCACCAAACCTCACCTTTTCATTAATATCTATCACCTATACCCAATCAATCCCCCTCCTCATTAAAGCATCTCACCAAACAACCCCAACTGTCAATTGGGTCAAACACCCTTTTTCCCGCCAAAAGAGATTCAAAGGCTAGGATTGAAACAAAGCCATCCAACGGCTCACAAAAGAAGTGGGATAGATAGTGGAATGCTCCAGGTCCTATAAAAGGAAGAAAGAGAAGCAGAAGCAGAGAGTAGTGTAACGGAGTAGTGCTATGCATTGCGGTTGGATTCCACGGCTTGTTGAAGTAGCTCTTCACTCGATCCATCACGTTGCGGTTACTGTGTGGTAGTGTGTGTGTGTGTGTGTGTGTGTGTGTATGTGTGTGTGTGAGTGTGAGAGTGAAAGAGGTGAAGAAGAGTGAGAGTTGTTCGTATTTAAAGGTTGTTACAAGGAGGGAGGGAAACTTTTGAATTAGATATTTTCGTAAGTTGGCTATGAGATTCGTGTTAGTTATTTTTTAAAAGTTATTTACAGTAATATTTTTATGACAAAATTTCACCGTTCGTCCCTAAACTTGTCGCATTTCGCGCATATCGTCCTTAAACTTTTTTTTTGGCATTTTCGTCCCTGAACTCTGCATTTTTCGCGCGGTTGGTCCCTAAACTCTCGTTTTGGCTAACCATGGTCAATTTGTTGGTTCCACACCTTGTGAAGTTACTAAAATGCCCTTTCTTTTTATCTTAATTTACAAACACATTTAAATGTGTTAAATAACAATGCAAATATAGTGGAGTACCTATTGTGCTCATGAAATGATCTTGTACATATGCGAATCAAATTCTATATGTGGGTATGGTTCCTTTTACCAATTATAATTTGTTGTATATATCTATGTTGTGATATATGATACTATTAAACATGGATATACAAATCATAGTTAAATCTTTGGTACCCAGTTACTTTGTTAAATCATATCACAATTATTCTTTATTGTGCTACATATCAGTTACATATATGTACCTTAACAACTTATCATATATATTTATAAGGATTTGAGATTATGATACTTATAAAATAATATAAGTTCATTATACAAACTTAGACCTGATGCGAGACTCATGAAACATTAGTTGGTGATTTAGTTTAAAATTGTAGTATGTTGTTATAACAAGATTTCGTAATCATAATATTTGCATGTAGCACATGTTTATATATTAGACAGATGGTTCGAGGGTTACCTGAAGACTAGCTATTCTCCGAACAGAAAAGCGAACACCAACACTATGATACAACGAGGCATGATCGAAACTCAAGACCCCGACGTAACCCAAAAGCTAACCGTAACCCAAACTTCTACCGAATCACAAACAATACAACTCCGGCGAATGAGACCAAGATGAACTATTTGAACATGAACCAATGATCACAACTAGAATTCGAATGTTGTCTCACGTGAACCAAAACTATTTCCTGTTACTCTCCAACTTTCGCATGAACCGAAATTGAGTTTCACACGGACCGCAAACCGAATAAACCCGAACACGAATGGTACCAGTACACCAACGTGAGTTGCTTTGAGGGATTTGTGGTTTAAATTTTGAGTTTGTTATGAGTTGTCTAAAAGTTACGAATGATAATAAGAACAAGAACAAGACAATATTTCAAGTTGATACTGCTTGTTCGCAAGTTAGTACTGGTATCTTTAACGTTAGTACTGGTATCTATAATATCAGTACTGGTATCTTTAACGTTAGTACTGGTATCTTTAACGTTAGTACTGGTATCTATAATATTAAGTTCCAGCAATTATCTTATATTGTAGGTTTTACTGCACCTGCTTAGGGCTGGATATTATTTGCATCAAGCAGAACATGGGCATTCGAACGGGGATCTATCTGATGGCGCATTGACGCTTCCAATAAGGACTATATATTTTGAAACAACTTCCACCTTCTCCGAAATCAATTCATTCACTTACGAAACAGCTGCTAGGTCGGACATGATTTCTTTCTTATATTGCTTTGGTTATACTACTACTTTTGTTGCATTTGTTTCAGAAAATCCCAAAAAAGGAATTTGCATTTATATTGTATGAAAAGATACATTACATAATAGTATCAGTAACAGTATTGTGGACCTTTAATTTTCAGTTATGGTGTGAAGTTGGATATCCTTCGTGAAGATTTCAAGTCTGGTTTGGAAGCTCTTTTGAAGGCAACACCAATCAGAGCTATTTTTCTTGGTGTTCGAATTGGTGATCCCACTGCTGTAAGCAATTCTTTTTATAATTTTAGCGCACTGAGATTTTAACTGTTTGTTTTAACGTATTAACAGAAAACCTGGGAAACGGTGTCATATTTTTGCAGGTTGGTCAAGAGCAATTCTCTCCAAGCTCGCCTGGATGGCCACCTTTCATGAGAGTAAATCCAATCTTGGACTGGTCATATAGGTATGATTTTGTTCTTGTTTTAGAATAAAGTCGAACTCTTCAATGAATTTATGTCTACTCTTATTTACAAATAATAATTCAAGCTCTAGTTCTCATTAACTTCTCTTTCAGGGACGTCTGGGCTTTTCTTTTGACTTGCAAGGTTCCTTACTGTGGTCTCTACGATCAAGGGTAATTGTTTTGAATTATTAAGGGGTATCTTAGGCGTTTGTTTATTAGTCAAAGACACTCAGCAAACTTCATCTTATTTGGGAGAGGGAGTAACTAGTAATATGATAAACAGTTTTGCCATCAATATAACTTTTTTCATGTATTTACAGTTACACGCCCATTGGAAGCATCAACGACACAGTTCCAAATGCATTATTATGTGTCAATGATTCCACTGCAGCTGGCAAACAAAAGTTCAGACCTGCTTATATGCTTTCTGATGGAAGATCAGAAAGAGCAGGTAGAGCAAGAAGGTTATCCTCAAGTGACATTAATGGCCAGAAATGTGTGGACCCACATCAAACCAGAGTCCTCACAGCCTCCATTGTAGCCGTCGGTGATGAAATTCTGTATGTTTTTTTTTGTTTCTAGTTTAAGTGACTCATATAAAAGACCTTTTTCTGGCAACTTTACCACCAATTAAAGAGAGTTTAACCAAGTCAAAACTTTTTTTTCCCATCATCAACAAAATTACTATTTTGCTATGCCTTTACGTATGTTTTTATTGTTTGTTGCATAGCTCAGGTTTGGAATTATCGAGGATCAGATAGGACCTTTATTGTGTAGAAAACTTCATTCGATAGGTTGGGTAGTCTCGCAATTTGCTACTGTACGGAGTGAGGTAAGTTTATTTAGATTGAATAGCTTATTTCTTATGGAAACAAAAATGTTTTACTACCAAAATGGTCTTTAGTGAATTAAGCATTTTCCGTTTGGTTATTCTATATAGATAGATTCTGTAGCTGAAGAAGTCGAAAGGCGGAAGTCTATGAGTGACTTGGTATGTCATTTTAGTTGTTTGATTTTCAAACTCTGTTTTATTCTTCTTTAAATAATTATAATAAGAAGAACAAATGGTATTTTAGTAACTTCACAAGGTGTGTAAGTAGCAAATTGACCATGAGCAAACAAAATGGAGTGCCAGGGACCATACACGCCGTCGTTTGACAACTTCAGGGACGAAAATGCCAAAAAAAAAGTTTAAGGACGATATGCGCGAAAAGCGACAAGTTTAAGGACGAACGGTGAAATTTTGTCTATTTTTATTTATTTGTTTTGTTTGGAATAACTGAACGTGTTTTATTAGAACTTCTATAGGGTTGAAAAGAAATTGAGGGTGTGTTTGGTTCAACCTCGGGAAAGAAGAAAGGAAAGGTAATGATAATGGTAGGATAGGAAAAAATATTTCTCCCAATTTATTGGTTATTATTATTATTATTATTTTTTGAACAAAGGTTTCATCTCATTTCAAACCTCACAAATGGAGGAAGATACAACATAACAAGTTACATCGAAATATAACAAGTTAAGCCAAACAAGACATACACCAAATAGTTGAGACAACCTACAGCAACACCATTCAAAGGTGGGGGGAATCACCCGAGTGAGCTTTGACTGATACAACCATATAAAGTGTAGCTTGACAAAAGTACACTAAGTACATAATACATACATAGAAGATAAAACTAGGCATCCTTAAAGGAGCCAAACAAAAGCCTAACAGATCTAAAGTCGAATCCCTACGCAGCAGCCACCGTCGATGACGGACCGACGGATCTGAGCAGAAACATCAGTGTTAGCAGCGACAACAGCGGCATCGGAGATAGGAGATGACAGATCTGTGGGTAAAACTATTATTTAGGAAGGGAAAATACAGGGGAGGTCCAGACGGCCGGCCTAAGCCGACCGCCGGAGAAGGATTTGCTGGATTTGTTTTGCTTTTTTAACTCAAAAAATCGTCGGTGGTAGCGGGTGAATTATTATGGTAGGTGGTAGAATACAGTGATGGTGTTTTTGATAAGAGGGTAGTTTTTTTTTTAGAGAGAGAGAGATTGTTTTTAGAGAGAGAGATTGTTTTTTCACTTGTATAGTCTATTTTATTGGTTAATGAGTTATTGTATTATTTTTTACCAAGCACATTTTTTTCATTATCTTTTTCGTTCCTTACCCACATAACCCCCTACTAAAATAACATTAAGCAACGAGGTACTGGAGATTTGAGACATACTCGATAAAAGTATCAAAATTGACTTGATATATGCCAAGTTCAAGTTTTAGCTATTTGAACAGACATTTACCTAGTAATTTATAAATATAACATTTATCAGGATGTGCTCCCCCCAAAACACTGTAGTGAAATGTACAGTAACTAACGGTCGTTAAGTATTTAACGGCCGTTAAGTAGTAACGACCGTTAATTTTTTTTTTTAAATTCCGCCTGCAATTGGTCTTTCATCTTAGAAGTTCGTTGCAAATTTAGTCCTTACGGTCGTTAAGTATTTAACGGCCGTTAAGTAGTAACGACCGTAAACTTTTTTTTAATTCCGCCTGCAATTGGTCCTTCGTCTTAGAGGTTCGTTGCAAATTTAGTCCTTATAACTAACGGTCGTTAACTGCATTAACTACTTCTTTGGCAAAACATCTCGCGGCAACGCGCATGTGATCCACCTCGTTGGACTACATGTGTTGTGTTTTTCTAATGATATTAGGTATTAAATCGATTATTATTGCTACAGATTTATACGGCTTAAATATTAATAATAAAATCTCAACCATCCATGTTGCTACATTAACGCCGTCACGCCATTTTAGCCACCACATGTTGGCTTCGGTACCGCTACTAACACACAATATAATACACATTTCACCAATTAGTGCCTATACTGCATCACTAGCCACACCACTCTGACAAAACTCCAACCAATTTAACCATTCAAACAAAAGTTAGTGGTCATATTCCAAAATTTATAAAAATAAGTCGATAAGTTTTGGAACATAGTAATAATGATAAAAACATAACCCTTATAGACTTATTTATTTGCATTACACTCCTTGACATTCAAATTCATGTCAATTACGCCTTATGTTGGACAACGAGTATAACTTGCATGCGTTCACCGATTAATATGTAATGTAATATATCTATAATTTGATCTATTATTACTTTTCATTTGTAGTTTTTTATTGGTAGTTTAAATATTTTTCTTTCTCCTACATCAAATTCAAATCTAAATCTTAATATAAATTCAAATCCTAATCCAAATCTAAATCCTAAACCCACCTACAAACCAAACGGACCCTAAACCTTTGTAAGGAAACCAAATATTGTTCATGTTCACTTCTGTATTTTACATTCGACATGAATATACATTGGACTTAGATAAAAACACTTAGAAAATTTGTTTTGATCTTGATTCTTTGGGACAGTTTTGATGAGTGACATCAATGGAATAAACTGGACAAATTAGTAGGACTAGAGACTTGGACAAAAATATAGGGTTATAAATCTATGTATTAGCTTCGTTTCGCAGGGTGGCTCGAGCCGTAACTCCACCCAATAAATTAAAGAGTAAATTGTACAAATCGTCCCTAAATTTGGTCAAATTGCATGTTTCGTCCAAAATATTACGAAAGTACAAAGATCGTGTTAGCATTAAAAATATATATATATTAAGAAGTGATGGTCATTCTCATATTATAACTTTGTGTCGTTTGTTAAGGTATGTAAGAGGATAGTCAATGGGCTCATGGACTTGGTAAGCTAATATGTTATATGCAATGTTATATAAGCCTTATTATCTAATCATGTAACCAAGTCCAAGCCCAAGCCCATAGAAAGCCTTTAGGGCATCTCATGTAACCAACTATTTAAACACCTCAATGGCTCATTTGAGGTGTGTGCTTGTGTGTGTATTGTGTGTGTTTTTAATAAAAGTTCTCTTCATCTTTATACTCTCTTTTTCATATACTAACGCCATACATATTCATACAAGTCACCATCTTTACTTCATTTACATGCTATATTTGTGATAAAGTTGATAGTTTTATGGTCCAACAAGTGGTATCAATCGCCTAACAATGATTTAGGAGTGTGTGGAAATCGTTTTCATCAAGCTTTCTCTTTAAAGTTGCGTTTTTTATTTAAAAACGTGGGTTTTTCTTTAAAAGTTTTGATTTTTGCGTGTTTTTAGTGTTAAAGTTGTGAGCTTTATTGAAGTTTTAGTGATTCCTAGTGTTTTGGGAAAGATTTGATCAAAAGAAACAAGTGAAAAAGGTGTTTTTGGTTTAAAAACTCGTATTTTTGAGCTGTTTGGCACGTTTACGCGTAAGTTTTAGCCTAAAACCCACTTCCTACGCGTAAGTTTTAGCCCAAAACCCTTTTTCTACGCGTGAGATCGAAATCCTACGCCTAAGTCTGATTTCCTACGCATAAGTGAAGGTCCTACGTAGAAGTTCTTACGCAGAAGTTGTACTCAGTACTTCCCTAACTTGGATAAGTTTGTGGAATACTTCGACTTGGGATATCTTACTCACTTGGATAAGTGTGAAAGATTTGATGTAAAACCTCGCAAAAATTTGTATAATTAACTTCGGTTAATTAAATAAATAATCTCTGTCATTATTGTAATCACCATTTTTACGGGGAAATTTAAAATTTTCTTAGTATATTAAAATGGTCACGATTATGATATTGCAAAATTCATCAAATGACAAAACAAGTTCTCGACACATTTAACGAAATATTAAAAACTTATTAATCTTAATTATTCCTAATTACAATTACAAAACCAAACGGGCCTTGTTCTTCCCTAAGCCCAACCGGCCCAAATACTTAACCCATTTTATTTCTAAAAATTACATATAAGTCGACTAAGGAAGCTCCAAAACGCCTCGTTTATTCTCAAATTGTACACATGACACCTATATATTTTTGCACCATCTCGTTCACCACCTAGCCAAATATTAGTGTGTCAAATCCCAAGTTCATTGGACGACGTTTGATACATTTTTAAGTGGAAAAGTGTCGACATATAAATCGACCCAAACAAATTCATAACTTACTCAAAACTTAACCGTTTTGATTCCCGTTTGTTCCTACGTGTTCCTAATAATATTTCTAAGTTGATTTCATGTCCAAATATCATCCATAATCAGCTATAATCGAGTAGTACAAGATTTAGCAAATCGTGTATGTATTAAATTGATGTCGACATGTATATGTGAATCACCCAAACATTTCCCATGTTTTGTGCACTCACATCCTATATTATAACCATATAATTCGTCCTAGGAGTCCAAGAGTTACTGACATGGAATAGTTCATGTGTTCCTTGAGTGAATTCGAACCATACGATTCATTCAAATGAAATATATATACGTTCCATGCATGCACTTGTTTCTCTTCATTCTCAAACACTTTCACAACATTCTTTCTTCTTAAAAACTATTTCTAGAAACAATAGGTCGATTACTATATGGTTTGGAAGCAAGAAAAGTGATATCGGGTTTAATATATAAGTATAACGTTTGGGTTATACGATTAGATGAGATTTTCTTGTATTTCATTCGTTCCTACTCGACTCTCTACCACCTCTAAGGTGTTGTAAGTCCTTTACAACTCATTCAAGTTCATTTTACACGTTAAAAGTATCACATGCATCATGTTTATTTTTATTCGATCGTATATAGCTTCATATATATATTTTACGTACGCATACATTTGTAGCAACACAAACGTGACTAGCCTCTATCTTGGAAGGCCTAGGAGTCACGTAACACACACACTTCACGTTTATTCTCACTTTACATGCATCAAATAAATCATTTTCGAACCATACTCCATCGTATGAAATTTTACCAAAACACTTAGAAATATTTACAACATTTTCATAAATAAAAACGTTCCATGTGACCCAAGAAACACACGTATAAAATGAAATATTACTTAACAAGCACCCAATATTTTTACTCGAACTAATAGACCACCTAGAAAACTATTAATTTCATTTATACAACTTGTAAAAATAATCACGTTTCGACACATAAAATGAGCCAAATTGAATCGACATTCATAAGGTTTTCAAATTCAAAATTAGTTAATAAAATTTATGTTTGTCGAGTGGGCTTATCCAAGGCCCAACAAGAAATCATGATCCGTAAGCCCACTGGGCCCATATGAAATATTTTTAGAATCATAAAAGTAGCCCAAGTTCAGGCCCAAAACATTTTACATGCCATCGCCTCTAAATTTTTAAATGGGCTTTGTAGTTGGCTCGTTAAGTCCCATAAGCTAGAAAAATAAGATTTTGATCAAATAAGCTGTTGAAATAAGCTTGGAATTAATAAAATAAGCTACGGAAATTTTTATAAAATTTTTATAATCATTTTTGCAATTTTGGACTAAAAATGTAACGCGACGACACCTAGAGGGACTAAAAGTGTAAATATTGGAAAGAAAGGACTAAAACTGTAAAAATAGAAAGTTTAGGATAAAAATTGATAATATATGATGTTACAAGCTTAGATTGTAATTTTGGACAAGTAGTAGACTATAATTGTAAATTAGATACGAAAAGGACTAACGGAGTGATGAGTGCTCAAACACTCATCGTTTTTGATATATTTAAACTGCCAAAGCGCACAAAAACAATCAAAAAGATATCAAAATACTTAAATTATCCCAGGGATTGTGTTTTATGTGTTTTAAAAGCAAAATGAGCAAAAACAAAGAAAAAACGTACAAAGTTTGCAGTATTGGCAGTTTCAGTCCCCCAAGTTTCAAAACTTGTCAACTTTAGTCCCTATGCATTTATTTTGAAATGAAAAGTCAACCCAAGGATTTAAAAGTCAAAAAAAAAAAAATCAAAATATTACACTTGGGTTGCAAATTTTCCAAAATTACAAGTTTGGTCCCTGAGATTTCAAATTTGGCAAAACAGGTCCCTGGGAATTTTTGAAAATTGGAAAAATACAAAAATGGTTCTTGGAGTTATGGTTATTGGCAACATTGGTCCTTATGGTTACTTTGGATAAGTTTGCATTTCAGTCCCTCATGTTTTCAAAATATACAAAATTGGTCCTTGTAACTAAAAACAAACCAACCGGACCCCTTGTTTGTTATTACTACCCAAAACCAAACCATTAACCCAATCCAATCCCTGGCCCTGATCCATTAACCCTTAGGCCCAGTCCACCACAAAAAAAAATCCGGCCCACTCCCTTTTGTTATAATAGCCACGTAGGTCAAACAGTCAACCGGGTCAAACCCCGGTCAACTTCTTCTTCCCCCAACAAAACCGCGCAAATCCAGGGAGAAAATTCCCCCCCCCCCCTTCCTCACCTTTTTCCACCTTTTAGCCACCACAATTAATACCCTTTCACCAACTCAACCAACCCACACCACCACATTTAATGCCTCGCCTAACACCACTCAGTATTTCCCTATAAGTATTTTGGGCGGGAAAAAACCAATCAATGGCTAGGATGGCTTGAAGATCAAATTGAAGGTTGGGATATGGTCAAGGGTCAACAAGGATACCACTGGGACTTTAAAAAATCAAAAGGAAGCCATGTGGGAGGATATAGGACTTATTTTTATTTTCGTTATATATATTGTAGCTCTTACATGAGCCCAAGTGTGTAATTTTTAGTTTTCAAGTCATTGTAGTATCTAATTTTACTTATGTAATTTGTTTTTAAGTTAATGAAGCTTCTGTTTTAAGTTCATTCCCTTTACAAGTTTTCAAGTTACTTTAGAAATTTCAAAGCTTTGTTCCAGGTTTCTCATTAATATTTAGTTGATTGTTTACTCACATAATCAATCTGGTATCTGTTTTATACAAGTCTTTCAAGTATTAAGAAAGGTTTTTACTAAGTTTAAGAAAAATAGCAAAAATACTAAATAAATAAAAATAAAATAAAAAATAAGTGAAAAAGGAAGAAGCAAGCAAGGAGCACAGTATATGTTGGATGGCTGTGGGTTAGAGACCTCATGGGAGGTCATTAGGTTGGTTTATGTGGACCTTGGTTCTTGAACTGAGCTTGGATTGCATTTTGTGAGTTCCTTGCACCATCTCTGTCCTTGTCTATCTAATTGCTTAACTTAGCTTATTTCTGTCTTGTTTGTGCACAATTAGCATAGTTTAGAGTAATTTAGAATTGTGCTTTGTTGGTTGTATTTTAAATTGTGTTTTAATTCCTAGTTTCTAGTTGACTGTCAATTTTAAGATTTGTAGTAATTCTTGGTGATTGTAATATATAGCTGTGTTTTCTAGTTTATGATTACCTATTATAGCATAACAAATCAGTTAATAGTGGTTTTGTAGGTTTAAATCTCATTTGGCTTCTAAAATCTTCAAAACTGTTCTAAAAAGGGGTGTTTGGTTGTGACTGCATTAAGTGTTTCAGTGTGTTTCATGATTTCATTTTGGTTCATTTAACTCAATCATAGTCACAACAGACCAAAACAACCATTTTCTTGGTCATAAATACAGCCAAAGTCAAAATCATAAGCAATCTCACCCACACAGTTAACTGTGTGGGATTTTCAATTCCAAAACCCATCATATCCATTCACAAGTTTGAGTTTTCACTTAAATTGGTCATTATATAGCTTATTATAACAGATTCAAGCAATAATAGTGATCTGAGTTTCATAAAAGTCAAAGTATCAAAGTTTTATAAAAAGTCAAAAGTGTGAGTCTCAGATTTTTCCAATTATGGCTTGATTTGTTGTGATTTTTGTGGATTGTTTTAGGCTTTGAAAATTGTTGTGAATATTGTCTACCAGTAGTATTTGTGATTTACATACTTTTTACATTTTTGTGAATTTTTCTTATTGGCTAAAATACCCCTGGAAGACACTTGCAGGGCAAGCTCTTGCCCTGTCTCAGCAGACTTGTTCCACCCACCCAACTTTGGTGGTGGTTTGTGACTGACCTAGTGGGTCCCACACCTCAGACTTGGCATCTTTCAACCCCCCTCCTACCAGGGAGTGTATATTGACCAGTTACTTGACCTTAAGACCAGTGGACCCCACTTAACTTTGTGCCCAAAGTCTGTCCCAAACTGTCTCAGATTGGAATAAGCAAATTGCTTATTTGTGATTATTGGCTTATTGAAGCCACTTATTTGGCTTATTCTTGCTTATTCAAGTTTTACTAGCTCAGAGAAACCAAAAATTGTCATTGTGGACCCCACATCTTCCCATTTGAGCTAAATAACTACCACAGTCAACAAAAGTCAACTGTGGCATCAATAAGCACTCCAAGTGCTTATTTCTTGGGTTAAAATAAAAGTGTTTTTATTAAAAGTTGTTGTTTTTAGTATTTATTCAGTTTGGAAAAAGAAAAAACCAAAAAACTCAACTTTAATATTAGTGATAGCTTCTATTTAATAGGATTTATCAATTTTTTCTTTTTAGCTTATTTATAATAAATATATCATTTTCATATTTTTAGAAATTCTCTTTTAAGTTAAAGTAATTTTACAAAATTTTCCAGATTTTTATTTTGTCTTTTAGTGGTTTTTATAATTAATTCTAGTTTAATTAAGTTTTAATTAATATTAAGTAATTAAAAAGCATAATTAGATTTTATAAAGTATAACCTAGTTTTTATAATTTTTCTAGCTTTTATTTTAGTTAAAACATTTTTACAAATTTTTCTAGAATTTATATTACTCATTTTCTATTTTTTATAATATAATTAGTTTAATTAGAAATTAATAAGTAATTAGGTTAATAATTTGTGAATTAGTTTAAAAATACATAAAATAAACTTTTTATAATTTTTTAGGATTCCTGTAATGGTTAATTAGATTTATAAAATTTTTCTTAGTTATCTAAGTCCTTTTAGTATTTTTAATAATTCTAATTAATTTAATTAGTAATAAATAGATAATTAGTAATTAATTAATAATAAATAATTAAATAGTGTAAAAATAGTTTTTAATTTTCTTGAAATTTTCTTTAATTAATAGGATTGTAAAAATAATAATTTTACATTTGTAACCTTTCCAGTCCATCAGTTGTACTTTTCAATTTGTTCGTCTGTGTACGTTTTTAATTAAAACGTACGTTTTCGAGTTTTAGCTCAAATCCTTGTAATCCAAATTCCCGTAATCAATCACGTAGCTTTCCTAAGCTATATTTGTTAATAATTTCCAAATAATTCTGATCATAACCCTTTTCTGTGAATAATCACCCGATCACTAATACGCTAAAGTTACAATTCACACTTCAACGGGACTTAACGACCTGGTGATACCTTATATTACGCGGAGCATTGATCTAGGCTATTTGACTTTATTGACCATTCCTTGGTCAATATAAGTTGGTGGTTTAGCGTCAATCAATTTTTGGCGCCGCTGCCGGGGAAGTGTGCGCGTTTCTATAGCGTTATTTGAGATTAGTGTTATCTCACCTCACTCACTGTATAAATACCACCACTTGTTTATATTTTCAAAATCAAAACATAAAAAAGTCATTAACACTTTTCCTAAAGTGTTAAAACACCAAAAAAATTAAAAACAACAAAACAGATCGTAACGTTTTCTAAATCGGTTATCTTTTAAGGTGATTCTTAAAGAAAAACGATTTTGGTAAACGAGACGATACCAAAAATATTTTCCAAAAATTTTTAAACCCTTACACAAAACACAAAAACATCCGTCTTTTCTTGTGAATAATAATTACATAAAAACCAACCGTCGCAAACCAAGACAGAACACCTACCAACTGGGGGTGTGAACATAATAAGTTCCCAAACGAAAGATAAAAACTTGCCTTTGTATCCCTGTAGGTGGTGTACCTTTCTTAAAGAATCCACTTACTTGCGATTATTGGTTTAAGTTCACTGTTGATTTGCCTCGATTTTTGTTTTGATTGGTTTTTATCTCTAGTGCATGCGCACTCGTTCTTCAAGGTCCACGAGCCCATTACGTGAGCTTGTTCGGAAACCTAGAAGACCTCGTCGACGTTCAGCACCAACAGTCGGATCTGAGATCCGTACTGTTGCCACACCCACTGTCACTATGGCGGAAGACCGTCCCATGTGTGAACTTCTCCAAGCACCCATCGAGGGTTACGGAGATGCCATTGTCGTTCCAGCCATCGTGGCTGATAATTTTGAGCTCAAAACCGGGTTACTCAATCTTGTAACCTCAAGTCAATTTTACGGTTTTGAGAGGGACGATCTTCATGCTCATATTCGATGGTTCAATAAAATCACATCAACCATCAAGTACAAAAATGTCTCGTGTGAAGCAATCAAACTCCTTCTCTTCCCATTCTCCTTGGAGGGACAAGCCCGGATTTGGCTTGAAAAACAACCTCCACGATCTATTGAGACTTGGGAAGATCTTGTCAAAAAGTTTGTGAATGAATTCTTCCCACCTTCCAAGACCACGAGTCTTAAGAACGAAATCACCAAGTTCACTCAAAAATACGATGAATCTTTTGGTGAAGCGTGGGATCGTTTCAAAGAATTACTTCGCAAGTGTCCACATCATGGTTTCTCTGAGTTGATGCAACTCGATACTTTTTACAATGGCGTGAGCCAAGCTGATCAGGATTCTCTCAATGCCTCCGCGGGAGGTAATTTTTTGAGTAGAACCACAAAAGAAGCTTTGCAAATCATAGAAAACAAGTCTAAGGTCCGCTCTACACGAAGCAAACCGATTGTTTCTCAAATCAATGCGGGTCCTTCTACTTCATCTTCTGTGGGTCAATCTAGCACGGATGCTAAGCTTGACAAGCTCACTGAAGCGATCCAAGCTTTGGTTCTCGCCCAAACAAAGAAAGTCTCATTTCCACAACATCCTCCCCTGCTGAGGTTAAAAAGGTGGAAGTCTGTGTGACTTGTGGTGGGCCGCATGCCTACTACAATTGCACATCTACTGATGGTACTCCATATGAAGCTAATGCTGTTGTCGGGTCCCAAAATCAAGGAGGCAATCAATACCGTCCTCCTATGGACCCGAACTATCGTCCTCACCATTATCCTGGACCTCCCGGTTTTAACCAAAACCAAAATGTCCAAAACCGTGGCCAAAACCAATATAGAGTTAACCAAGGTTATCAAAACCAAAGTAACTTCAATCAAGGTCACAGTTTCCAAAATCAAAACCAAGGTTTCCAAAATCAAGGTTTCCAACATCAAGGAAACTATAACCGGAACCAAGGTCAGGGTAATTTCAATCCCGGGAACTTTCATGGAAACAATCACCAGAATCAAGGAAATTTCCATCATCAAAACCAAGGAAATTTCAATCAAGGCCCCAACCCGAACAATCGAGCCCCAAATATTCCTAATCCGAATCAAGCCATTGTTCCAACCGGGCCTTCATCTGATGAGTTGTTGAAGCAATTCATGAAGTCCTAAGAAGAGTTGAACAAGTTGCTGGTCAGCCAGATTTCTGACATCAAGAAGTCTTTAAATGATCGACCCTCGGGCTCAGGTACGACTTTACCGAGCAACACGATCGCTAACCCGAGGGGCGATGCTAAGGCGATCACAACACGAAGTGGTGCTTCATATGATGAACCCGCGATTCCTACTACCTCTTCTTCCTCTCCTCCAAAGGTAGTGAATCGTGAACCTGAGGTGACAAAGGACAATGTGCAAATTTCTAGCCCACGAAGTACAGCACACGTCCAACCTCAGGTTATTCCTGAAACCAGATGTAAGCTTGGAGTTGTCTTTGAACCACCAGAAACTCCAGTGGACAACCCTAAATCTAAAACTTCTATTCCCTATCCATCACGTCTCAGTGAACAAAAGCTCCGCGAAAAAGCTAATCACCAAATGGATAAATTTTACCAAATCTTCCAAGATTTGCATTTCGATATCAGCTTCGCGGATGCTATTCTCTTGATGCCCAAGTTTGCATCAACAATCAAAAATCTGTTGAGTAATAAAGAAAAATTATTTGAGATGGCAAGAACTCCTCTGAATGAGAACTGCTCTGCGGTTCTTTTGAAAAAGCTTCCTGAAAAGCTTGGAGATCCCGGGAAATTTCTCATTCCTTGTACTTTCCCGGGTATGGTTGATTGCTTCGCCCTGGCCGATCTAGGTGCTAGCATCAACCTGATGCCATATTCTGTGTGGAAGAAACTTTCTCTTCCCGAACTCACTCCCACGTGCATGACTTTAGAGCTTCCCGATCGTTCGATTTCTCGTCCCATTGGCATTGCCGAGGACGTATTTGTTAAAGTGGGAAAGTTCCATTTTCTGGCAGATTTTGTGATTGTTGACTTTGATGCCGATTCAAGGGTCCCTCTCATTCTTGGGAGGGGGTTCCTTAGAACTGGGCACACTCTTATCGATGTATTCGAGCATGAGATCACATTACGTGTTGGGACGGAAGCTATTACCTTCAACCTAAATCAAACATCGAGATACTCCTCCAATTATGATTGTGAGTCGGTGAATCAAATTGATGTCATCGATGTTGCTGCTGAGGAGTATGCCCAAGAGATTTTAGGTTTCATTGATGATTCTTCGAGTGAAAACCTCACTCAATCTTCTCATCCCATCATAGCTAATTCTTCTCCTTTCCTCACTCCGGTTGAGGGAAGTGACTTCATCTTAGAAGAAATGGAGGCGTTTCTCAAAAGTGACTCGATTCCCGATGGAGTCGATAACCAAGAGATCGACCTCGAGAGGGATATTCTCGTGCTTGAAAAATTGTTAAACGAAGATCCCTCTCCTCTTCCTGTTCTACCACAACAACTTCATAAGGAGGAAGTCAAAAATGTTGAGAAAACTGACTTCCCCGAGGTTGAACTTAAGGACTTGCCGCCTCATCTTGAATATGCATTTCTGGAAGGTGATGATAAATTACCCGTCATAATTGCCAAAGACTGAAGTGATGAGGAAAAGGCTGCTCTTATAAAGGTTTTGAAGTCTCATAAACAAGCAATTGCTTGGCGTCTCTCCGACATCAAGGGCATTGACCCTGAGTTTTGTACTCACAAGATTTTAATGGAGGACGACTTCAAACCAGCAGTCCAACAGCAAAGAAGGGTGAATCCAAAAATTCATGAGGTTATCAAACAAGAAGTTTTAAAACTTCTTGATGCCGGATTGATTTACCCTATCTCGGACAGTCCTTGGGTCAGCCCAATTCATTGTGTTCCAAAAAAGGGTGGCATTACCGTTGTCACAAATGAGGAGAATGAATTGATTCCAACTCGTTTGGTTACGGGTTGGCGCGTCTGCATTGATTATCGTAAATTGAATGACGCCACCCGTAAGGATCATTTCCCTCTACCCTTTATGGATCAGATGCTCGAGAGATTAGCGGGGAATGAGTATTATTGCTTCCTCGATGGTTTCTCGGGTTACTTTCAGATTCCCATTGACCCGCAACACCAAGAAAAGACCACTTTTACGTGCCCCTATGGAACCTTCGCATATAAACGTATGCCATTTGGCTTATGTAATGCTCCGGGCACGTTTCAAAGATGTATGATGGCCATTTTTTCCGACATGATCGGTAAAAGTATGGAGGTTGATTCGGCTCAAACGGTCAGATAATTATTGGTCAACCACTTGTGAATGGTCAATTATAATAGTCAAACAGCTGAGGCAAATGCTTCCGTGGAATACAGTGTTTCCTCGGGTCGTAATGTCCCAACGAGGTTGTGATGGTATTAAAAACGAGTCTGTGATCGAGTGAATGTGAACAGGGATATGAATAAGTGTGCGTGTGTGATTAAACTAGGGTTTTATAACTTAAAATAAACTATTTTAACGATTACGTAAAACCTAGATATCTAAAACGTATAAAACGTATACCAAATTAAAATCAGACGCGACTGCGTGCTGAGAAAAAGGTGAGTTTTAAAGAAAAATAAACTACAAGGGTTAAAAACTATTTTTTAGATTATTTTTTAGATTATTTTATTATTTATTATTAATTATTTAATTAAAAACTATTTAACTATTTAATTAAAACTAATTTAATTAAAACTAAAAATGATAAATACTACAAATTAAACTAAAAATTTATAAAAATAATTTCTAAACTTAAATTATAACTTGAAGAAAGTATAAAAAAATAAAAATAAATATTTTTGTCTTTTTATAGATTTTCTATAAAAAGACTATTTATATTAATTAAACTAATTAAACTATTTTGAATTACTAATAATACTAAATCAACTTAGAAAATTATGAAAAAATTCCTAAAATTATATTATGACTTATAAAAGCTAGGAAAAATATAAAAACTATATGTTACTTTATAAAAATTAATAATGCTATTTAAAACTTATTTATTAATTAATTACTAATAAAACTATTATTAATTCTAAATTACAATATAAAAATCTGAGAAAATTATTAAAAATACTTTAACCTATAAGGAAATTAATAAAAATATAAAAACACAACTTACTTAATAAAATCTAAAAATGAAAATTAAAACTAAATTAAATTAAATAGAAACTATCACTTACTATTATATTGTTTTTTCTTGATTTTTCTTTTATCAATCTATATTATACTTAAAAATAGATAACTTTTGTAAAAACAAATATTTTATAAGCCAATATTAAGCACTGTGGAAGCTTATTGCTACCACAGTTGACTTTTGTTGACTGAAAAGGCAAATAAGCTCAAATGAGCTTATGTGGGACCCACCTTGGTTTATTATGATCTAAATAAGTTAGTTGGACTAGTCAAAGCTCAATTTGGTCAAATAAGCTCAGTAGATAAGCTGATAAGCCAAAATAAGCTAATCCAAAACTTAATTTCAACACAGAATGGGGACAAGGTTTATGGCTTATTTCAAGTGGGGTCCACTGAGTTTCAGGTCAAACAAAAGGTCAATCCTAAGAGTCTACTAGGAGGGGGGTTGAAAGATGCTAAGTTTGACAGGTGGGGCCCACTGAGGTGGTCACATAACCACCACAAAGTGGGTGGTTTGGCCTGAATCTACTGGTGCAGGGGAAGCTTATTCCCTGCAGCTGTGTTTGGGCACAAGTGGGGCCCACCAGGAAATTAGCAAAAATAAGAGGGATGTGGGAACTTGGAGATGAAGTGGTAGACTAAGATCTCAAAAAGTTTCAAACCCTAGAACTCACTACAAAATTCCACAAAATTCATGCAATATTAGGAAAATTATGAAAGGTGCAATTTTGACTTTTTAAAGTAAACATGCAAAGTTGACTTTGTTGAGGTTCTAATGGCTCTAATGGACTGATATTGATATAATATGATGAAATAAAGCTATTCTAGGTTAAATAAGCAACCCTTGAGTTGAAATGGTGGATTTGGGATCCAATTCTCCCAACAGTTAACTGTTGGGGAGAATGGTGAGGTGATTTTTGACTTTTATCACAAAGGAACTGATTTTTATGGTTATACTATGCTAATAGAACCTAATGAATTGTATCTAGGTAAGATTTGGCCACTAAACTCCACAAATGCACAGGGTACTCCCCTGTGTCAAACACCCCTTAAGTTAACTGTAAATGAGATTTTTCACAACATAACAATAATTTAGACCATGAATCTGACTTTTAAGCACATAAGATGATATTATAAGATAAATAGACTGTAGGAACATCAATATAAACAACAATTACCTAAGTATCAATATTATACCTAAAATGGCAGTCACAAGCAACACTGAGTAACCAAAGATCCCAAAGAACAAGAATGCAATTTTAGGCAAGATTTTAACTAGTAGACACTAAATAAACCTACAAATGCAGAAATGATTAACTAAAGAATACTTCTACAATATTATGCTAAAATTAAGAACTTGAGCTTACAACTGCACCATGCTTAGAGACAGAGAACCAAGGACCATTGCTACAACCTAAAGCTTCCCTAGAAGCTACTAACCCAAGTGCTTCCAGAATTCACCATTCTTCTTGCTTCCATCTTCTTACAAACTCATTTTTATTTTTTTTCTTTATTTTTCATGATTTTCTTGTATTTTGAGTTTTTTTTATTCTAAACTGCTTATTAGAGTTTCTAATAGCTTAATAAGCTTTGTTAAGGCTTATGTAAGCTGAGAGAACCAACAAACAACAACAATGAACAAAATTAAAGCAAATTGTCAATTATACTCTAAATTTGCCAAAACTGATTTTGCAAAAGGAAACTTGAAATTATGATTAATTTAAGATGAGATTACAATGGAATTGAGGATTACAACTGATTTAAGCTAAGAATCATAATTAAAAACTAAGATTACACTAATACGATTTAATTAAACTAAAACTAAACTAATTAATCTAACTAACTGGTCTCTTCTGCTTCTTCTTCCATATATAGCATCCCAAAAGGTCTTGTGGGTCCCACATAAGCTTTCCCACCACAACTTGATGACTCTGAATTGATCCTGGCCATTTGTTGATTTTGGCGAGAAAATCAATTTGAGCAATTGGGGACTGTGAGGGCATTTATTGGTTGATTTTAGAGGTGGAGGGGACAGGGGATAGGTTTAGTGAGCATAGGTGGTGGAGTTGGAGTGTTGGCAGGGTTTTGCAGGCTAGTATGGGTGGTGGAGGTTTGTAGGGGTGATACGTGGCACACCCTGGAGCAAACCCATGGGGTGGGTTTTGGTTTAGGGGGTGACAGAGGGTGGTATGAGGTGGAGTTTGAGGGTGCAAGTGGTTGAGGGTGAGGTGGAGAGGCAAGTAGCAGGGGGCGAGGTGGAAGGTTGGGGGTGATGGTCAACGGGTCAAAGGACCAGGTTTTTATTATAAAAGATGGGAGTTGGGCTTGGTCAGGTTTGGGCCCAAGGTTATTTGCTTTGGACTGGACCAGGGTTGTTTTGGATTTGGAAATTGGTCTTAATATTACAAAAGGGGTCCATTGGTTTATATAATTATTACAAGGACTAATATTGTAAAGTCTGATTTTCAAGGACTGATTTTGTAATTTTTCCAAGTTTATCAAAAGGATGTATTTTGTCAATTATGAATAGTACAAAGACCTCTTTTGATATTTTCCATGTTTTGTATTTCCAGGGACCAATTTTGCCAAAACTGAAACTCCAGGGACTTAACATGTAATTTCTCCAAACTTTTCATCCAGGGACTAATAGTGACAATTATGAATTCCCTAGGACCCTTAATGATAATTTTCCCATTTTGAATACCCGGGGACTAATTATGCCAAATCTGCAAACTCCAGGGACCAAATCTGTAATTTCTGAATTTATGAAGGGTTGAACCTGTAAATTCTCAATAAATACCACAAGGACCAATTATGTCATTAATGAATAGTACAAGGTTTGTTTTTAATATTTTTCCATTTTTTAAAACCTGAGGACTAACTTTGACATTTTTGAAACTTGGGGGACTAAAGTTGTAATTTTGCAATTTTTAACTTTAAAGGACTTATTTTGACAACTTATGAATCCCCAAGGACCTTTGATGATATTTAACATGTTTTGAATAACCAGGGATTAGTTTTGCCAATTTATGAAACTTGAGGGACTGAAACTGCCAATTATGCAAACTTTGTACGTTTTTCATTTGTTTTTGATTATTTTGCATTTGAAACATATAAAACACACTTCTAATATATTTTAAGTATTATGATGCATATTTGAGTGTTTTTTGTATGTTTTGGCAGTTCAGATTGGTATAAAATGATGAGTATTTAGACACTCATCAGAGGTCTTTATGGACGATTTCTCGGTCATTGGGGATTCGTTTAAAACATGTCTCTCCCATTTAGACAGCATGCTAAAACGTTGTGAAGACACAAAGTTGTGTCTAAATTGGGAGAAAAGTCACTTTATGGTCAAAGAGGGCATTGTCCTCGGCCATAAAATTTCAAAAAACGGGATTGAGGTTGACCGTGCCAAAGTGGACGTCATTGCAAAATTGCCTCATCCCACGACTGTGAAAGGTGTTAGGAGCTTTTTGGGTCACGCTGGTTTCTATCGTAGGTTTATTCAAGATTTTTCTAAAATCGCCCGGCCTATGACCCATCTCCTCGAAAAGGATGCTCCTTTTATCTTCTCCCCTGAGTGCATCAAAGCCTTTGAGACATTAAAGAAAAGGCTTACCGAGGCACCGATTCTTGTTGCCCCCGATTGGGACTTGCCCTTCGAGCTCATGTGTGATGCTAGTGATTATGCGATTGAGGCAGTCTTGGGGCAACGAAAAACAAAACATTTTCAGCCTATACACTATGCCAGCAAAACTATGACCGAGGCTCAAAGTCATTACACCACCACTGAAAAAGAATTATTAGCTGTGGTGTATGCTTTTGAAAAATTCCGGCCGTACTTGATTCTGACTAAAAGCATAGTGTATACGGATCACTCGGCTTTGAAGTATCTATTTGCAAAACAAGATGCAAAGCCGAGACTCCTCCGTTGGGTTCTCCTCCTTCAGGAATTTGATATCATTATTCGTGATAAAAAATGAGCTGAGAACCTAGCTGCTGATCATCTCTCCCGTCTTGAAAACCCCCACCAAGATGCTTTCGAGAAAAAGGAAATAAATGAAACATTTCCTCTCGAAACCCTCAATGCGGTTTCATTTCGTGGAGACTCGATTACCCCATGGTTTGCCGACTTTGCAAACTATCTTGCGGGTAGCTTCATTGTGAAAGGGATGTCGTCCCAACAAAAAAATAAATTTTTCAAAGACGTAAAACATTACTTTTGGGACGACCCCTACTTGTTCAAAATATGCGCGGATCAAGTCATCCGGCGGTGTGTGTATGGTCAGGAAGCCGCTGAAATCTTAAAGGCTTTCCATGCTGGTCCTACGGGGGGCCACCACAATCCCAACTACACCGCCAAAAAGGTGTTTGATTCCGGCTTTTATTGGCCCTCGATCTACAAGGATGCCCAAGAATTGGTCAAGTCCTGTGACGCTTGTCAGCGTCACGGGAATATTTCACAAAGGAATGAAATGCCTCAGAATGCAATTCAAGTTTGTGAAATTTTTGATTTATGGGGCATCGACTTTATGGGGCCATTTCCATCCTCTCACGGAAACAAATACATACTCGTGGCAGTTGACTACTTGTCAAAATGGGTTGAAGCAAAAGCTTTACCCACAAATGATGCCCGAGTAGCTGTGAAATTTTTAAAAGCTCTTTTTGCCCGATTCGGAACTCCACGTGCTATTAATAGTGATCGTGGTACGCACTTCTGTAATGAAAAATTTGACAAAGTCATGCAAAAGTACGGTGTAACTCACCGTCTTTCCACTGCGTACCACCCTCAAACGAGTGGACAAGTCGAAGTTTCCAATCGGGGCATTAAAAGAATATTGGAAAGAACTGTAGGTGAGAATCGTGCATCATGGTCGGACAAATTAGATGATGCACTTTGGGCTTTCCGTACGGCTTACAAAACACCCATTGGGTGTACGCCTTATAAACTTGTGTACGGGAAAGCGTGCCATCTTCCGATCGAGCTTGAACACAAAGCCTATTGGGCTCTCAAGCATGCCAATTTCGACCTCAAAACGGCGGGTGATCATAGAAAAGTTCAACTAAATGAATTAAACGAACTTCGTGATCAAGCTTATGAGAACTCTTTGATCTATAAAGAAAAGACAAAGAAGATTCATGACTCAAAAATCAAAAACCGCGTTTTCAACGTTGGTGATCGAGTCCTTCTTTTCAACTCTAGACTCAAGATCTTCTCGGGAAAGCTCAAAACCCGATGGACTGGTCCATTCACTATCGCAAAAGTTTATCCTTATGGTACCGTCGAATTATCTCAAAATGACGGTCCAAAATTCAAAGTGAATGGACATCGGTTAAAGCACTACTTTGGAGAGGACGTACCATCCATGGTCGTCCCGGATCTCCAAACTTTCCCCAAGGACAATTGAATTTGGGGATCGAGTCAAGCTAGCGACTCGATGAACAAAAATTAGCAACAATACGGGTTTTCACCCGTATCTCTGATTCTTTCTATTTTCTACCACCTAGTGTGGGGGAATGGCCAACCCCCCGCTGTTTGAAAAAAAAAATGTGTATATATGTATATAAGTTTAATATATATATATATATATATATATATATATATATATATATATATATATATATATATAAAATTGTATATATATAGAAATAAAGTGAAAATTGGTATTTCCGCAGTTAGATTCGAATCTTGGCTTTTTACGTTCATAGCTTCGGCATAATAGCCGGGACTTTGAATATTGAGGACAATATTCATTTCTAAGTGTGGGGGGGGGGGGGGGGGGGGGGGGAAATTCTATCGAATTTTATCAAAATATCTTTCAAGTACCCCCGTTTTTGGCCAAAAATTTTCAAAAATTTTTCACTTTATTTCAAAATTTTTTGTGGTAATCAGTCCGCCTTGTCTAAGCGACAAAAGGGATTGGCTAATCCAGGAGCAAACGGCTCTTGGTAAAGATAAATCAAATACGTTGACGGCTGGCAATTTGCCCAAAATTGTATGGTTTCTCAACTCCCCAAAAACAAATGAGTTGGCTAGCCCGCAAGATTATGGCTTGTGGTAAAGGCCGTGGAAAATCCATAATTGGTAATCAGCTCACCAAGATGTTGACTAGGTCCATCAAGATGCTGGCTAGTCCAGGAGCAAACGGCTCTTGGTAAAGACTTACCAAATCCGTTGAAAGCTGGTGGTTTGCTCAAAATCACACGGTTATTAGGTGTGCCATAGTTCTTACACCTGGCTACTCCAGAAGTGATGGATTTTGGTAAAGAGTTTAAAATCCATCAAGTTTTCTAAAAAGATTGCTAGGGACTAGCAATAGTTCAGTGTGGGGGATTGATGAGTGCTCAAACACTCATCATTTTTGATATATTTAAACTGCCAAAGCGCACAAAAACAATCAAAAAGATATCAAAATACTTAAATTATCCCAGGGATTGTGTTTTATGTGTTTTAAAAGCAAAATGAGCAAAAACAAAGAAAAAACGTACAAAGTTTGCAGTATTGGCAGTTTCAGTCCCCCAAGTTTCAAAACTTGTCAACTTTAGTCCCTATGCATTTATTTTGAAATGAAAAGTCAACTCAAGGATTTAAAAGTCAAAAAAAAAAAAAAAAATCAAAATATTACACTTGGGTTGCAAATTTTCCAAAATTACAAGTTTGGTCCCTGAGATTTCAAATTTGGCAAAACAGGTCCCTGGGAATTTTTAAAAATTGGAAAAATACAAAAATTGTTCTTGGAGTTATGGCTATTGGCAACATTGGTCCTTATGGTTACTTTGGATAAGTTTGCATTTCAGTCCCTCATGTTTTCAAAATATACAAAATTGGTCCTTGTAACTAAAAACAAACCAACCGGACCCCTTGTTTGTTATTACTACCCAAAACCAAACCATTAACCCAATCCAATCCCTGGCCCTGATCCATTAACCCTTAGGCCCAGTCCACCACAAAAAAAAAACCCGGCCCACTCCCTTTTGTTATAATAGCCACGCAGGTCAAACAGTCAACCGGGTCAAACCCCGGTCAACTTCTTCTTCCCCCAACAAAACCGCGCAAATCCAGGGAGAAAATTCCCCCCCCCCTCCTCACCTTTTTCCACCTTTTAGCCACCACAATTAATACCCTTTCACCAACTCAACCAACCCACACCACCACATTTAATGCCTCGCCTAACACCACTCAGTATTTCCCTATAAGTATTTTGGGCGGGAAAAAACCAATCAATGGCTAGGATGGCTTGAAGATCAAATTGAAGGTTGGGATATGGTCAAGGGTCAACAAGGATACCACTGGGACTTTAAAAAATCAAAAGGAAGCCATGTGGGAGGATATAGGACTTATTTTTATTTTCGTTATATATATTGTAGCTCTTACATGAGCCCAAGTGTGTAATTTTTAGTTTTCAAGTCATTGTAGTATCTAATTTTACTTATGTAATTTGTTTTTAAGTTAATGAAGCTTCTGTTTTAAGTTCATTCCCTTTACAAGTTTTCAAGTTACTTTAGAAATTTCAAAGCTTTGTTCCAGGTTTCTCATTAATATTTAGTTGATTGTTTACTCACATAATCAATCTGGTATCTGTTTTATACAAGTCTTTCAAGTATTAAGAAAGGTTTTTACTAAGTTTAAGAAAAATAGCAAAAATACTAAATAAATAAAAATAAAATAAAAAATAAGTGAAAAAGGAAGAAGCAAGCAAGGAGCACAGTAAATGTTGGATGGCTGTGGGTTAGAGACCTCATGGGAGGTCATTAGGTTGGTTTATGTGGACCTTGGTTCTTGAACTGAGCTTGGATTGCATTTTGTGAGTTCCTTGCACCATCTCTGTCCTTGTCTATCTAATTGCTTAACTTAGCTTATTTCTATCTTGTTTGTGCACAATTAGCATAGTTTAGAGTAATTTAGAATTGTGCTTTGTTGGTTGTATTTTAAATTGTGTTTTAATTCCTAGTTTCTAGTTGACTGTCAATTTTAAGATTTGTAGTAATTCTTGGTGATTGTAATATATAGCTGTGTTTTCTAGTTTATGATTACCTATTATAGCTTAACAAATCTGTTAGTAGTGGTTTTGTAGGTTTAAATCTCATTTGGCTTCTAAAATCTTCAAAACTGTTCTAAAAAGGGGTGTTTGGTTGTGACTGCATTAAGTGTTTCAGTGTGTTTCATGATTTCATTTTGGTTCATTTAACTCAATCATAGTCACAACAGACCAAAACAACCATTTTCTTGGTCATAAATACAGCCAAAGTCAAAATCATAAGCAATCTCACCCACACAGTTAACTGTGTGGGATTTTCAATTCCAAAACCCATCATATCCATTCACAAGTTTGAGTTTTCACTTAAATTGGTCATTATATAGCTTATTATAACATATTCAAGCAATAATAGTGATCTGAGTTTCATAAAAGTCAAAGTATCAAAGTTTTATAAAAAGTCAAAAGTGTGAGTCTCAGATTTTTCCAATTATGGCTTGATTTGTTGTGATTTTTGTGGATTGTTTTAGGCTTTGAAAATTGTTGTGAATATTGTCTACCAGTAGTATTTGTGATTTCCATACTTTTTACATTTTTGTGAATTTTTCTTATTGGCTAAAATACCCCTGGAAGACACTTGCAGGGCAAGCTCTTGCCCTGTCTCAACAGACTTGTTCCACCCACCCAACTTTGGTGGTGGTTTGTGACTGACCCAGTGGGTCCCACACCTCAGACTTGGCACCTTTCAACCCCCTCCTACCAGGGAGTGTATATTGACCAGTTACTTGACCTTAAGACCAGTGGACCCTACTTAACTTTGTGCCCAAAGTCTGTCCCAAACTGTCTCAGATTGGAATAAGCAAATTGCTTATTTGTGATTATTGGCTTATTGAAGCCACTTATTTGGCTTATTCTTGCTTATTCAAGTTCTACTAGCTCAGAGAAACCAAAAATTGTCATTGTGGACCCCACATCTTCCCATTTGAGCTAAATAACTACCACAGTCAACAAAAGTCAACTGTGGCATCAATAAGCACTCCAAGTGCTTATTTCTTGGGTTAAAATAAAAGTGTTTTTATTAAAAGTTGTTGTTTTTAGTATTTATTCAGTTTGGAAAAAGAAAAAACCAAAAAACTCAACTTTAATATTAGTGATAGCTTCTATTTAATAGGATTTATCAATTTTAATTTTCTTTTTAGCTTATTTATAAGCAATATATCATTTTGATATTTTTAGAAATTCTCTTTTAAGTTAAAGTAATTTTACAAATTTTTCCAGATTTTTATTTTGTCTTTTAGTGGTTTTTATAATTAATTCTAGTTTAATTAAGTTTTAATTAATATTAAGTAATTAAAAAGCATAATTAGATTTTATAAAGTATAACCTAGTTTTTATAATTTTTCTAGCTTTTATTTTAGTTAAAACATTTTTACAAATTTTTCTAGAATTTATATTACTCATTTTCTATTTTTTATAATATAATTAGTTTAATTAGAAATTAATAAGTAATTAGTTTAATAATTAGTGAATTAGTTTAAAAATACATAAAATAAACTTTTTATAATTTTTTAGGATTCCTGTAATGGTTAATTAGATTTATAAAAATTTTCTTAATTATCTAAGTCCTTTTAGTATTTTTAATAATTCTAATTAATTTAATTAGTAATAAATAGATAATTAGTAATTAATTAATAATAAATAATTAAATAGTGTAAAAATAGTTTTTAATTTTCTTGAAATTTTCTTTAATTAATAGGATTGTAAAAATAATAATTTTACATTTGTAACCTTTCCAGTCTATCAGTTGTACTTTTCAATTTGTTCGTCTGTGTACGTTTTTAATTAAAACGTACGTTTTCGAGTTTTAGCTCAAATCCTTGTAATCCAAATTCCCGTAATCAATCACGTAGCTTTCCTAAGCTATATTTGTTAATAATTTCCAAATAATTCTGATCATAACCCTTTTCTGTGAATAATCATCCGATCACTAATACGCTAAAGTTACAATTCACACTTCAACGGGACTTAACGACCTGGTGATACCTTATATTACCCGGAGCATTGATCTAGGCTATTTGACTTTATTGACTATTCCTTGGTCAATATAAGTTGGTGGTTTAGCGTCAATCATGGAGTAATGCTAACGCCGTTAGTATGAAAATTGTAAAAATTGGAAAAGGACAAGGACTAAACATAATCTATTTGACATTCTTATTTTATTTTCTATTTTATGGCAACCATCACGTCATATGCATTTTTATTACGTTATATTTATATATTATTTATTTTTACGATTAATAATATATATAACGATATTTCAAAAGTTAATATTTGTACTTACGATTAAAAAGGTAAAACTACGATGGATTTTAAATAAAGTATTTTATCATATCATGCATGGCATAACAATTACACTGCACATCATCTATTCGTCATAACGAATAAATATTATTCGTTATTCGTTCGTATTTACCAAATAGTATTTGGTTATATTCTCAGATAAATTTATTTATCAGGTTCCGTATCAAAGACGTTTCCATAATCATTCCCATAAATCTCATCCTACTTTACTTTTCATCATTTCCAAATCAATCCAGGTGAGTCATAGCCCCATTTTCAATAATTGTTTTAAACTCATTGGGGGAGATACATGCTTACATATACTTTGATAAATTGATAAGTATATGAAAAAAAATACATGATTCAAATCAATTTCCTAATTGATATTAAATTAATATGGTTTGTAATTTAAGATTGTGATATATACGATACTTGACAAAATGCTTAATTGAAATACTGATACTCATATGATAATGCTTCCAATTTGATTATTGTGGTATGTGATATATATATTTTACTGATGAATTACTTGATTGAAATACTGATACTCATATGATAATGTTTCCAATTCGATTATTGTGGTATGTGATATACATGTGTTACTGGCAAAATAATTAAACTGAATTACTGATACTCAAACGATAATATTCCCAAACTGATTACTATGGTATGATACTTGATTACATGATGTTATTCTGAATGATCCCATTATTACCTTGATATTGCCTAAGTTACCTTATCGCCATAAAGTCCCTCAATCATGAGCCATTAATCACATGTAAAGTGGGCGCGAATATAGTGAACATATTCGAAACCTGTTAAGGACTGACCTCCTGTCCTACTAATACTTGACGGAATGCCATTTGCAAATGGTTAGTCGTATTAGTCGTGATACACTATATTTGTAGACAAATAGGAATTGGCAAATCACCTATTATTAGAGGGCAAAATTTATCATTGATTTGATAAAACACCTCTTTTGGTTAAGCTTGTGTGTCATGAGGCTTGGGGCAATATCTATAAAGGAAATGTATGTTTTCAACATATATTTAGATACAGCTGTATAGGAATTTGACCATACTTGAATTGTATATCTGATTAAATTAGCATCATGAGTTTCCAGCTCATGTTAGGATTATTGATTTCTTATTTGAATGTGATTGAATACTTATATGATTTATTTGTGATTATAGTCAATATACTCAACACTTGTATCATTACTGTTTGTATTTTATCAAGATCAAATATTCCTGAAATCTAATAAAATAAAGGGTTTTCCATAAAACTCTATGAACTCAACAACCTTTGTGTTGACACTTTTAAGCATGTGTATCTCAGGTAATTTAACGGAGCAGGACAAGACACGGAGTGGGCATTTATTACTATGATAAATTAAAATGGTGTAAAAATCAAATTTGTCATTTTACAAGCCTTTATATCTTTTAATAAGATTTTAAATCAAATGGTTATCTTTTTATCAAAAATATTATTTGAATGACAAATAACTTTCAAAACGTATCCTTTAAGTCATTTTATGAGATTATAACTTCGATCCTCCCCGTAACACCTAAATTACTTTTCCACTGCGACAAACTTAAATTTGGGGGTGTTACATTTGATTACATACCTTTCGCGTAAAAATCTTACGCAGAAGCTATGTCACAACTCATCATTTCAGGTCATTTCAGGTCATTTCAGGTCATTTCGGGAACTTTGGAAAAACACTATTCATAAATCACTATTCATCAAAACACTATTCATCGTTTTACTATTCATCATTTTCGAGGTCATTTTGATATTCTGAGAAACATTTGGGAAATTTACTATTCACTAAACACTATTCATTTCCGGAAAAGTTTTCATCATTCACTTGCATTACTCATTTCATCGTAAATTTAGTTTACGGGTATTCAAATTCGCGTAACCGGATTGGTTTAGGTGCGAATTCATTTCATTAGTGCTAAGAACACTGCATACGGACTGGAGATAGTCTACATATCATCATAACAGCATTTTTATGTTATACCACTCTCAGGATTTTCTAATTTCTATATTCAGTACATTTAACGTTTTTACGTATAAGTAATTATAGTAAACGTTAACACCCGGTTTATACATGACGAATATATCTAAATATTCCCACAATGGTCCCGACATATTTTTATATCCATTTTAACATCATAAAACTTATAACATTCAGTTACCCAGTATTCTGGAAATTTATTTTATTAATAACGTACGCGTACGAATATAACGACGGTTTTCGTGAAAACTAAACAATAATCACCCGATCACTCAGTAAATGTACCCAACATATTTTTAATATGTTTTTAACATTATTATAACATTATTTCATCCCGGTTAACTTTGTGGACGTTTATTTCTATTAAACCCGATACCCGATTTTAACGAATAACACGTAATAACACTTAACGCTACACCAAATTCCTAATTAAATACCAAGTACCCTACCCCCCCCCCCCCCCCTTCTACCCTTGAAAAACCAGCCCATGAGACCACCCTTTTAACCTCTAGCATTAACTTATCTATATTTAACTAATAAACCTCTAAAATCATTTCATTAACCAAAAACCTAAATCATTTCTTCACTTTATTAGCTAAGATCAAAGTTATCTCATCTCTTCCATTCTCTCTAGCAAACCCACGACTTTTTCTCAACTCCATGATCAATCCATGGTTTTCAAAAGTTTAAAGCACCAAAGTTATTCATTTTATCATTCTAATCAAGATTCTTGCATCAAACACACAAGTAATCCAAGGTTTCTAGCCATCTAATCATCTCATTTTATCAAGTAAGTTATCAACTTTATTTTTACATGAAACATCTTATATTTACTTGTATTACATGATTTCCATGCTAAAAACCATGTACAACTAGCTATACCACCACTTATTTGGTCAAAAATGGAACATACAAACCCTAACTTTTTAGTTATGAATCCCCTTGCTCTAATAACTTGGTTAGGAGTCCATGGCACCCTAAGAAGGTGTATGGTAAGATTAGATTAGCCATGTGGTGATTACAAGAGGTTTGGTGATGTTAGAAATTAGTTTTTAACCTTGAAAACTTGATTTGGAACCTATTTTAGACATGCTGTCCCGCTTTGTAAAAATCTGGAAAATCAGTAAACACCAAGGAAACTTTGGCAAAATTTTTAGAAAATACTTTCAAAAACGAATCCGTAGGCGAAAGAACGGATTAAAAAGAGTCTATAACGAAGGAGTTATGATTTTTGCAAGATTGTAGACGAAAAGTATTTTTCTGAAAATGTATGCTGTTGGACGTTTTTCATTGGACAAAAAGAGACTTTAGACGTAACCCGGAGGAGCCGAGCTTTCCAAAATATATTACTATATACTAAGACGTAACCGTGGACATAAAGAACAAGTAAAACGGACAAGTAACGACAAAGATATTCACGTTTGAATATCGGCTAAAACCATTTTATAATTGACAGCTTTTATATAAATTTGGCACAAAAACTACGAAGTACATTTTTGAACTAGACATAATATTAAGTACCGAGCTTTATAACTAATGTAGTATTAGTTATTACGAGTATGTTTTCATCATTTCAAGGATTACAACCCGAGTATTTCAACGCTAACATGGAAACTTACGTTATATATATATAAATATATATATTATAACTAGCTATTTATATTTTCTAATAGCAATATTTTCCAAATTCTTGGATTATATATTTTTGATAACACAAGTGTTTTTCCAAAGACTAGAGTGGTATAGAAACATGAGCATGGACATTCATAACATTATTTCACGATCTAAATTAGATCGTTCATCATTCATCATAGGTTGCGGCAGATAACCGTGCATTGTTGTCCTTAACTTTCCGTTGCATTGTACTATTACTTCGAGGTGAGTCATAGCCCATACTCTTTTAATTGTTTTATCAACTCTTTGGGGGAGATACATGCTACTACTTGTTTACTTGTACAGATTCACATAACATTTATACTTGGGAAACATTTATACTTGGAAACATTATACTTGATTACATTATACTTGACTACATTATACTTGATGTCATACATACGCGATTGTGTTATACTTAACTGTGTTATACTAAACTGTGATGGATACATACATACATACTTCCAATGGCCCCAGATTTAGTTCTGGGCACTACCATGGAGACATTTATACTTCCAATGGCCCCAGATTAAGGTTCTGGGCACAACCATGGAAGTATACATACTTAGGTGAGGTCTTCGGAGATGAAGTGTAGACTCACTACTAATTGCTTAACTGTTGTTATGAACTTATACATATCTTAATCATATTATTTTGTAGCAGTGGGTTGTGAACACACAGGTTACAAGTCTCTTATGACGGGACTTGTAACTGAGTGGATTTACGATGCCTTTGCTGTGTGAACATTCTTTATAGGCTTTTCAACTGTATTAAGACAAACTCTATGAACTCACCAACCTTTGTGTTGACACTTTAAGCATGTTTATCTCAGGTTAGAAAGGCGATAGCAGGTTTGTGGAGCTGAGAGTCTTAGGGCATGCTTTTGGAGACTTTCACTTTTATCGTTTACCATTCGATACACTTTAAAAACTTATGTATTATTCTACTTTGGGATCTTTGATTTGTAAACTATGACTTTTATCTATTCGAATGGTAACTTTTCAAAAACGTCTCATTTAGAGTTCGTTTTCTATATCTTGTACTTTGTGCCCTGAAGTAGCATCCCAATGACACAGTCTTCCGCTGCGGTATTTTGGGGGTGTTACAGATTGGTACCAGAGCCTTGGTTATAGAGAACTAGGTTGTTTTAGAGTCTAGACTATAACTACATACATGTAGACTCTCCTCCCTATCGCCTTGCACTTTACATACACATACACTTGTTGGTAATTTATTTTTAGACCTACGCTATTAGATACTTTGTAGAAACCGTTAGAAACTAGACTTCCCGGTGACTTTAACACTTAAGGGAGAATCCTTTGTTCCTTTGTACTAAGTGTGACATTCCCTAGATGCCCATTTAAGCAACGTCTACCACTGAGATATGTGTGCCTGGTGATATGTATACTTGTGAAAGGAAACATTTATAATTGTGGTGGCCAACATAATTATAAGTGCTTCACGACACACGTGGACATATGACTATGCAGATGTAGATCGGTGTTGGCACAACTTAGGAAACAACTGGTAGCACGGTATTATATATGAGGAGGTAGAGGAGCTGCTAATGATACTAGTAACCCAAGTAACGATGGTGGAAGAACTGGTGGACGTGGAGGTAGAGGAGGTGGTCACGGCATTGAAAACAATGATAACAACGACGGTGGAAATACTGATTTTGAAGCCATCATCGCTCGACAACTTGAAAACTTTCTCCCCACTATTGTCACACAAGTTGGCGATCATATGAATAACTTGGCAAACCACGAAAGCGGAATTAACAACACCAATGGTATAGGCCAGAATGGTAATGGCAACAACAACATTAGGACCGGATGCACGTATAAGGAATTTACGTCATTTAAGCCAATTGATTTCGATGGTGTAGGAGGCGCGTTGGTGTATACTCGATGGGTTGAAAAGATGGAGTCGGTGATAGACATTAGTAACTGTGCAGCACATCAAATGGTGAAGTATTCCATGTGCTTACTATCAGGAAAGGCATTGACATGGTGGAATACGCAGATTCAAGCTAGGGGTAGAGCGGCAGCTGTAGGTATGACATGGGATGATTTTAAGGCATTACTGAAGGAGGAATACTGCCCGGACAATGAGATGCAAAAGCTGGAGGATGAACTCTATCATCACTCTATGATAGGGGGCTGGTCATGCAGCCTATACAGATCGATTCCATGAATTAGCCAGACTAGTTCCACACCTAGTTACCCCTGAGTCCAAGAGGATCGAGAGGTACATATATGGTCTTGTCCCAGAAATTCGTGGGACTGTGAAAACAACTGAGCCTTCTACAATTCAGAGTGCAATATTGAGAGCAGGGACTCTAACAGATGAGATGGTTAGAAATGGAAGCTTGAGGAACAGTGATAAAAGGAAGGGAACAAGCGAGTCAAACAAGCAAATGGGCACAATAGCTGACAACAAAAGGGCAAGGACCTTTGCGGCAACTAATCCTGGTCAGAAAGAGTATTTAGGCCCGCATCCTAAATGTACGAAATGTAACTTTCATCATCAAAAGATTGCGCCCTGCCGTGTGTGTGCAAACTGCAGACAGTCTAGTCATTTTACAAACCAGTGTAGAGAACTAGCAAATGTGGGCAATATGACGAACAACCAAAAGACATGCTATGAGTGTAACAGCCCGGATCACTTTCGGAACAACTGTCCTAAGTTGAAAAGAAATCTTAACCAAGGGGGCAATCGTCCAAACTTAGCAGCAGCAATAGAAGGGCCACGAGATGAGGCCAATGAGATTCCACCCGCAATTGGCAGAGCTTACTTCTTAGGAAATCTTATCACCCAACATGTCCGCGATAGCACAACGGGTACATTCTCTTGAACAACTAGCGTATTTTAGTAGCACTTAAGTCTTAATATAGGACCTATACACAACATTGACTAATCTGAGACCTAGCAGCATTAACCTTAGTCACCCTAACATTAGAAATTTGATTAGTGTAAGCAATTCCAAAGTCGAGCTAATCTTTCAAAAGATCTTTTTCAAGGATGTTGAATCCAGACCTTGATTTTTAGCTTGGTTCTAGTGACTGTTCTTGTTTGATTGGGTTGCGAAAATCAAGCTAAAAGTTAAAGTCATCACTCAAACCGGTTTAGCTTAATCTCATGACTGTTCTTGTTTGATTGGGTTGTGGGCTTAAGTGAAAATCGGTTACCTAAATGATTAACCTAAAGGAGGTCTTTTGAGGACTATGCTCGGGATTGGGAAGGTTTGCCTCATCAAGTCTGACCACGAGAACATACCTAGTTGGATAGGAAACCCACATACATAAGCTTTGACACATTTAACTGATTAACATTAACTGAACTTCGGGACGAAGTTCCTTTTAGAGGGGAAGACTGTCACAACTCATCATTTCAGGTCATTTCAGGTCATTTCAGGTCATTTCGGGAACTTTGGAAAAACACTATTCATAAATCACTATTCATCAAAACACTATTCATCGTTTTACTATTCATCATTTTCGAGGTCATTTTGATATTCTGAGAAACATTTGGGAAATTTACTATTCACTAAACACTATTCATTTCCGGAAAAGTTTTCATCATTCACTTGCATTACTCATTTCATCGTAAATTTAGTTTACGGGTATTCAAATTCGCGTAACCGGATTGGTTTAGGTGCGAATTCATTTCATTAGTGCTAAGAACACTGCATACGGACTGGAGATAGTCTACATATCATCATAACAGCATTTTTATGTTATACCACTCTCAGGATTTTCTAATTTCTATATTCAGTACATTTAACGTTTTTACGTATAAGTAATTATAGTAAACGTTAACACCCGGTTTATACATGACGAATATATCTAAATATTCCCACAATGGTCCCGACATATTTTTATATCCATTTTAACATCATAAAACTTATAACATTCAGTTACCCAGTATTCTGGAAATTTATTTTATTAATAACGTACGCGTACGAATATAACGACGGTTTTCGTGAAAACTAAACAATAATCACCCGATCACTCAGTAAATGTACCCAACATATTTTTAATATGTTTTTAACATTATTATAACATTATTTCATCCCGGTTAACTTTGTGGACGTTTATTTCTATTAAACCCGATACCCGATTTTAACGAATAACACGTAATAACACTTAACGCTACACCAAATTCCTAATTAAATACCAAGTACCCTACCCCCCCCCCCCTTCTACCCTTGAAAAACCAGCCCATGAGACCACCCTTTTAACCTCTAGCATTAACTTATCTATATTTAACTAATAAACCTCTAAAATCATTTCATTAACCAAAAACCTAAATCATTTCTTCACTTTATTAGCTAAGATCAAAGTTATCTCATCTCTTCCATTCTCTCTAGCAAACCCACGACTTTTTCTCAACTCCATGATCAATCCATGGTTTTCAAAAGTTTAAAGCACCAAAGTTATTCATTTTATCATTCTAATCAAGATTCTTGCATCAAACACACAAGTAATCCAAGGTTTCTAGCCATCTAATCATCTCATTTTATCAAGTAAGTTATCAACTTTATTTTTACATGAAACATCTTATATTTACTTGTATTACATGATTTCCATGCTAAAAACCATGTACAACTAGCTATACCACCACTTATTTGGTCAAAAATGGAACATACAAACCCTAACTTTTTAGTTATGAATCCCCTTGCTCTAATAACTTGGTTAGGAGTCCATGGCACCCTAAGAAGGTGTATGGTAAGATTAGATTAGCCATGTGGTGATTACAAGAGGTTTGGTGATGTTAGAAATTAGTTTTTAACCTTGAAAACTTGATTTGGAACCTATTTTAGACATGCTGTCCCGCTTTGTAAAAATCTGGAAAATCAGTAAACACCAAGGAAACTTTGGCAAAATTTTTAGAAAATACTTTCAAAAACGAATCCGTAGGCGAAAGAACGGATTAAAAAGAGTCTATAACGAAGGAGTTATGATTTTTGCAAGATTGTAGACGAAAAGTATTTTTCTGAAAATGTATGCTGTTGGACGTTTTTCATTGGACAAAAAGAGACTTTAGACGTAACCCGGAGGAGCCGAGCTTTCCAAAATATATTACTATATACTAAGACGTAACCGTGGACATAAAGAACAAGTAAAACGGACAAGTAACGACAAAGATATTCACGTTTGAATATCGGCTAAAACCATTTTATAATTGACAGCTTTTATATAAATTTGGCACAAAAACTACGAAGTACATTTTTGAACTAGACATAATATTAAGTACCGAGCTTTATAACTAATGTAGTATTAGTTATTACGAGTATGTTTTCATCATTTCAAGGATTACAACCCGAGTATTTCAACGCTAACATGGAAACTTACGTTATATATATATAAATATATATATTATAACTAGCTATTTATATTTTCTAATAGCAATATTTTCCAAATTCTTGGATTATATATTTTTGATAACACAAGTGTTTTTCCAAAGACTAGAGTGGTATAGAAACATGAGCATGGACATTCATAACATTATTTCACGATCTAAATTAGATCGTTCATCATTCATCATAGGTTGCGGCAGATAACCGTGCATTGTTGTCCTTAACTTTCCGTTGCATTGTACTATTACTTCGAGGTGAGTCATAGCCCCTACTCTTTTAATTGTTTTATCAACTCTTTGGGGGAGATACATGCTACTACTTGTTTACTTGTACAGATTCACATAACATTTATACTTGGGAAACATTTATACTTGGAAACATTATACTTGATTACATTATACTTGACTACATTATACTTGATGTCATACATACGCGATTGTGTTATACTTAACTGTGTTATACTAAACTGTGATGGATACATACATACATACTTCCAATGGCCCCAGATTTAGTTCTGGGCACTACCATGGAGACATTTATACTTCCAATGGCCCCAGATTAAGGTTCTGGGCACAACCATGGAAGTATACATACTTAGGTGAGGTCTTCGGAGATGAAGTGTAGACTCACTACTAATTGCTTAACTGTTGTTATGAACTTATACATATCTTAATCATATTATTTTGTAGCAGTGGGTTGTGAACACACAGGTTACAAGTCTCTTATGACGGGACTTGTAACTGAGTGGATTTACGATGCCTTTGCTGTGTGAACATTCTTTATAGGCTTTTCAACTGTATTAAGACAAACTCTATGAACTCACCAACCTTTGTGTTGACACTTTAAGCATGTTTATCTCAGGTTAGAAAGGCGATAGCAGGTTTGTGGAGCTGAGAGTCTTAGGGCATGCTTTTGGAGACTTTCACTTTTATCGTTTACCATTCGATACACTTTAAAAACTTATGTATTATTCTACTTTGGGATCTTTGATTTGTAAACTATGACTTTTATCTATTCGAATGGTAACTTTTCAAAAACGTCTCATTTAGAGTTCGTTTTCTATATCTTGTACTTTGTGCCCTGAAGTAGCATCCCAATGACACAGTCTTCCGCTGCGGTATTTTGGGGGTGTTACAAGCTAAACCTTACGCGTAACATAAATCTTACGCATAAACACATAGTTTACGCATAAACTACTAATTTTACGCTTAAGTATTTTCTTACGCATAAGATTACTGTTTACGCATAACTTTTGTTTACGCATGGTATATGTTAATTTACACATACCTTTGTACCTAAATATCGGACCAAAACGACCAAAAACCCGACTATGAATGCCAAATTTGTATTGTTTTTGTGTTTGTGATGTGCAGGTAAGGATATTGTGAAAATGGACAAAACCGAGCCAAAACCCGACAACACGAGCACGGGATTTTGAACGAGGGTCAAAAGCCGGAGCCGGAGAAGCATTTTTCATATTTGAGCTTAAAACGTCAACAATGGTCCTTGAAGAGTCAGAGATTGTCAAAAGTGGTCTTTGAAATAAATTTACAGAATTGGTCCCTGAAGAATCTGAAATTACTAACTTGGTCCTTGTGATTATTTTTAAACCCAAGCTGCCAAGTCATTTAAACATAAATCCAAAAAGAATCCAAAATTAATCCAAAGCCCACATAAACCCACAAGCCCATCCTAAAATTCCCCTAACCCAGACCATCCCATATAAACCAGTAACCCAACACAATACCAGGTCAAACACCAAGTCAACTAAGCAAAAGAATAAAAAAATATTTACCCCGTACCCTTTCCCTCCACCCAATTCCCTTTTACCCAGTATCACATGAACCCTAAATCAGCCTTTCACAAAATTACCAGAATTAAGGATATTTGAGTTAAATCAAAGGGTGTCAGACGTGTCAGGGTATGTCAGGGATCTAAGAAACACACATAGGGACAGATGGCAGTCGATGATTGGAAGCTACACGTCATATTACATGATCCAAGGGTGATTAATCAAAGGGCAATCATGAGGTGATGATCTAAGGACTCAGAGTGATACTCAAGAAGCACATCACACGGATTGCCAAGCTGGAAATCCGTGGATATTCCTCTCTAGAATCATCCATTAGCTAGTATAAATAGAGGTGTAGTGTTAATGTAATAGGTGTGGAGTTTGGAATAGCCAAACTCTGCCAAAATTTCTTTAGAATTATAGCTCTCTTTAAATTCAGTTGTAATACTTAGTTTTTAATGTAAATTCAGTTTTATTGTTTAATCATTTTCTGCTTATTTCATACTACTTATTAGCTCAACTTATTACTTTTCTATTATTCGGCTTATCTTAGTTTGTTAAACATATCATCCAAGCTTTAATTTCCAAGTTAGTTTTACATATAATTCAAGTGTTTTAGAAAATAGAAAATATATAAAAATAGTTTTTATTTGAATCAGTTTTTAATAAAGTTTTGTGGAAGGTTATACAGCTTATTATAGCTTTCTAAGCTATGGTAAGCTTGTTGATATAAGGTTACAACAGTCATCTTCTATTTCATATAACAGTCAAAGAAAGTCAAACAGTAGCAATAGAAGGTGTTCTGTGGTGAATTTGGCAAGCCATAACAGAGTTGGAAGGATATGAGCCTGTCTAGAGACAGGCTAGCATAGTGAACGCCTCTTTTCTAGCTGAGGTGATATAGTTTGGTAAGTTCTGAATTTACTTCTGCATTCATTAGTAGCATCTGTTTTGGATTTTGAAATTTCATAAGTAGTAACTGTTACATTGATTAAGTTTGCTATTATTGTTGTAGCAATTTCTGAGATTGAGTTTGTTTGATTTTTGATTCAACTGTTTTAGTAGATCTGTGTTGAGTTGTCTTATTGGAGTTTTAGTGAATTTGAATTGCTGTTGTTTCTAGTTGTAATTGGTGATTGCTATTGCTTTTGTTAGTATAGTAGTTGAATGTTGGATCATTGTTGCTGAGATTAGTGGTTAAAATCAGATAGTTATAGTGTATAGTGGTAGATACAGGGGTGTTTGGAATTAGTTTAGATTTATTGTTCTGGTCATTGTTTATTCAAAATTCCAATTTAGATTAGCTCCAAATGAGTGTTGTAAGTAGGTTTGCATTTTAGTTGTTGCAATTTACTTTTTTTTATTTTTATTTTTATTTTTTTATTTTTTTTTTTAATATCATTTTCACTTCTGCATTCTAGTACTACATCTGTCAAGTAAGTTCCATTTACTGTTCATGGTTTTGATTCTTAGTTGGCCCAATTCATGCTTATATGATTTCAAATCAGGTATGGATGTTTTGTCCTATTTGCTTGTTATTTTTGTTAACTTTATTTGATAGCTACTAGTTAGTTTGAAGCTTATTTAGGCCTGTGCAGGCCTGCAATCAGACTTGTTTTAACTCACCCTATATCATAGCTGTAGCAAGCTCATAATAGCTAATTTTCATCTCATTTTTGATTCTGCAGTTTTTTTTTTTTTTTTTTTTTTTAAGTTACTATTCATATAGATTCACTAATTTTGGTCAGTTAGCTTATTGATAGTTAGCTTGTTTGATAGCTAGATAGAGATATTTAGGACTGCTTTTTGTTGTTATTCTGTTTCATCCGTGTGCTTACCTGTTGCCCTGCACCATAGGCCAATCTGTTTTCAGCCGTGTTCATTTGCCCATAACTTGTTGGTTACTTGAGCTTATTTTATGTTACTTGGTTCTTTGAATAGCCTAATATACTAGCTTGATAGATTGGAGCTCAGTTTGGACTTAAAGGCTTGTTTACACAGCTTTTCATAAGCCTCTAATAGCCCATTTGACTGAGTTTTACCCCATTAATCATAACTGCATTCAGCAGCTTTCTGTCCCAAACGCATTTTTTTGGACAACTTTTTAGATAAGCTACGATTAGTATTAGTTTTTGAAATTTGTTTCAATAGTTCTCAGTAGTATGAACTTAATTGGTTTGAGCTTGTATTGGATTTTTGAGCTTAATTGGTTAGCTTAATAGAGGCATCAGTTAAGTTCACTTTACCAAACTAGTGACTTTTGCAGCCCCGTTCATAAGCCCCTAGCTACTTCGTTAGTACATCTTTTTGCATGATTTTTGTTTCTTTCGATAGCTTGTTACAGTGGCTTAGTATATCAAAGATTATCTTTCACATTAGAGCTTATTTAGACTGCTTATTTGTGCTTGCAAGTTGAAGGTTTACACACTTTTTGCTTTAGTAACATTGGACATGCGGCTGAGCTTTCTGGCTTACGGGCAAGGCTTATTTGAGATTTTTGAGCTGCATTAAGTTTTTTTAGGTCCATTTCACATTCCCTAAGCTTTTGGTGCGATTTTATGTAGAAGTGCTTATTCAAACTGCTTATTGTGTCCAAACTGCTTATTAGTGGGCTTATTTAAACTTTCTTATTTTTCCTAGTATTAGAATAATATTTTAGATTTTCCAAAATTTTTCCAGATTTTTCCTAGTTGATTTACTATTTTTCTTAATTTTCCTTCATTATTAATCATTTTTAAATCCTTTTTAATAAACAAAAATCAATAAAAAAAAATCAGAAAAGCTTTTAAAAATACAAAAAATATTTTAGATAATTCTTTTATTATATTTTATATTTTTAAGAATAAATTTTATAATTTTCCCATTATTTTCACATTTTCCTTTATTTTTAATTACTTTTTAATTCAATTAATAGGAAATAAATCATAGAAAATAAATAAAAAGCCATAAAAATATTTTTCTTTTTCCCAAAATTCTTTTTAATAGTTTAAGATTTTTAGAAATTTATTTCACATTTGTAGGATCATTTTTAGTATGAAAGTCGCGTTTTATTTTGTATGTTACGTTTTAAAATTGCGTGTGCATTTCCGTTTTTACATTTTAGACTTTTGTGCATATTAAGCTTGTACCTTGTGCATAATTCACTATTTCTTTTCACATTTTGATTTCACAATCACTTTTCACTTTACACTTTTCACTACACGATTCCCAATTCGATTATTCGATATTCCATTCGAACCTTCGTTGGGAGAACGACCCGGGAAATACTTTAACCCGTCGCGCGTGGTTTTGAAAGAAACGGTTTCAATTAACGTAACGTTTTACAAAAAGAAAATAAAAGAAAATAAAAGTTTTTGTGATTTGTTTTTCTATAAAAAAAATAAAAAAATAATAATAAAAATAAATAAATAAATAATCTTCTATTCCTCTAAAATTTGATTCTTTTTCTCAAACCCTCTCATGTTTAATTCTTATGGATCCAATTTGTTTTAATTGTGGAGAACCTTTCTTCGGAGGGTTGTGTGTGTGGTGTACGTGCGACCAATGTGGTGATAATATTCGTGATGGAGTTTGTAGGAATTGTAATTCTCCCGCATATGATCAAAGATCGTTCAACAATCCGTCAAACGTTCCCGATTTCTATCCAACACCACCACCACCACCACCTTCGTTTAATTGCTATAATTGTGGAAACCCTTCCGAAGAAGGAGCACCTTGTGGGCAATGTTTTTGTAATGAATGTGGATACGCTAATTGTATGTGCTTTGCCCCGAGTGCTGAAACGTCTTTCGATTGTGATACAAGATTTGATAATTATCCTCAAAATGATTTCAATCCTCTTTATCAAAACTCTTAAGAGCAAGACCCGTATTCCAATAATAATTCATTTCAAAATACATCAAATTTTGAACATTGTGGGGGATCTTCTGAAAATTTTTATGAGCCGAATTTATATTACGATTCTCATGGTTTTAACCAACCACAACAAGTTCCCAACAAGTTTCAAGTTCCGATTGAATTTATTGATGAAATGAAATCCGTTATCGAGACGTTAAAAGAGTGGGTGGCTAATCGTTATACGCATACTCCTGAGCCTCATGTGAAATCAATGGAAGAACTTCTTGCCGAAGAAAGAAAAGCTCAATTTTGTGAGTGTTGTATGTACGACGATGATGATTCCATGCTTACGATTGTTCTTAACCCGCAAAAAGAATCTATCTCTCCTTCCGTAGAACCCGAGGACTCTCTAAAAATGGGGGACGAGCATCTAAACACTATTCCAGCAACGGAATCGGACGAATTCAATAAGTCTAGTGTTGAGAACCTCGTCCCAATCCCAAGTGAGTTCGGGGAAATTTCTAACGGTAATGGTGAATTTGTTGAAAATAATCGTCTTGATAATCATGTTGATACGAATGATATACCGTTTGATGATAATCGTGTTGAGATATTCTCCGATTCTGATGATGACGATTCTATATCTTGTGGAGAAATCGAATATGTTGATGAAGAAACTTCTGAGCTCGTAAGTTTAGAAGAAGAGAATGACGAAGATGTTGATACGGAAATACAAGATGAAGCTCTTCGTGAAACATTATTGAATGTCAATCTTCTTATCTCTCGAATTGAGGCATTGAATTATCCTCCGATTTCTTCTCTTATCCCCGATATGGATAGTGATTTCTTACCCGAGCTTGAAATCTTTCGATTTGAAGAGACGAGTAGTGGTAATCCCACTATTCATGCTGATATCTCTCTTCCGGGTTATGAATACTTTACCTTTGAGATCGACTCTATACCTATTTCTGATAATCCGTTACGTGACCCTCTTTTAGAGGATGTTGATCGATTTCTTGCTACGGATGACTCGATACCACCGGGTGTTGAGAATGACGAGAATGTCCTTCACAGAAATATTCTTTCCGATTTACTTTCTTCTCGTCCGCCCGCGAAACCACCCGATGAAGATTTTGAATCCGGTACGAATGATGATATTTTTGAAGTGGTGGACGAAAGTTTTGAACAAGATGTTCCTTTTATCATCCAAGTGTTTAAACCATTCTATACTTATACCATCATTTCTTCTTTCCACTCCACCGGGAGTGAAGACACCGTATTTGACCCTGGCATTTTTATCTTTTGTGCCATGTGGCCGTTCTTTCTGCTCTCCCCAAGGATGAATTAATTCGGGGATCGATTCAAGCTACGTGACTCGGAAATAAAAAACAAAGCACTTCGTGGGTGGCAACCCATGCTTATCCAATTTCATCTTCTTATTTTCTATTTTCTAACGAATAACGTGAGGAGGGGGTGCCTCTTCTATTCTTGTGTTTCGTTGTTGTTTATGTCCATGATTTGCCCGAATAATGAAGACTCTCGTGCTCGTTGTTTTGTCTTCACCCGAGTTTCATCATTCGTTGCGCATCCATATATCCTAATCTTATCGACTAACGTTTTCTTTGGCATAATTAATAAACGGCCCTAGAATTTTGTTAGGATTGCCTTTACCCGTAAAACATTGAGGACAATGTTTCATTCTAGTCTGGGGGAGGGTGAATCTTCGATTCGATTTTGAGCTTGCATTTTTCACAAATGTCGTGCACTCTTACAACTCCGTTTTTCCACCTGTGGAAAACTAGAAGGGGGGTTGAATAGTTTTACGTCTTTTTAATTTGTGGTAAAAGATAGTTTTAGTGTTTTCTTAGATTTTAAAAACTTAGATTCGATAATATGTGATCTCAAGTCTTGCACAATATAAACAACTATCAATAAGTAATATATAACAATGATAAGTAATGAAATAAGTAAGAGATGGAAAGATCGAACCGCGAGACAAGAGATTTATAGTGGTTCGGCTACAAGGACACCTTCCTTGCCCTACTCCACTCCCCGAGCACCTAACTCGAGAGTTTTCTTCACTATATCTGTTGACATAAATAATGTATGAAAACGTTATTTATATTTTTCGATATCTCTATATTTTGACGATCACAAAATGTAAACTCGTCAATCGTAAGATTACGACGTAAACAAGTATTAAGCTAGTTTATACAACTATATCCAACTTAATCACTTAAGGTATGGATAAACAAGTGCTTAATACATCTTATGATCAAAGGGATATTTAATTAACTAATACAAAGTTTATTTAAATATATAAACATATTATATATTTTTGAAAAACACTTTTGGTAATAAAGAAAAATGTTTTAATCATACTAAATATATGATTTCAAATATTTAACCAAAATCAGTTAGTTTTTCACCAAATAAACTTTCCCCACTAAAAGACAAGTTTTCTGGCCGTTACAGTTGGGCGGCCCCCTTAATTATAAGGAGCGGTCCCCTTAATTTTAAGGGGGCCGGCCACGATTTAAGGGGACCGGCCAGGCTCCCCTGTCAGAAAATGTCAGAATTCTTCTCCTATAAATACCACTTTAATTCTGGAATTTTTCCCCACCTTTTGTACGAAATTTTCAGATCTATAACTCTCTAAACATCCTCTAAAACCCTTTGATCATTTGTATATTAATCCTTGTTTCAAGTGATTCAATCTCTCATCATCCATTCTCATCCAAAGTGCAAAAGAAGAACACTCTTTCTACAACCAAGTTCAAGAAGTGTTGAAGAGTAGTTGTGCATAGTGTATATATATATATATATATATATATATATATATTCATTTGTGAATATTGTGTTGTGCTTGTGATTAAGTGTGTAGAAGATATAGAAGTTGTGTAGATAATAGAAGTTGATAAGTAGTGAAGTAGGTTACTTGTGAAGATAGGTGTGAAGTAGAAGATTGGTGTGTAGAAGATAGTTGTGAAGAAGATTGGTGTGTAGTATATTGGTGTGAAGAAGTTGTGATCAAGGTGTGAAGTTGTGTGGTGTGTAAATTGGTGTGTAAGGTTTTCTCCGCCAAAAGGGAGTTTGTTGACATAGTGAAGAAAACTCTCGAGTAGGTGACTCGGGGAGTGGAGTAGGAACAAGGAAGGTGTCCTTGTAGCCGAACCACTATAAATCCTTGTGTTGTGGTTTGATCTTTCTAACTTTTCTCATTACTTATTTATTTACCTTTACTATATTAGTTAGTTACCATACAATTGTTCATATAGTGCAAGTATTGAGTTCACATAAACTAGAATCGAAGTTTTTATAACAAACTTGTGTTTATAAATTTAAAAGGACGTAAAACTATTCAACCCCCCCTTCTAGTTTTCCACAATTGGTATCAGAGCCACGTCTAGCAAGATTTTTAAAATATATTGTATTTTAAAACTTGTAACGATCTATGGAATCTGAAAAATATTTAGAATGGCAATCTATGCAAAGACCACCACTATTTGAAAGTGATGGATTTTTATATTGGAAAAATCAATTCGAAACTTATGTGAAATCAAAAGATCTAGATCTTTGGCATATTATTACCAATGGTGATTTTTTACCTATTCAAAATAACCCCGAAACTAAGAAAGATGAAATCGTACCTTTTGAAAAATAAAATGATGATTTAAAAAGAAAACTTGCTAAAAATAATGAAGCAAAAATGGTTATTTACAATGCGCTACCACATAAAGAGTACGAAAGGATCTTTATGTGTGAAACCGCAAAAGAAATTTGGAACTCTTTGTTAATAACCCACCAAGGTAATAATCAAGTCAAAGATAACAAAATAGATCTACTTGTTCAACAATATGAGCAATTCACAATTCCGGAAGAGGAATCAATTGATAATGCTTTTGCTAGATTTAACACTATAATCACAAGTTTAAAAGCACTTGATGAGAATTTCTCTAGTAAGAATTTTGTTAGGAAGTTTCTCAGAGCTCTTCACCCAAAATGGCGAGCTAAAGTGACGGCTATTGAAGAATCGAAAAATTTGTCAACGCTACAACTTGATGAATTAATTGGTAATTTAAAAGTCTTCGAAGCAATAATAAAGAAGGACTCCGAAATGGTTAAAGGGAAACGAGAGCAAAGCAAGTCAATCGCCTTGAAAGCTAGAAAGGAATCCAACAACGAAGATAGCTCATCTTCCGAAAGCGAAGACGAAGAATATGCCATGGCCGTAAGAGATTTCAAGAAATTCTTCAAAAGGCGAGGAAGATTCGTTAGACAACCACACGATGAAAGAAGAACATCTCAAAAGAATAATGATGACAAGTATATCAAGAATGAGAGAAAATGTTTCAAGTATGGTGATCCGAATCACCTTATTGGAAAATGTCCAATGATGACAAGAGATCAAAATCAAAGAGCGTTTATTGGAGGTGCTTGGAGTGATAGCGATGAAGATGAGAAAGAAACAACAAAGGAAGAAAAATGTCTCATGGCTAAAACATCAAGTGAGGTACATTCCGAAATCGAATATTTTAGTGATGAAAATTTATCACTAGATGAAAAAGACTTAGATAGTGAATACAATAGATTATGCAAACTAGGACAACAAGTTATGGCTAAAAACAAATCACTAAAATACATAAATAACAAATTAGAAAATGAAGTACTTGAACTAAAAATTAAAATACATCAACTTGAGAAAGGTAAAGAAACTTTTAAAGAATGTAAATCATGTCAAGAGCTTAGAAGTGAAAACAACAAACTTAAGGAAGAAATTTGTAAACTTGATAAATTTGAAAATTGTAGTAACTCACTTAGTAAAATTATAAGTATTCAAAGAATATCTGGAGATAAAACCGGTCTAGGTTTTAACTCAACCGAAGCCTCAACAAGTGAAGTTAAAAATGTTAAATTTGAAAGCGAACTCAAAGAACTAAAACCTTCAAAATCTAATCCTGAGTATATACTCATAAATGATAAGAAAATACATCTAGCTAGTAATGAAGAAATAAAACCGTTTTATAAACCATCTTTAAAAACCGAAGTAGGATCGTCCAAAACTAAAACAAGATCTAAAACTCCACCACCTAGAAAACCGAATAATTCTTACCCTAGACCTAAAACACCTCAACCAAGAGTAAACCAAAGTAGACAAAACTTTAACAATAATCAACAAATGTGGAACTTCAATCCATGGGGAATGTTTCCACCATATATGCACCCAAGTCAAATACAAAACATGTTCGGGACAAACAACTTTGGTCAAATGAGACCATGGGGACCAACGTGAAAACTTTCGCCATTCATACATGTAAATCTTTGATGTCACCCCGTGTTCGGACTTTCCTTTGAAGATTTTGAAGTTTAACGCATTGAAGACGAAAGGTACACATTTCCTTTTATTTCCTTGTAAACAAATGCATGCTTAGTTTAGTATCTAGCTCTTATGTGATTTTGATTGGTTCATTATTCTCTCTAGTCTTTACTTCTATACATATATATACTTATTTACTTATACTATATCTAAATATATATATATATATATATATATATATATATATATATATATATATATATATATATATATATATATACTCTTAGCTATATCTAGGATCTTATAACCTAGAAAACTCATTTGTTGATTTTCTAGAACTAGAAATTGTTCGTTTACGAACCTTTTGTTTTCCCCATTTGCCTTATTGAACTTTAGTGTTCAACAACACTCATGCTGATGAAGAGAGATGAGTCGAAAAATCTATGGATGAAACAAACTCCCGGCTTCCGTTGCATTCGTCTCCTTCCTTTATTCTCGTCTTATAAGCCCATACTACATACATACATACATATATATATATATATATATATATATATATATATATATATATATATATATATATATATATATATATATATATATATATATATATATATATATATATATATATATGAACCTTCCACAACGTTCTCGTGTACTTGACAACTTGATAAATTTCATCCGAAATGATCAAGAAAATTTAATTGGCAAATTGTCGATTAAAAGTGTCAAGTAATTCCTTTCGTGCGAATACCCTCCAACGTATTTTTGATTAAATATAAATCTAATACATACATATGAATAATTTTTTGCTCTTTCCAGAAACCAAAATCACAAAAATCGAATTTTGGAGGGCGGCCCCCGTAATGTTTAAGGGGACCGGCAGCCAAATGTAGGGCGGCCCCCTTAATGTTTAAGGGGACCGGCCATCTGATAGTTCAAACCCATTTTTCTCCTTTTTCCTTTTGCCAAACACTCCACTTTTTCCTACTTCCCTTCCCTTGCTTCTGCTGTGACGAAAACCAAAACCCAAAAACACCTCAAATCACTTCCAAATCACATATTTCGGGTTAATTCGCAAAGGGCAAATTCATCTAACACAATCACCATTACTTATTGTAAATTTTTCATAACACATTTCATCTAATTTCATCTTATTTGATCATACTCATGATTATGCATGTTTTATAAAATTCGTCAAATTTCACAATTTCTTTCGAATTAAGCCTTAAAACTCCATAACCAAATGCTTCCCCTAGGATTAGGATGATTGATCAACACTAGAAACTAGTTATTATAAACTATCATGTCGAAAATTTTTGAAAAATTTCATACACTCCTTTTCAAAATTTTTAGTAAACTCATTGTTGAATAATGATTTGAAAACGTGTTAAAACTAATCACATTATATTTTTGTAACTTGTAAAACTTGAAATTACATTTTTCTACTGAGAAAAATTATATTGGTTCACAATATAGGGGTGTTTGGATTATGTCCAAATATTATCGAAACATAGTCATTATAATTTTTATAAAACTTTGTTATAATTATAAACTTAAAAATTGCTAATCAGACTCGTCAAGATAAATAATTCATATATATATTGACATACTAGGGGTATAAGTCAATAGTTAAGGAAGCGTTTGGTTTATTACTAAAAATGACATTTTTAAGTAAAAATACAAACCATCTTTTTCAAAAACAAATCACATGCATAAGAAACTCGCAAGAAATAGCTAGTTTTACAATCTAATGTAAATCTAGTAAATTTCATGATATATTAAGATGTTTAAAGGGGCGTTTGGATTTGTCCATAACTACTCATTAAACATCGTAAAGTATATCTAGAACGAGTTAAAAACAATATTAAGGAACATGGTAATCTACTTCTTAGGATTAGTAACGAAGTATGTTTACGTTCCAACATAAGCCTTAACAATAAACATATACTTTTATCTTTCTTTATATTTATTTTGGTCTTTTTGTATTGTTGATGTGTTTAGGTGAAAATGCCCAAAGCAACTACCGAAGATCTTTCTCACACTAAAAACTACATTCTTAAAGTTTCCCAACTCCCTACTACATCTCCTTCCATTGGACTTATATATCGTCAAATTGAAGATAGAAATGTTCATGAAGGACGTGTAGTAGATCTTGCTTTTGCTCAATCCGACTACATAAATCGCGTGTTTACAAGCATCAACTTCAATTGTCTTTATGAAATAAATGAACCTATCATTCCTCATTTCATAATGGATTTCTATAGCCAAGTCACCGTCCAAACCAATGATCTTGGCGAAAAATGATCCGTTTTTAGGGGGTCATTTAAGCCCGAATCCGAATTTATTTGATCAAATATTGCCCTAAATCGTTCCTTTTGTGATTTTAGGTGTTTGGAGAGTGAATTCTGGAAAAGAGGCTATTTTAGACGTTTTTGGAGCATAAAGTGAAGAAAACGACAAAGTACCAAAAATCCAAGCTGGAAATACAAGGTGACGGCGTCAAGGGTTTGCTCTTGACGGCGTCAGACATGAAGAATAATTTACCGTAGCTGGTGACGGCGTCAGATGGAGTTATGACGGCGTCAAAGTGGCCAAGATTAATTTACCGAAGGTGGTGACGGCGTCACATAGGCCGTCACGATTGGATCTAGGGCGTCCGAGGAAGTTTATGGCGGCGAGTTGACGGCGTCAGATTTTACTCTTGACGCCGTCAGGACGATTTTCCTATATATAGTTTTCTAGTTTTTTCATTAAAAGGGGGAGAAGTTTTGGTGAAACCCTAAAGACGATTTTGGTGCCTCTTTTACAGGTTTTTCAAGGGTTCCAAACCCTTGAGACCTTGCATTGTAATTGAGATAAGTATACTCTTAATTCAATCAATATGTCTATGTGTTGGTTGTTTATCTTTTGTTCTTATCTTAATTCTACTATGCTAGGCTAGATCTCTCTTGTGTTTGCTTAGATCTAATGAAACCTAGATGTTGATTATGTGTTGATTACTTGTCTATTCTTGTTTTGAATGAATGATTTTATATGTTAGGCTTAAGAAAACTGGCAGATCTCCAAATGGTAACATGCTTGAACGTCTTAAGAAACATGAACCGAGGCGTACTAGGTCTTTATTGGTTGTATTTAATGCATGAGCCACTGTTTACAATCCCTATAGTTGTGCTGGGTCATGGTGTAGGAGGAGATAAGAGCTCATAGAGTTGGGGAGTTATGTATGCCACTCCACGAATGGTATTAAGGAATACAACCCGTCATTCATACAAGTGTAACAAGTAATTAACATGTAAAAGATATCTAGGGAGTAATGAAGTCTAAGTAAACACAATTTCTCCAATTACTGCTCACAACCTTAGTTTAATATTAGTTTAATTTCATTTTCATTAGTTAATTAGTTATATAGTAGTTTTTGGGTTAGTTGATTAACAACTAATTCCGCCCACTCCTTCAAAACCCGAGATTTTAATTGCTTTCATAAAAATATAAAAACACAAAAAATAATCATCTTTCATCTCTAGAACTTTTAATTAGGTTTTCTAATCCTAGCGACACTATTCCTAAGCTGAACGATCAATCCCCCGGTACTTGTCACTATACTATACTACAACGATCAGGTACACTGCCTGGTGGGGGTTGTAAGCCTCGCGAGATCCCTCGAGAGGTAAAGCAAGGTGCGATTCCCACGCATCAAGTTTTTGGCGCCGCAGCCTGGGGAATAGTTATTGTCTAGGTTAGAATTTCTTTTTATTAGGTCTACTTGCTAGATTCCTTTCTAGTAAGATTTTTATTTTTATTTTTAGGTCTTCTTTAGTCTATCTTATTTCTTTGTGTTCTTTGTTCGTAAACAATTTCGATGGATAACAATAACATTGATCGCTCGATTCCTGTTATTCGTGTTTTTCGTCGTAGGATTTTCCAAATGCCCGTCCCACTTCCTTTAGCAGAAAATGAGAACCCACCTAACCTGTCACCCAACCACCACTTTGACAATAATTCTGAGTTAGAAGAGTCTGATCATGATGATGACCATAGGGCTAGTCCTTTTTACTATTCAGACTCCGATGAGGATCTTGATGATGGTGATGTGATTAATGAGGATAGAATGGAAGAAGAAGTAAACCCTCTTAGGTATGTTGACCCTAGAACTAGGATTGAGTGCGATAGTTCATTTAACATGCAATTCCCTTGTAAGATTGGATTTAAGAGCTTTAACGCCTATCTCAACTCATCTCTTCCCATGAACATAATCTCACGTAATGAATACAATAAAATCATGGTAGATGAGTTAGAATATAAAGGAGAAAACATTGTGGCTATAGAAATACCATTACATGTGTTTGTAGGAAGTTTGGTTTATCTTGTTGAATTCATGGTTATGGAGAATCTAGGAGAATTTATTGAAGATAAATTGACCCAAGTTGTGTTTGGAAGATCTTTCAAACAATTGACTAACCTCGATGAAAAACTCATAGAAGGGTTAATTACATTCTCGGATGGGGATGAAGAATTTGTCTATCAAATGCCCCGCACACACCCTAGGTTCAAGGATTTCTCCATGGAAAAGTGTAGTAGGTATCCGCCTATGGAAATGCTAAGTGAGAATGATAAGAGGAAAGGACTTAAGTACACGTATGAAAAGAATAAAAGATATTATCGCGGGTGCTTAGAGTTAGGAGACGAATACAAGAAAGATGAGGCGACTATTAGATGGCTCACACTTGGTTACGTGAGCATAAGCGATACACGTTAACCCACGACTTTGAGTCTAGCTACAAGACTCGTAAATAAAGAAAAGCGCTTCTTGGGAGGCAACCCATGTTTTGTGTGAATTTTATTTGTTTGATTGTTATTTGCTTCCGTATGCATGTTTTATTTTTATTGTTGGTTGATCATGTTTCTCAATTAAAATGTGAAATACTTTATTATGTTGTTTAGCCTAGTCTTAACTCCAACCTAAAGGTATTTTTGCAAAAGATAAGTGTAAGGGGAAACCCCAAATATGTTTTTAAGAAACAAACCGATCATGATTATCCACAATATTTAATGAACATGTATATTCGTATTTGTTAGAGTCAAATGCTTGTATTGAGTCATAATGAAGTTTTGCAGGATTTTCCAGGAAGTAGGACAAAGTTTTTCCAGAAATTTTCCGGAAACTTAACATAAAGATTTCTGCAGGTCCATTCTGACGGCGTCAGGGCATTGCTCTTGACGGCGTCAGGAGTTAAAAATCTGGAAATTTTACCGGTTTTGTTTTTCTAACGGAGTCTTATAGTTTTTGTGAATTATTAAGTTTTATAATCTCCAAGAAATCTGCAAACTTCATTCCACAAGCATTATATCTTATTTTGTTTTCTAGGATTTAGTAACTTATATAGGATGCCGCCGATTTTACGCGAGGTTGCCTTGTCTACTTTTGTCAGGATTTACAGGTTAATTGAGACAAGAAGATGATTTATATTCTGGAAGGGAAGCTTTGATTGTTCATTTTCTTGGAGGAAGATTTAACCTGGTCAACCTAAAATCCATACCGAGCGAATCAGGGGAGTATTTGATTTCATTCTCTTTACTTTTTAACTTTTACATTCTTTACTTGAACATTGGGGACAATGTTCATCTTAAGTGTAAGGGGAGGGTAAAAAGATGATACCTTACATATGCACTTTCGCTTGAGTTTGTTTTGTTTGATAGTAGATGAGTAATAAAACTATGAGAAATACTTGTTAGTGTAATTTTAGCCCCAAATTTAAAATTTTTTACAACATTTAGGAGTGAAACTTTAGCCATAGCAAGCGTCTCATGGATAGGAGGTTGTATGACTAGCACATAACCGTATATTCAGAAAAATTTTCCACCCAAAAATGTGAGGTTCGCCTTTAGATTTGATAGGAAAAGCATTCATTATTGGTGCTTATGAGTGTACCGGTAGCATTTAGATTCTAGAACTTGCGTTAGTGATGCATCCCGAGACCGCTAGTGAGACTACATTCGTGTAGTAGGATTTACTACATGATAAGAGGCATTAGGATCACCCTTGTGTTAAACCCGTATTATAATTACTTGACCATTTAAGTCATATTACTTGGCTAGTTAAGTCAACTAATTTTTCCCACACCCTTGCGTTGTACTCATTTTTAGTACACGATACCCCTAGTACACCCCTCCGAGCCTATCTTTTCGTTTCTAACTTTAAGCATTTTACTTAAAGGAAGAATTTGTTACACCCCACTTAAATGTACAACCAAATCGCCTTAGCCTTCCGTGTATGCGCTCATTTTTAGTGCATTATTGTTATTTGTTAAACCCTAAGTTAACTTTCTAATTGATTACATGGTTGCTAAGTCGAGTCATATCCTTGTACATATTGTTTTGGGACGATTGGGACTCATGGGTAAGTACTTATTTTATGGAGTAATGGGGAAGAACATCATATTATTACCCCCATATGTACGTTAATTTTAAAAGTGCTCCAAGTGTTTTGATTTTCTTAATTCGAGTCATTAGTGTAGTTTAATGTAAAGTATGTAAAGATTCAAGTGTAAGGGGAGTGCTCAAACCCCTATGATGTATTATTTTGGATGGTAGGGTAAGAGTGTATGCAAAAAAAAAAAAAAAAAAAAAAAAAAAAAAAAAAAAAAAAAAAAATCGAAAAAAAAAATAGAAAAATCAAGAAAAAGAAAAAAAAATAGAAAAAGAAAAAGAAAAGAAAAAAAAAACATACGGACTACCATCCCGTTTTCATTCTATGTTCATTTTATGTTTTTGTTATTTTTCATTTATTAGCTTAAGTTGAGTCTAGTCTTGGCTTAGCAACGCCATCTTGTACATGTAATTTACTAAGATTGTTAACTCGCCACCAGTAAAATTCCCTTTATCCAACAAAACCGTGTAATTCATATCCCTACACCTAACGATATAACCCTCTTTAAAAGACTTCTTTGATAGTTTATCCTAGGTGCTTACGCCATGTGGTGGAGGTTTGATCCTTTCCCAAGCCTATGGTAATCTATTTTGCTATGACAGGTAGTGAGAGATATCTTCCATTTCCATAATGTTATATTACTTTATTACACCCGAGAGATGTGAGTATCTAAACACTATTTGTGAGGTGCTTGTGTATGACCTCCGTGCTTGTCTATTGGTCTTTAGTGGAACAATTATTTGTTGTAATTACTTTTATATTAGTGTTAAATGACCCCTAACTTGTCTTTTGAGTAGAATAAAAGTTCATTTGCTTGAGGACAAGCAAATCTCAAGTGTAAGGGTATATGATGAGGCGAAAAATGATCCGTTTTTAGGGGGTCATTTAAGCCCGAATCCGAATTTATTTGATCAAATATTGCCCTAAATCGTTCCTTTTGTGATTTTAGGTGTTTGGAGAGTGAATTCTGGAAAAGAGGCTATTTTAGACGTTTTTGGAGCATAAAGTGAAGAAAACGACAAAGTACCAAAAATCCAAGCTGGAAATACAAGGTGACGGCGTCAAGGGTTTGCTCTTGACGGCGTCAGACATGAAGAATAATTTACCGTAGCTGGTGACGGCGTCAGATGGAGTTATGACGGCGTCAAAGTGGCCAAGATTAATTTACCGAAGGTGGTGACGGCGTCACATAGGCCGTCACGATTGGATCTAGGGCGTCCGAGGAAGTTTATGGCGGCGAGTTGACGGCGTCAGATTTTACTCTTGACGCCGTCAGGACGATTTTCCTATATATAGTTTTCTAGTTTTTTCATTAAAAGAGGAGAAGTTTTGGTGAAACCCTAAAGACGATTTTGGTGCCTCTTTTACAGGTTTTTCAAGGGTTCCAAACCCTTGAGACCTTGCATTGTAATTGAGATAAGTATACTCTTAATTCAATCAATATGTCTATGTGTTGGTTGTTTATCTTTTGTTCTTATCTTAATTCTACTATGCTAGGCTAGATCTCTCTTGTGTTTGCTTAGATCTAATGAAACCTAGATGTTGATTATGTGTTGATTACTTGTCTATTCTTGTTTTGAATGAATGATTTTATATGTTAGGCTTAAGAAAACTGGCAGATCTCCAAATGGTAACATGCTTGAACGTCTTAAGAAACATGAACCGAGGCGTACTAGGTCTTTATTGGTTGTATTTAATGCATGAGCCACTGTTTACAATCCCTATAGTTGTGCTGGGTCATGGTGTAGGAGGAGATAAGAGCTCATAGAGTTGGGGAGTTATGTATGCCACTCCACGAATGGTATTAAGGAATACAACCCGTCATTCATACAAGTGTAACAAGTAATTAACATGTAAAAGATATCTAGGGAGTAATGAAGTCTAAGTAAACACAATTTCTCCAATTACTGCTCACAACCTTAGTTTAATATTAGTTTAATTTCATTTTCATTAGTTAATTAGTTATATAGTAGTTTTTGGGTTAGTTGATTAGCAACTAATTCCGCCCACTCCTTCAAAACCCGAGATTTTAATTGCTTTCATAAAAATATAAAAACACAAAAAATAATCATCTTTCATCTCTAGAACTTTTAATTAGGTTTTCTAATCCTAGCGACACTATTCCTAAGCTGAACGATCAATCCCCCGGTACTTGTCACTATACTATACTACAACGATCAGGTACACTGCCTGGTGGGGGTTGTAAGCCTCGCGAGATCCCTCGAGAGGTAAAGCAAGGTGCGATTCCCACGCATCAGTACCCCTTCATTTTCTGAGTTCGTTGACAATTTAGAGGATCTTGACTATCCCGAGTATTCTACCCCATCTCCTAGTGATCAAAACGAAGAAGTGCTTCATGAACGAACTACCGAGATGCTTAGAAGACAAAAGAGCTTGCACGAAGAAGTTAGAGGTGGCTTCAAATCTATTTGAAAGACTTTGAAGGGTATCTTCGGGAAGAAAAAGAAATGATATGCTTGGACTATATTTGTTAAACAATATTTAATTTTTATGTCTTGTATGCTATTTGTCCGAAGTATGATCGGAAGTACTTGTTATTTAGATATTTGTTTAGGATGCTAACTTGATTGCTTTTAATATATGCTTTTTAATGCATGCTTCACTTAATCTATATATATATATGTTTGCATGATTAGTTAATGTTTATATAAATATATGACATGTATGCTTTCTAATAGACCAAAACAAATGTGAAATTTCCAAATAGAGCTTGCTGCAAATACAAAACAGAACATAACATTTTTCCAGAAATGTTTTGAAAATTTTGGTTTCTGGGTCGTCAGATGGGCGGCCCCCTTAAATTATAAAGGGCGGCCCCCTTAAAACTTGATTGCTTTTAGTCCTTACTCTTGCATGCTATATACATATATATGTTGCTTGCCACTAAATATTTTTGCAAGATATCCATATCTCGATTCCTTTTGGCTTCAAAACGAGGGGGAGTATACTTCGAGAGGGAGCTTACATTAACATGGGATAACCTTTTTGATGCTAACAAAAAGGGGGAGAAGTGATATAAACTCACAATAATACTTGAATATATACTAATTTTCGATTAATGAGTTTAAATTTAGTAATCATCAAAAAGGGGGAGATTGTTGACATAAATAATGTATGAAAACGTTATTTATATTTTTCGATATCTCTATATTTTGACGATCACAAAATGTAAACTCGTCAATCGTAAGATTACTACGTAAACAAGTATTAAGCTAGTTTATACAACTATATCCAACTTAATCACTTAAGGTATGGAAAAACAAGTGCTTAATACATCTTATGATCAAAGGGATATTTAATTAACTAATACAAAGTTTATTTAAATATATAAACATATTATATATTTTTGAAAAACAATTTTGCTAACAAAGAAAAATGTTTTAATCATACTAAATATATGATTTCAAATATTTAACCAAAATCAGTTAGTTTTTCACCAAATAAACTTTCCCCACTAAAAGACAAGTTTTCTGGCCGTTACAGTTGGGCGGCCCCCTTAATTATAAGGGGCGGTCCCCTTAATTTTAAGGGGTCCGGCCACGATTTAAGGGGACCGGCCAGGCTCCCCTGTCAGAAAATGTCAGAATTCTTCTCCTATAAATACCACCTTAATTCTGGAATTTTTCCCCACCTTTTGCACGAAATTTTCAGATCTATAACTCTCTAAACAGCTTCTAAAACCCTTTGATCATTTGTATATTAATCCTTGTTTCAAGTGATTCAATCCCTCATCATCCATTCTCATCCAAAGTGCAAAAGAAGAACACTCTTTCTACAACCAAGTTCAAGAAGTGTTGAAGAGTAGTTGTGCATAGTGTATATATATATATATATATATATATATATATATATATATATATATATATATATATATATATATATATATATATATATATATATATTCATTTATGAATATTGTGTTGTGCTTGTGATTAAGTGTGTAGATAATAGAAGTTGATAAGTAGTGAAGTAGGTTAGTTGTGAAGATAGGTGTGAAGTAGAAGATTGGTGTGTAGAAGATAGTTGTAAAGAAGATTGGTGTGTAGTATATTGGTGTGAAGAATTTGTGTAGAAGTTGTGATCAAGGTGTGAAGTTGTGTGGTGTGTAAATTGGTGTGTAAGGTTTTCTCCGCCAAAAGGGAGTTTGTTGACATAGTGAAGAAAACTCTCGAGTAGGTGACTCGGGGAGTGGAGTAGGAACAAGGAAGGTGTCCTTGTAGCCGAACCACTATAAATCCTTGTGTTGTGGTTTGATCTTTCTAACTATTCTCATTACTTATTTATTTACCTTTACTATATTAGTTAGTTACCATACAATTGTTCATATAGTGCAAGTATTGAGTTCACATAAACTAGAATCGAAGTTTTTATAACAAACTTGTGTTTATAAATTTAAAAGGACGTAAAACTATTCAACCCCCCCTTCTAGTTTTCCACAATATCAACAAGCTCCCTTATGGCGGAGAAAACCTTACACACCAATTTACACACCAATTTTCACACCACAACTTCTTCACACCTAAGTCACAACTTCTACACAACTTCTTCAAATCAATCTACTTCACAACTAACTACTCCACACCTATCTTTTTCACACCAATATAATTCCTAACTTTTCTTCTTCACACCAAGCTACTAACTAATCACACAACCTATATATCTAGCACAACTATCTACAATCAAATATTCACAACAATCTACACAAAGAATAATGTAAAAGATCTTGATGATGCACCAACAACTTGGATGTGGAGATCACAACAAGTTGTAATACTTCTTGTCTTGGGGGATAGAAGTATTCTTCTCTTGCACTTGAGAGGATGAAGTTTGAATCACTTTGAAACAAAGAATTATACACTTATGATCAAAGGATAAAAGAATAGAAATGTGGATCTAGATCAGAAAGTTTAGAAGTGCAAAAGGTGAGAAAATTATGAGGGATGAACCAGTATTTATAGGGGAGAAAAATACTGTTCTGGAGCGTGGCCGGTCCCCTTAATGATTAAGGGGGCCGCCCCTTCAGAACGTTGGTTTTTCTTGTCTTTTAGTGGGGAATATTTTTCTGGATAAAATTTGCCATTTTTGGTTTTGAAATTTAAAATCATATATTTATAATGAATTAAACATATTCTTTTAATTCCAAAAGTAATTTTGTAAAAGATATAAGATGTTTAATGCATTTTATAAAAATTCTAGTGATTAGAGAAATTTCCTTTGATCATGAAATGTAATAAACCCTTTGTTTATTCATACCTTAAGTGATATGGAAGCAAAGACAAATATTAAGCACTAAAAACTTGTTTACGTCATAAGTTTTAGATTAATGAGTTTATGCTTTGTAATTATCAAAACATAGAGACATTGTTAATATGCTAACAATGTTTTAAGACATTATTTATGTCAACAATCTCCCCCTTTTTGATGATTACAAAACCTTAAACTCATTAGGTCTAAAAAATAACTTTTAGATAAGGATTTAGAGTTTAACATTCTCTTCCCCCCCTTTTTGTAAAATCAAAAAGGTTAATGCTCCCCCTTGATGTATGCTCCCCCTCATTTGAGAGCACCAAGGGAATGAGCTATGGAAATCTTGGCTACACAAAATATTAGAAGAGAACAAGGCACATATACATGCAAACCAATAATTATAAAAATAGATTCATTCAAGCATCATAGAAAGCATTACAACATTTAATATGCTTAAGGCATATTAATTATAATAAAACAAAAGAAAGGACATAGTCCTATATTGCCTAAAACGAGCACTTGGACTTGCTTGCAACTCATGGTTGATTGTTTTATTTGCTTGAAGGATAACATAAGCATAAAGCTTAGTTGTTAGATGGAGAGGGATATGGAATGGGGTATGGAGCGGAAGAGGTGGCCCTTACGATATTGTGTCGTGTTAAGGGTGGAATGGGATGAGGTCGCGTGAGGAGATATTCAATCCAAGAAATATCTTCACTTAAGTAAAGGAGTTGTTTTTGAAGAAAGATGCAACAAGGGCAATAGTGAGTGTGGTTTGTAACTTGATCCAAGTTGAGAGAGTGAGGAAGGCAATTGTTGTAGGGTGATGATGGAGGTTGCCCTTTGTTGCGTTGTGCAAGATGCATGGCATTGAGATCACAAAGATCATGGATTTGTGATATTTCATCACGGAACTTTTGCTTTTCCGTGGTAATGCGGAGAAAGTCATTGTGTTGATATGGATGAATTGGGTTTGTGTAGTTGGAGTTGTAGTGGGATGGTTGATCAAACTTGTATGGATCATTACAAGTGATTGGAGGATGAGATGAGTGGTTTGGCATGAAGGAAGATGTTTGGCCAATGTTGTATGGTTTGTAAAGAGGATCAAATGAATGTCCTTGTGAATTTGGTGGAAAGTTTGGAAAGTAAGTGGTTGGTAGTGTTGAGTGACTTCCAACTTCATTTGTTATGATGGATTTGTTTCGAGGGCTTTTTCTTCGCCAAACGGGTTTTTCCGTCATTCTTGCAAGCCTTGAGGCTTTTGATTTTGGTTTGTTTGGAGAAGCCATGAAGGGATGAGTGAAGAGTTTTGAGGATTGGGGGTATTTATAGTGTAAGATTTGTGTGTTTATGGATGGATAAAGTTTCTTGGGAGATTAGGACAAAATGTGTTGGTGAAAATTGGGAAATGTAGGTTGAAATGGGCTAAAAAGCAAAAAAGATTCTGTAAACCCGACCATCAGATGGCCGGTCCCCTTAATTAGGGGGCGGTCCACTTAATGATTAAGGGGGCCGCCTTACAAAATTAAGGGGGCCGCCCATCTGGTGATTTCCAGGTTGCCAGAATTGGGTTTTTGGCAGAAAATTTGTAGAAAGGTTGTGTGTTTGGATTAGAATTCAAGCAAGTTCAATTCCTTTAGGCAATATAGAATCTAATCTAATCAAGATATAGCATGCATGCAATAACACAAAGGCAAAAGGGCAAATAATCAACACATAATAAGCAAAAGGAGGTAAGTAAGGGCAAGATCACTTAAACTTCCTAAGGCACCTATCTTAGATTAAAGGCAAAGGCAATTAGTGAGTGAAAAACTAGTGATGGATCAAGAAGACAACATTATTAGTGAATTTGTCCTAGTGTGTGTCTATATGCAACAAATGTGGAGTTGTGATTGTTTCGACTCCTAAATGCAAAAAGAAATAATGATCCTAAGAAACAATCCAAATGATCTCCTTGATTCAATTTTTGCTCAATCATGAATGTCAAAGACATATATTAGATTATATACCTTGACAATTTATGTGAGAGTTTATGCATGATTATGAAAAACAATGTTTTTAGAATTAGTCAACAATGCAAGGAAAATGATCTTCATATGATTCCTAGATTGTGAGAATAATTTTTAGAGAAAATTGATTGGGTTTTACAAAGGAGTTTGTCACACCCCAAAATTGGGTCCAGCGGGAGCATACATGTAGCTGGGGTGTAACTCAATTGGTATTACAACACAAGTACAAAAATGGTTTTCACTTTAATCATTTAGAATAAAATCGTTTAATCAAAAATGTTGAATTTACATCGTTAAAAGTGGTGCGGAAGTAGGCCCTTAAAAGTAGTTTAAAAACGGTCCCCAAATTAATAATCAGAGTCTTCTATGACCATGCCATGCCCTGCCAAAACCTCCAGTAGCGTGCCATAAGCTTAAAACCTGAAAATACATGCTAAAGTGTCAACACGAGGTTGGTGAGTTCATAGAGTTTGTTTAACAAATAAAGTTTATGCATATGTATGAAGGTTTCCCAGCAAAGGCATCGTAAATCCACTCAGTTACAAGTCCCGCCATAAGAGCCTTGTAACCTGTGTGTTTACAACCCACTGCTACAATATATAGTATGAGTAAAACATATATAAGTTTATCACAACAGTTAAGCAATTAGTCGTGAGTCTACACTTCATCTCCGAAGACCTCACGTTTGTATGTATATTTCCATGGTTGTGCCCAGCAACTTAATCTGGGGCCAGTGGAAATATATAAGTCTCCATGGTTGTGCCCAGCAACTTAATCTGGGGCCATTGGAAGTATATAAGTCTCCATGGTTGTGCCCAGCAACTTAATCTGGGGCCATTGGAAGTATATAAGTCTCCATGGTTGTGCCCATCAACTTAATCTGGGGCCATTGGAAGTATATAAGTCTCCATCACAGTTTAGTATAGCACAGTTAAGTATATCACAATCACGTATGTATGAAATCAAGTATAAAACAATCAAGTATAAAACAAATCAAGTATAAAGCAATCAAGTGTAAAGAAATCAAGTATAAATGTTTTGAGTATCAAGAAAGTATGTTTTGAGTATTTATACTAGTAAGAAAGTAGTTGAGCATGTATCTCCCCCAAAGAGTTAAAACAAGTATAAAGAGTAAAAGTGGGGCTATGACTCACCTGGTGCGAATAGCTATGATGACAAAAGTGGATACACAGAAATGAGGTTCGATCTCTAACCGCAACCTAATATGAATGATAGTGATCTCCTTAGGTCATGAAAGGATGTAATGAATGCACATGCACATGATATCTATACCACTCGTAACTTGGAAATAATAGTTATAGTCAAAGTAAAGTATTTTCCATACTTAGGAAAAATAAGTCCAACTAGAATAATAAAAACTTGTCGTAATATATCGTATATAAAAACGTTAGTGTTATATTCCTCGTTTTGAAAACCTTAAGACATCGTCTAGTAGTCGCATAAATAAACCTTGAGTCGTACGTATCTCGTTTGTTAAGAATATAGTCCTTAGTAACGTTTCTAGAAAAATATACCATTTAGTACGTAAGTTATTATTTTTTTTTATTTGTGACCATATATATATATATATAGTTTTGACAATGTTAAAACGGGTATAACTTGGTCGTTTTAAGTTCATTTTCCTCATTCTTTATATCCCCGGAATCGTCTTAGCCTATACTAATATATTTTTGATAGTTCGGCCTCTCTAGGTTATGTCTAACGCCTCTATTTATCCAACGAAAAATGTCAAACAGCATGCAGTTTTCAGAAAATATAGTTTTCGTCGTTAAACTCGTTTTTAGCGTATCTCCTTTGTTATTAACTCGTTTTCATCCCCGTTTTCGGCCATAGTTCCGTCTTGGAATGTATTTTCTAAATATTTGGTCAAAAGTTACCCCAAACCCACTGAGTTTGCCACGTTTTCATTTTAAGGACAGTAGGTTTGTATATATGTTTAAAATCCATTTTTAATGTTCCAAACTAGTTTCCAATCCAACCAAACCACTTTCAATCACCACAAATCTAGTCTAATCTTACCATACACCTTCTTAGGGTGTCATGGGTTCCTAAACATCATTAATCCACTAGGTCTAACAAGGATCTAACTATAATCTAGTTCTAGGGATCAAAAGTTAGATATATATATAAATGAGTGGTATAATTAACATATGCATGTAGATCTTGAATGGAAATCATATGACCATAAAAATAACATGAAGAAATTATGGAAAAGAGTTTGACAACTTACAAGAAAGATTTGAGATGATTTGGATGAAAAAGTATAAGAAACCTAGGGATTTTTACCACCAAACCCCAACTAGATCATGATTAGGACATGATTAAACACTTGATCTTCAAAAGTTATGGTTTCCTCTTGTTTGTTCTTCCTTGGCCGATCCACACAAAAGAGAGAAAAGAGAAAAGAGTTTCTAGTTGTTTTGGATGAAAAATGAGATGAAAATGTGAAGTATATGATATGTATTATTAAGTTTGTAGACAAGATCCACAAAATGGGGAAAGGTGCATGGGGGGGGGGGGGGGGCGGCATTTATGGAAGGGGAAGGTTGGTGTAAGACTTTGGTGGACTTTAGGTAGTTTTAGGTATATATTATTAGTTTTAGGTGATACCGGGTACCGAGTTAACTAAAAATAAACCGTGACGAGTTGTACTAAAATATGATGAAGTTAATTGGGACATAATAAAGTTATAAAAATTGTGAAAATATGTTGGGTATAAATATTGAGTGTTCAGGTGATCATTGTTTAGTTTTTACGAAAACCGTCGTAAATAAATTAGGCGTACGATATAAATTAAATAAATTTCCAGAATACCGGGCAAATTAATAATAAAATTTTTATATTATTATTATGAGTATAAAAATGTGTTAGGACCATAGTTGGGATTATCGGATCGATTATTCAAAATAATAGCTCATAAGATAACGTTTATTAGGTAAATAACCGTACGTTTACAGAAATGACGCAACTCACGCACAAACGACAAATTTCCCCGGAGGTGAATAGTGTTTTATGAATAGTAAAATTTTAAAACGCTTCTCAGAATATCAAACTGACTCCGAAAAAGATGAATAGTAAAATGATGAATAGTGATTGATGAATAGTAACCGATGAATAGTAAATGTGAAAGTTCGGGAAAAGACCAGAATTTACGAGTTGTGACAGTCTCTACCCCTTAAGGGAACTTCGTCCCGAAGTTCAGTTAACGTTGGTCTCAGAAGTGTTATAAAGGTGAAGATTCATGAGACGAAATGACCAGTTGACGTATTTCTAGGCGGCGGTTCACGAGGTGAGGAAAAGTATAAGCGTTCTGACAACGAGGGTATACACACACAAAATGAAACATTTGGAAATTGAGTAGAGGATTCAATACAGATAAAATTTTATTATAACCATTCTCAGTGTTGTAAAATTCATTTCTGAGTCGGATATAGGTAGTCAGCCTATGTCCCACTATCCCGGGTTGAATATAGGTGACTAGTCTATATTCCACCGAGGTTCCATAAATTTTGAAATACTCAGCTCAATTATACTAAGACTATGTCCTTCACAAATACCAAGACGTTCAGAAAGACTAAGGCAGGTGACCAAACTCGAGGTCAAATGATGAAACTATGCAAGGAGAAACATAACAGGGTGACATATATGATACGTGAACATGCTTATATGAGAGACAATGATAGAAATCAACTAGAATAAATGAGTATAATATACCAGATAACGAGACACAAATCTCATCACCTAAGTCAGCAACAAACCACAAGTGAGGCATCATCTTGGCAGGCAGGCACGTGACGGTCATAGGGTTAAGTTTTTCGTAAAAGTAGCTATAGTCTAGGTTTTAAAAACACTTAGTTCGCTATAGCCAGAGCCCTGATACCAATCTGTCACACCCCCAAAATCGGGTCCAGCGGGAGCATACATGTAGCTGGGGTGTAACTCAATTGGTATTACAACACAAGTACAAAAATGGTTTTCACTTTAATCATTTAGAATAAAATCGTTTAATCAAAAATGTTGAATTTACATCGTTAAAAGTGGTGCGGAAGTAGGCCCTTAAAAGTAGTTTAAAAACGGTCCCCAAATTAATAATCAGAGTCTTCTATGACCATGCCATGCCCTGCCAAAACCTCCAGTAGCGTGCCATAAGCTTAAAACCTAAAAATACATGCTAAAGTGTCAACACGAGGTTGGTGAGTTCATAGAGTTTGTTTAACAAATAAAGTTTATGCATATGTATGAAGGTTTCCCAGCAAAGGCATCGTAAATCCACTCAGTTACAAGTCCCGCCATAAGAGCCTTGTAACCTGTGTGTTTACAACCCACTGCTACAATATATAGTATGAGTAAAACATATATAAGTTTATCACAACAGTTAAGCAATTAGTCGTGAGTCTACACTTCATCTCCGAAGACCTCACGTTTGTATGTATATTTCCATGGTTGTGCCCAGCAACTTAATCTGGGGCCAGTGGAAATATATAAGTCTCCATGGTTGTGCCCAGCAACTTAATCTGGGGCCATTGGAAGTATATAAGTCTCCATGGTTGTGCCCAGCAACTTAATCTGGGGCCATTGGAAGTATATAAGTCTCCATCACAGTTTAGTATAACACAGTTAAGTATATCACAATCACGTATGTATGAAATCAAGTATAAAACAATCAAGTATAAAACAAATCAAGTATAAAGCAATCAAGTGTAAAGAAATCAAGTATAAATGTTTTGAGTATCAAGAAAGTATGTTTTGAGTATTTATACTAGTAAGAAAGTAGTTGAGCATGTATCTCCCCCAAAGAGTTAAAACAAGTATAAAGAGTAAAAGTGGGGCTATGACTCACCTAGTGCGAATAGCTATGATGACAAAAGTGGATACACAGAAATGAGGTTCGATCTCTAACCGCAACCTAATATGAATGATAGTGATCTCCTTAGGTCATGAAAGGATGTAATGAATGCACATGCACATGATACCTATACCACTCGTAACTTGGAAATAATAGTTATAGTCAAAGTAAAGTATTTTCCATACTTAGGAAAAATAAGTCCAACTAGAATAATAAAAACTTGTCGTAATATATCGTATATAAAAACGTTAGTGTTATATTCCTCGTTTTGAAAACCTTAAGACATCGTCTAGTAGTCGCATAAATAAACCTTGAGTCGTACGTATCTCGTTTGTTAAGAATATAGTCCTTAGTAACGTTTCTAGAAAAATATACCATTTAGTACGTAAGTTATTATTTTTTTTTATTTGTGACCATATATATATATATATATATATAGTTTTGACAATGTTAAAACGGGTATAACTTGGTCGTTTTAAGTTCATTTTCCTCGTTCTTTATATCCCCGGAATCGTCTTAGCCTATACTAATATATTTTTGATAGTTCGGCCTCTCTAGGTTATGTCTAACGCCTCTATTTGTCCAACGAAAAATGTCAAACAGCATGCAGTTTTCAGAAAATATAGTTTTCGTCGTTAAACTCGTTTTTAGCGTATCTCCTTCGTTATTAACTCGTTTTCATCCCCGTTTTCGGCCATAGTTCCGTCTTGGAATGTATTTTCTAAATATTTGGTCAAAAGTTACCCCAAACCCACTGAGTTTGCCACGTTTTCATTTTAAGGACAGTAGGTTTGTATATATGTTTAAAATCCATTTTTAATGTTCCAAACTAGTTTCCAATCCAACCAAACCACTTTCAATCACCACAAATCTAGTCTAATCTTACCATACACCTTCTTAGGGTGTCATGGGTTCCTAAACATCATTAATCCACTAGGTCTAACAAGGATCTAACTATAATCTAGTTCTAGGGATCAAAAGTTAGATATATATATATAAATGAGTGGTATAATTAACATATGCATGTAGATCTTGAATGGAAATCATATGACCATAAAAATAACATGAAGAAATTATGGAAAAGAGTTTGAAAACTTACAAGAAAGATTTGAGATGATTTGGATGAAAAAGTATAAGAAACCTAGGGATTTTTACCACCAAACCCCAACTAGATCATGATTAGGACATGATTAAACACTTGATCTTCAAAAGTTATGGTTTCCTCTTGTTTGTTCTTCCTTGGCCGATCCACACAAAAGAGAGAAAAGAGAAAAGAGTTTCTAGTTGTTTTGGATGAAAAATGAGATGAAAATGTGAAGTATATGATATGTATTATTAAGTTTGTAGACAAGATCCACAAAATGGGGAAAGGTGCATGGGGGGGGGGGGGGGGCGGCATTTATGGAAGGGGAAGGTTGGTGTAAGACTTTGGTGGACTTTAGGTAGTTTTAGGTATATATTATTAGTTTTAGGTGATACCGGGTACCGAGTTAACTAAAAATAAACCGTGACGAGTTGTAGTAAAATATGATGAAGTTAATTGGGACATAATAAAGTTATAAAAATTGTGAAAATATGTTGGGTATAAATATTGAGTGTTCAGGTGATCATTGTTTAGTTTTTACGAAAACCGTCGTAAATAAATTAGGCGTACGATATAAATTAAATAAATTTCCAGAATACCGGGCAAATTAATAATAAAATTTTTATATTATTATTATGAGTATAAAAATGTGTTAGGACCATAGTTGGGATTATCGGATCGATTATTCAAAATAATAGCTCATAAGATAACGTTTATTAGGTGAATAGTGTTTTATGAATAGTAAAATTTTAAAACTTTTCTCAGAATATCAAACTGACTCCGAAAAAGATGAATAGTAAAATGATGAATAGTGATCGATGAATAGTAACCGATGAATAGTAAATGTGAAAGTTCGGGAAAAGACCAGAATTTACGAGTTGTGACAGAGTTAATGCAAAGAAAATAAATCTTCCCAATCTTTAGTTTTGTGCGAAATAGATTCCTAGACTCAGAAAAGATGAAATGGAAGAAAAATAAATTTTATGCATGTATAAATTTGTATTAATTCAATATAATTTAGTCAACTTGTTCCATCATTCCTAATCCTAAACGCAAGTGGTTGAATAATTCACGCTTAAGGGGTTTTGTGAATATATCCGCAATGTTGTCTTCCGATGCAACCTTTTCTATAGATATATTTCCTTTTTGTACATTATCCCTAAGAAAATGGTGACGTATTTCTATGTGTTTAGTCCTAGAGTGTTGCACCGGATTTTTACTTAAATCTATCGCACCTTTGTTATCGCACATAATGGGAACATTTTCTAACCTAATGCCATAGTCTACGAGAGCTTGTTTCATCCATAGTGCTTGTTGACATGCCTTTCCGGCGCTTACATATTCGGCTTCGGTGGTAGAAATAGCAAGAGCGGTTTGCTTCTTCGAAAACCAAGATGTTAGACAACATCCCATAAACGTGCAAATACCGCTAGTGCTCTTTCTATCTATGTAGTCTCCCGCATGATCCGAATCCGCATAGACGATGGTTTCTATGCCGGATCCCTTAGGATACCATAATCCTAAGTGTATAGAGCCTTTAACATATCGGAAGATACGCTTAACTGCTTCTAGGTGAGAGGTTTTGGGATCCTCTTGAAAATGGGCACAAAGGCAGACACTAAACATGATATCGGGTCTACTTGCCGTTAAGTATAGTAAACTACCTATCATTCCTCTATACTTGGTGTTATCTACGGACTCACCTTCATCGTCCTTTGTGAGCTTTACTTCCGTAGACATGGGATTTTTCATGGGTTTTGAGTCTTCTAGGCCAAATTTCTTAAGCATTTCCTTAATGTACTTAGATTGGTTAAAAAATATTCCATCTTCTAATTGTTTTATTTGTAATCCTAGGAAGAAGTTAAGTTCACCCATCATACTCATCTCAAACTCATCATGCATGATTTTGGCAAATTCATCACACATGTCTTGACAAGTCGATCCAAATATAATGTCATCAACATATATTTGGACAATGATGAGATTTGGGTCTTTCCTTTTAGTGAAAAGAGTGTTATCTACCATTCCCATGGAATAATCATGTTTAATAAGAAAGGATTTTAATCGATCATACCAAGCTTTGGGAGCTTGTTTGAGTCCGTACAAAGCTTTCTTTAACTTATAAACATAATCAGGTTTTGCGAAGTCAATGAATCCTGGAGGTTGTGCCACATATACCTCCTCATTGATAAAACCGTTAAGGAATGCACTTTTCACATCCATTTGGAATAACTTAAAATCTAGGGCGCAAGCATAGGCAAGTAATATCCTAATCGATTCTAATCTAGCTACGGGGGCATAAGTTTCGTCATAATCAATTCCTTCTTGTTGATTATAACCTTGGGCAACTAACCTAGCTTTATTCCTAGTAACTATTCCATTCTCATCTAACTTATTCCTATATACCCATTTGGTTCCTATGATGGTCATATTCTTTAGATTTGGGACTAATTCTCAAACATCATTTGCCTTAAATTGATTTAATTCTTCTTGCATAGCTATAACCCAACTTTCATCTTTTAAAGCCTCGCTAATATTCTTAGGTTCTATTGCTGAGAGGAAACAAAAGAAATTGTTTTTAACTTGGGCTTGTGACCTAAGGGTTCTTTGGTTAAGATGTCCTATTATATTATCTAATGGATGTGATCTAGATTCTTTAATATTAACAGTTTCGTTATCTTCTAAGTGAATGTCTTCATTATCATTTCTTATGGGTTTCGTTTTACTAACCTCAATAGCTTCATCTTCGACTAAGTCATCATCTTCTAAAGGTAATGTTTTAGGAGGAGGTGGTGTTTCATCAAATGTTACATTTAGTGATTCCTCTACTTTCATGGAGTGTTTGTTAAGTATTATATATGCTTTGCTATTTTGTGAGTATCCTAAAAATATTCCTTCATATGATTTTGGATCAAACTTAGTGAGGTAATCCTTAGTGTTTAGAATATAACATTTACTTCCAAATACCCTAAAGTAGCTTAAGTTTGGTTTTCTACCTCTTAATAACTCATAAGGAGTTTTTCCTAGAATTCTCCTAATTGATACCCTATTTAAAATATAAGTAGATGTATCTACGACGTGACACCAAAATTTTTGTGGGATGGATTGTTCATTTAACATAGTTCTACTCATTTCTTGTAGTGACCTATTTTTTCTTTCTACTACGCCATTTGATTGAGGAGTACGAGGAGCGGAAAAATTGTGAGATATTCCATTTAACTCACAATATTTTCTGAATTGTACTTCGTTATCAAATTCCCTACCATGGTCCGTCCTAATGGCAACTATTGAGCATCCTAATTTATTTTGAATCATTTTACTAAATATTTCGAATTTTTCAAAGGCTTGGGTTTTGTCACTTAAAAACCTAGTCCACGTGTATCGTGAGTAGTCATCTACTATTACTAAGGTATATTTGTTTCCTCCATAGCTCCGCACAGCGGATGGACCGAAAAGATCCATATGTAATAATTCTAGGCACCTAGTAGTGGATACTATATTCTTAGCTTTGTGACTAGCATGAGCTTGTTTTCCAATTTTACATGCATCACAAAAATGCTTGTCATATTTTAGATTAGGCAAATTTCTAACTAATTCCTTAGAGGCCAAAGATTGTATTTGTTGCATGTTAGCATGTCCTAATCTCCTATGCCACTATGTAGAGTTTTCATCTAGGGTCGTTAGGCATATCCTATCCTCAGGTTTGTTTCCTAGTTTCATAACATATATGCCACCTTTCCTAATTCCTCTACCTATAATTTTTCCATTCTTAACTATTTCGCTATCCTCTTCGGTAAATGTGACTCTACATTTATTATCACATATTTGTCCTACACTAAGCAAGTTATATGTTAATTTATCTACATGCACTACATTTTCAATAGTAAGTGAGTCTTGAGAAATCGTACCTTTGCCAATGATTTTTCCACATAAGTCACTACCGAAAATAACGTTACCTCCATTGTATGCCTTGTATGTAGAGAATAGCTTGCGGTTCCCCGTCATGTGCCTCGAACATCCGCTATCTTTGATCCATTCACCAAGTTCCAAGTCAATTCCTAAACATATTTCGTCGGTTTCTTTTGTCATAAAACACTTTTCGTCTCTTGGCTTTTCAACTTCTTCTTTGTCACTATCACTCCATGTTCCACTAACAAAAGCGCCTTGATTTTCATAACCTGGTGGCTTTAGGCATTCGCCAATGAGCTGATTTGGACTTCCACATCTAAAGCACTTTCTTTTCCCGTAGTTTTCACTTCTATTTCTTTGGAACACTTTTCTTTCGTCTCGTGATGATCTAGTGAATCTTCCTCGTCTCTTGAAGAATTTCTTGAATTCTCTTACGGCCATTTCATATTCTTCGTCTTCACTTTCGTCACTTGAGTCATCATCATCACTAGGTTCCTTTTTGGCTTTTAGAGCAATGGATTTGATTTGTTCTTTCTTGACTTTGACCGTTTCCGAATCTCTTCTTATGATTTCTTCATGAACCTTCAAGTTGCCAATTAGTTCATCTAGTGATAACGTCATCTTCTTTGATTCTTCAATTGCCGTGACCTTAGCTCGCCATTTTGGATGCAAATAGTGTTAAACTTAGCAAAAGCATTATCAATTGATTCCTCTTCTGGAATCGTAAATTGTTCATATCGTTGTACAAGAAGATCTATTTTATTATCTTTGACTTGACTATTACCTTGGTGAGTGATTAGTAAAGAATCTCAAATTTCTTTGGCGGTTTTACACATAAAAATTCTTTCATACTCTTTGCATGGTAACGCATTATAAATAACCATTTTAGCCTCATTATTTTTTGCTAATTTCTTTTTCAAATCATCATTTTGTTCTTCGAAAGATTCAATTTCATTCATTTTAGTTTCAACATTATATTGAATAGGGGGAAAAATCACCAAAGATAATAATATGCCAAAGATCAAGATCTTTAGATTTCACATACGTTTCGAATCTATTTTTCCAATATAAAAATCCATCACTTTCAAATAATGGTGGTCTTTGCATAGATTGCCCTTCTAAATATTTTTCAGATTCCATAGATCGTTAGAAGTTTTAAAATACAATATATTTTAAAAATCTTGCTAGACGTGGCTCTTGATACCAATTGTGGAAAACTAGAAGGGGGCTTGAATAGTTTTACGTTTTTTTAATTCGTTGTAAAAGATAGTTTTAATGTTTTCTTAGATTTTAAAAACTTAGATTCGATAATATGTGATCTCAAGTCTTGCACAATATAAACAACTATCAATACGTAATATATAACAATGATAAGTAATGAAATAAGTAAGAGATGGAAAGATCGAACCGCGAGACAAGAGATTTATAGTGGTTCGGCTACAAGGATACCTTCCTTGCCCTACTCCACTCCCCGAGCACCTAACTCGAGAGTTTTCTTCACTATATCAACAAGCTCCCTTAAGGCGGAGAAAACCTTACACACCAATTTACACACCAATTTTCACACCACAACTTCTTCACACCTAAGTCACAACTTCTACACAACTTCTTCAAATCAATCTACTTCACAACTAACTACTCCACACCTATCTTTTTCACACCAATATAATTCCTAACTTTTCTTCTTCACACCAAGCTACTAACTAATCACACAACCTATATATCTAGCACAACTATCTACAATCAAATATTCACAACAATCTTCACAAAGAATAATGTAAAAGATCTTGATGATGCACCAACAACTTGGATGTGGAGATCACAACAAGTTGTAATACTTCTTGTCTTGGGGGATAGAAGTATTCTTCTCTTGCACTTGAGAGGATGAAGTTTGAATCACTTTGAAACAAAGAATTATACACTTATGATCAAAGGATAAAAGAATAGAAATGTGGATCTAGATCAGAAAGTTTAGAAGTGCAAAAGGTGAGAAAATTCTGAGGGATGAACCAGTATTTATAGGGGAGAAAAATACTGTTCTGGAGCGTGGCCGGTCCCCTTAATGATTAAGGGGGCCGCCTAAGGAATTAAGGGGGCCGCCCCTTCAGAACGTTGGTTTTTCTTGTCTTTTAGTGGGGAATATTTTTCTGGATAAAATTTGCCATTTTTGGTTTTGAAATTTAAAATCATATATTTATAATGAATTAAACATATTCTTTTAATTCCAAAAGTAATTTTGTAAAAGATATAAGATGTTTAATGCATTTTATAAAAATTCTAGTGATTAGAGAAATTTCCTTTGATCATGAAATGTAATAAACCCTTTGTTTATTCATACCTTAAGTGATATGGAAGCAAAGACAAATATTAAGCACTAAAAACTTGTTTACGTCATAAGTTTTAGATTAATGAGTTTATGCTTTGTAATTATCAAAACATAGAGACATTGTTAATATGCTAACAATGTTTTAAGACATTATTTATGTCAATAATCTCCCCCTTTTTGATGATTACAAAACCTTAAACTCATTAGGTCTAAAAAATAATTTTTAGACAACGATTTAGAGTTTAACATTCTCTTCTCCCCCTTTTTGTAAAATCAAAAAGGTTAATGCTCCCCCTTGATGTATGTTCCCCCTCATTTGAGAGCACCAAGGGAATGAGCTATGGAAATCTTGGCTACACAAAATATTAGAAGAGAACAAGGCACATATACATGCAAACCAATAATTATAAAAATAGATTCATTCAAGCATCATAGAAAGCATTACAACATTTAATATGCTTAAGGCATATTAATTATAATAAAACAAAAGAAAGGACATAGTCCTATATTGCCTAAAACGAGCACTTGGACTTGCTTGCAACTCATGGTTGATTGTTTTATTTGCTTGAAGGATAACATAAGCATAAAGCTTAGTTGTTAGATGGAGAGGGATATGGAGTGGGGTATGGAGCGGAAGAGGTGGCCCTTACGAAATTGTATCGTGTTAAGGGTGGAATGGGATGAGGTCGTGTGAGGAGATATTCAATCCAAGAAATATCTTCACTTAAGTAAAGAAGTTGTTTTTGAAGAAAGATGCAACAAGGGCAATAGTGAGTGTGGTTTGTAACTTGATCCAAGTTGAGAGAGTGAGGAAGGCAATTGTTGTAGGGTGATGATGGAGGTTGCCCTTTGTTGCGTTGTGCAAGATGCATGGCATTGAGATCACAAAGATCATGGATTTGTGATATTTCATCACGGAACTTTTGCTTTTCCGTGGTAATGCGGAGAAAGTCATTGTGTTGATATGGATGAATTGGGTTTGTGTAGTTGGAGTTGTAGTGGGATGGTTGATCAAACTTGTATGGATCATTACAAGTGATTGGAGGATGAGATGAGTGGTTTGGCATGAAGGAAGATGTTTGGCCAATGTTGTATGGTTTGTAAAGAGGATCAAATGAATGTCCTTGTGAATTTGGTGGAAAGTTTGGAAAGTAAGTGGTTGGTGGTGTTGAGTGACTTCCAACTTCATTTGTTATGATGGATTTGTTTCGAGGGCTTTTTCTTCGCCAAACGGGTTTTTCCGTCATTCTTGCAAGCCTTGAGGCTTTTGATTTTGGTTTGTTTGGAGAAGCCATGAAGGGATGAGTGAAGATTTTTGAGGATTGGGGGTATTTATAGTGTAAGATTTGTGTGTTTATGGATGGATAAAGTTTCTTGGGAGATTAGGACAAAATGTGTTGGTGAAAATTGGGAAATGTAGGTTGAAATGGGCTAAAAAGCAAAAAAGATTCTGTAAACCCGACCATCAGATGGCTGGTCCCCTTAATTAGGGGGCGGTCCACTTAATGATTAAGGGGGCCGCCTTACAAAATTAAGGGGGCCGCCCATCTGGTGATTTCCAGGTTGCCAGAATTGGGTTTTTGGCAGAAAATTTGCAGAAAGGTTGTGTGTTTGGATTAGAATTCAAGCAAGTTCAATTCCTTTAGGCAATATAGAATCTAATCTAATCAAGATATAGCATGCATGCAATAACACATAGGCAAAAGAGCAAATAATCAACATATAATAAGCAAGAGGAGGTAAGTAAGGGCAAGATCACTTAAACTTCCTAAGGCACCTATCTTAGATTAAAGGCAAAGGTAATTAGTGAGTGAAAAACTAGTGATGGATCAAGAAGACAACATTATTAGTGAATTTGTCCTAGTGTGTGTCTATATGCAACAAATATGGAGTTGTGATTGTTTCGACTCCTAAATGCAAAAGGAAATAATGATCCTAAGAAACAATCCAAATGATCTCCTTGATTCAATTTTTGCTCGATCATGAATGTCAAAGACATATATTAGATTATATACCTTGACAATTTATGTGAGAGTTTATGCATGATTATGAAAAACAATGTTTTTAGAATTAGTCAACAATGCAAGGAAAATGATCTTCATGTGATTCCTAGATTGTGAGAATAATTTTTAGAGAAAATTGATTGGGTTTTACAAAGGAGTTAATGCAAAGAAAATAAATCTTCCCAATCTTTAGTTTTGTGCGAAATAGATTCCTAGACTCAGAAAAGATGAAATGGAAGAAAAATTAATTTTATGCAAGTATAAATTTGTATTAATTCAATATAATTTAGTCAACTTGTTCCATCATTCCTAATCCTAAACGCAAGTGGTTGAATAATTCACGCTTAAGGGGTTTTGTGAATATATTTCGCTATCCTCTTCGGTAAATGTGACTCTACATTTATTATCACATATTTGTCCTACACTAAGCAAGTTATATGTTAATTTATCTACATGCACTACATTTTCAATAGTAAGTGAGTCTTGAGAAATCGTACCTTTGCCAATGATTTTTCCACATAAGTCACTACCGAAAATAACGTTACCTCCATTGTATGCCTTGTATGTAGAGAATAGCTTGCGGTTCCCGTCATGTGCCTCGAACATCCGCTATCTTTGATCCATTCGTCAGGTTCCAAGTCAATTCCTAAACATATTTCGTCGGTTTCTTTTGTCATAAAACACTTTTCGTCTCTTGGCTTTTCAACTTCTTCTTTGTCACTATCACTCCATGTTCCACTAACAAAAGCGCCTTGATTTTCATAACCTGGTGGCTTTAGGCATTCGCCAATGAGATGATTTGGACTTCCACATCTAAAGCACTTTCTTTTCCCATAGTTTTCACTTCTATTTCTTTGGAACGCTTTTCTTTCGTCTCGTGATGATCTAGTGAATCTTCCTCGTCTCTTGAAGAATTTCTTGAATTCTCTTACGGCCATTGCATATTCTTCGTCTTCACTTTCGTCACTTGAGTCATCATCATCACTAGGTTCCTTTTTGGCTTTTAGAGCAATGGATTTGATTTGTTCTTTCTTGACTTTGATCGTTTCCGAATCTCTTCTTATGATTTCTTCATGAACCTTCAAGTTGCCAATTAGTTCATCTAGTGATAACGTCATCAAGTTCTTTGATTCTTCAATTGTCGTGACCTTAGCTCGCCATTTTGGATGCAATGCCCTAAGAAATTTCCTAACACAATTTTTACTAGAAAGTGTCTCATCAAGTGCTTTTAAACTTGTGATAATAGTGTTAAACTTAGCAAAAGCATTATCAATTGATTCCTCTTCCGGAATCGTAAATTGTTCATATCGTTGTACAAGAAGATCTGTTTTATTATCTTTGACTTGACTATTACCTTAGTGAGTGATTAGTAAAGCATTATAAATAACCATTTTAGCCTCATTATTTTTTGCTAATTTCTTTTTCAAATCATCATTTTGTTCTTCGAAAGATACAATTTCATTCATTTTAGTTTCGACATTATATTGAATAGGGGGAAAATCACCAAAGATAATAATATACCAAAGATCAAGATCTTTTGATTTCACATACGTTTCGAATCTATTTTTTCAATATAAAAATCCATCACTTTCAAATAGTGGTGGTCTTTGCATAGATTGCCCTTCTAAATATTTTTCAGATTCCATAGATCGTTAGAAGTTTTAAAATACAATATATTTTAAAAATCTTGCTAGACGTGGCTCTTGATACCAATTGTGGAAAAATAGAAGGGGGGTTAAATAGTTTTACGTCTTTTTAATTCGTTGTAAAAGATAATTTTAGTGTTTTCTTAGATTTTAAAAACTTAGATTCGATAATATGTGATCTCAAGTCATGCACAATATAAACAACTATCAATAAGTAATATATAACAATGATAAGTAATGAAATAAGTAAGAGATGGAAAGATCGAACCGCGAGACAAGAGATTTATAGTGGTTCGGCTACAAGGCACCTTCCTTGCCCTACTCCACTCCCCGAGCACCTAACTCGAGAGTTTTCTTCACTATATCAACAAGATCCCTTATGGCGGAGAAAACCATACACACCAATTTTCACACCACAACTTCTTCACACCTAAGTCACAACTTCTACACAACTTCTTCAAATCAATCTACTTCACAACTAACTACTCCACACCTATCTTTTTCACACCAATATAATTCCTAACTTTTCTTCTTCACACCAAGCTACTAACTAATCACACAACCTATATATCTAGCACAACTATCTACAATCAAATATTCACAACAATCTTCACAAAGAATAATGTAAAAGATCTTGATGATGCACCAACAACTTGGATGTGGAGATCACAACAAGTTGTAATACTTCTTGTCTTGGGGGATAGAAGTATTCTTCTCTTGCACTTGAGAGGATGAAGTTTGAATCACTTTGAAACAAAGAATTATACACTTATGATCAAAGGATAAAAGAATAGAAATGTGGATCTAGATCAGAAAGTTTAGAAGTGCAAAAGGTGAGAAAATTCTGAGGGATGAACCAGTATTTATAGGGGAGAAAAATACTGTTCTGGAGCGTGGCCGGTCCCCTTAATGATTAAGGGGGCCGCCTAAGGAATTAAGGGGGCCGCCCCTTCAGAACGTTGGTTTTTTCTTGTCTTTTAGTGGGGAATATTTTTCTGGATTAAATTTGCCATTTTTGGTTGGAAATTTGAAATCATATATTTATAATGAATTAAACATATTCTTTTAGTTCTAAAAGTAACTTTGTAAAAGATATAAGATGTTTAATGCATTTTATAAAAATTCTAGTGATTAGAGAAATTTCCTTTGATCATAAAATGTAATAAACCCTTTGTTTATTCATACCTTAAGTGATATGGAAGCAAAGACAAATATTAAGCACTAAAAACTTGTTTACGTCATAAGTTTTAGATTAATGAGTTTATGCTTTGTAATTATCAAAACATAGAGACATTGTTAATATGCTAACAATGTTTTAAGACATTATTTATGCCAACACCACCAAAAATAAAAAATTTGAAAATTTTGAAAATTTTAAAGAAAAATGATGAAATATGTCATGAAAAAGCACAAAAAAAATGAGAATAAGTTGAAAAAGTTGTGTAAAAATATAATAAGTTTTGAATAAGTGTTTTGACACCTTGTTGACTTTCTTGCTGGCGAGAGTAGGAATAAATATTTTGACTTGACTGGGCATGTTGAGCCCTAGCTTGTTCCCTTAAACAATGATAATCATATAAGCTTGTGCTAGTCTTGTACACAAGGAGCTATAAAATGCGAGTTCTTTCTTAAGAATCTGCAAGTTCCTGTACTTGACTTTATACATGCGCAGCTTAAAAGCTTTCGCTAGTCTTTTACATCAGGAGCTAGAAAACGCGAATTCTTCTTCTAGAATTTGCAAGTTTCTGTAACTGACTTTATATATGCGTGGCTGATTATCTGCTAAGTATTCGCTGGTTTAATTATTTGGAATCTTAAATTGCGAAGAGCGAGAAATGATAGAGTTTATTTAGAAGTTAGATGCTAAACGTGGAGTAGTGGTTCTCTTTAGAGCTCATGAGTGGTACTTGTGGCTTTTTATTCCCATCAGATACGTCACCCATATATAATAGATGTTCTAGGTTAATTAGTGGTATTTCGGTTTGAATAATATTTAGTTCTTTATTTTCTTAAGAGAATTTTTGCTTTAAAAGTTGGGTACAAATCAAGGAACATCAAAATTAAGAGCAAAAAGTAAAAAAATCAAAAGTCAAAAGTTGATTATCTATGTGGTTTTGGAGCTACCCGATAAGCTTCCATTGACGTTGAGAAAAGTAAAAAAAATAAAATAATAATAATATGAGAAAAGTGAAAAAAGTGAAAAATGAAAAAAAGTGAAAGTTGAAGTTATGTTGAATAAGAGTTTGAATGTAAAATAAGTTGTTGGCGCGTAAGGTGCATGTGTGTAATTCTGAATTGGACACATGAGGTGCACGTGTAGTACTCCGCAACTTATATTTCTGATATTGTATGTACCAAAAATTCCTTGATGTGGACCGAATTTATATTGCAGTGGTTCTTAAGAGAAAATGAATAACTATTTATCGTTTTAACTTAGGTATCACTATCGGACTAAAAATTATTGAAACGAGAAAATATGAAGCAATTCATTTCTCAACAAAATAAAATATTGAGATACAAAACCTAGGACATGGGAGTAAGGAGTTTCCACAAGTAACTTTAATGAGTAGTGTTAGCATCTAATTTGTAAATAAGCTGTGATTTCGTTTGTACGCTTAGTTTGGGGACTCGTGAAAAATCAAGGATGACGATTTTTATCCGTATGGTCACTTCTTAAATAGAAGTGTTTCTACTCGTTGACCCTAATAATTATTGCAAAATAATGAAAGTTCAACAAACCGTCACAAGTATGTAGTATGAAAAGTACAAAAACAGTAGTGAAAAGTGGAATAAAGGAAAAATTTTGGAAAAACGGAGCGTTTGCGGGAATAAATGATTTTGTAATCTCTCTTGAACCTCCTTGCAACTTTTCAAAGTTAGTAGAAAGAGTATCGAAATTATTTATCCCAAAAGCATGAATTGATCACATTGCGTGAGGACACGACAATACCTTAGTCTGGGGGATTTTGGTATATGTTAATTTACACATACTTTTGTACCTAAATATTGGACCAAAATGACCAAAAACCCGACTATGAATGCCAAATTTGTATTGTTTTTGTGTTTGTGATGTGCAGGTAAGGATATTGTGAAAATGGACAAAACCGAGCCAAAACCCGACAACACGAGCACGGGATTTGGAACGAGGGTCAAAAGCCGGAGCCGGAGAAGCATTTTTCATATTTGAGCTTAAAACGTCAACAATGGTCCTTGAAGAGTCAGAGATTGTCAAAAGTGGTCCTTGAAATAAATTTACAGAATTGGTCCCTGAAGAATCTGAAATTACTAACTTGGTCCTTGTGAGTATTTTTAAACCCAAGCTGCCAAGTCATTTAAACATAAATCCAAAAAGAATCCAAAATTAATCCAAAGCCCACATAAACCCACAAGCCCATCCTAAAATTCCCCTAACCCGGTCCATCCCATATAAACCAGTAACCCAACACAATACCCGGTCAAACACCAAGTCAACTAAGCAAAAGAATAAAAAAAATTTACCCCGTACCCTTTCCCTCCACCCAATTCCCTTTTACCCAGTATCACATGAACCCTAAATCACCCTTTCACAAAATTACCACAATTAAGGGTATTTGAGTCAAATCAAAGGGTGTCAGACGTGTCAGGGTATGTCAAGGATCTAAGAAACACACACAGGGACATATGGTAGTCGATGATTGGAAGCTACACGTCATATTACATGATCCAAGGGTGATTAATCAAAGGGCAATCATGAGGTGATGATCTAAGGACTCAGAGTGATACTCATGAAGCACATCACACGGATTGCCAAGCTGGCAATCCGTGGATATTCCTCTCTAGAATCATCCATTAGCTAGTATAAATAGAGGTGTAGTGTTTGTAATATGTGTGGAGTTTGGAATAGCCAAACTCTGCCAAAATTTTCTTTAGAATTATAGCTCTCTTTAAATTCAGTTGTAATACTTAGTTTTTAATGTAAATTCATCTTTATTGTTTAATCATTTTCTGCTTATTTCATACTGCTTATTAGTACAGCTTATTACTTTTCTATTATTCAGCTTATCTTAGTTTGTTAAACATATCATGCAAGCTTTAATTTCCAAGTTAGTTTTACATATAATTCAAGTGTTTTAGAAAATAGAAAATATATAAAAATAGTTTTTATTTGAATCAGTTTTTAATAAAGTTTTGTGGAAGGTTATACAGCTTATTATAGCTTTCTAAGCTATGGTAAGCTTGTTGATATAAGGTTACAACAGTCGTCTTCTATTTCATATAATAGTCAAAGAAAGTCAAACAGTAGCAAAAGAAGGTGTTCTGTGGTGAATTTGGCAAGCCATATCAGAGTTGGAAGGATATGAGCCTGTCTAGAGACAGGCTAGCATAGTGAACACCTCTTTTCTAGCTGAGGTGATATAGTTTGGTAAGTTCTGAATTTACTTCTACATTCATTAGTAGCATCTGTTTTGGATTTTGAAATTTCATAAGTAGTAATTGTTACATTGATTAAGTTTGCTATTATTGTTGTAGCAATTTCTGAGATTGAGTTTGTTTGATTTTTGATTCAACTGTTTTAGTAGATCTATGTTGAGTTGTCTTATTGGAGTTTTAGTGAATTTGAATTGTTGTTGTTTCTAGTTGTGATTGGTGATTGCTATTGCTTTTGTTAGTATAGTAGTTGAATGTTGGATCATTGTTGCTGAGATTAGTGGTTAAAATCAGATAGTTATAGTGTATAGTGGTAGATACAGGAGTGTTTGGAATTAGTTTAGATTTATTGTTCTGGTCATTGTTTATTCAATATTCCAATTTAGATTAGCTCCAAATGAGTGTTGTAAGTAGGTTTGCATTTTAGTTGTTGCAATTTACTTGTTTTTTTTTTTTTTTTTTTTTTTTTTTTTTTTTTTTTTTATCATTTTCACTTTTGCATTCTAGTACTACATCTGTCAAGTAAGTTCCATTTACTGTTCATGGTTTTGATTCTTAGTTGGCCCAATTCATGCTTATATGATTTCAAATCAGGTATGGATGTTTTGTCATATTTGCTTGTTATTTTTGTTAACTTTATTTGATAGCTACTAGTTAGTTTGAAGCTTATTTAGGCCTGTGCAGGCCTGCAATCAGACTTGTTTTAACTCACCCTATATCATAGCTGTAGCAATCTCATAATAGCTAATTTTCATCTCATTTTTTATTCTGCAGTTTTTTTTAGTTACTTTTCATATAGATTCACTAATTTTGGTCAGTTAGCTTATTGATAGTTAGCTTGTTTGATAGCTAGATAGAGATATTTAGGACTGCTTTTTGTTGTTATTCTGTTTCATCCGTGTGCTTACCTGTTGCCCTGCACCATAGGCCAATCTGTTTTCAGCCGTGTTCATTTGCCCATAACTTGTTGGTTACTTGAGCTTATTTTATGTTACTTGGTTCTTTGAATAGCCTAATATACTAGCTTGATAGATTGGAGCTCAGTTTGGACTTAAAGGCTTGTTTACACAGCTTTTCATAAGCCTCTAATAGCCCATTTGACTGAATTTTGCCCCATTAATCATAACTGCATTCAGCAGCTTTCTGTCCCAAACGCATTTTTTTTGAACAACTTTTTTGATAAGCTACGATTAGTATTAGTTTTTGAAATTTGTTTCAATAGTTCTCAGTAGAATGAACTTAATTGGTTTGAGCTTGTATTGGATTTTTGAGCTTAATTGGTTAGCTTAATAGAGGCATCAGTTAAGTTCACTTTACCAAACTAGTCACTTTTGCAGCCCTGTTCATAAGCCCCTAGCTACTTCGTTAGTACATCTTTTTGCATGATTTTTGTTTCTTTCGATAGCTTGTTACAGTGGCTTAGTATATCAGAGATTATCTTTCACATTAGAGCTTATTTAGACTGCTTATTTGTGCTTGCAAGTTGAAGGTTTACACACTTTTTGCTTTAGTAACATAGGACATGTGGCTGAGCTTTCTGGCTTATGGGCAAGGCTTATTTGAGATTTTTGAGCTGCATTAAGTTTTTTTAGGTCCATTTCACATTCCCTAAGCTTTTGGTGCGATTTTATGTAGAAGTGCTTATTTTAAGTGCTTATTCAAACTGCTTATTGTGTCCAAACTGCTTATTAGTGGGCTTATTTAAACTTTCTTATTTTTCCTAGTATTAGAATAATATTTTAGATTTTCCGGAATTTTTCCAGATTTTTCCTAGCTGATTTACTATTTTTCTTAACTTTACTTTATTATTAATCATTTTTAAATCCTTTTTAATAAACAAAAATCAATAAAAAAAAATCAGAAAAAGCTTTTAAAAATACAAAAAATATTTTAGATAATTCTTTTATTATATTTTATATTTTTAAGAATAAATTTTATAATTTTCCCATTATTTTTCACATTTTCCTTTATTTTTAATTACTTTTTAATTCAATTAATAGGAAATAAATCATAGAAAATAAATAAAAAGCCATAAAAATATATTTTCTTTTTCTCAAAATTCTTTTTAATAGTTTAAGATTTTTAGAAATTTATTTCACATTTGTAGGATCGTTTTTAGTATAAAAGTCGCGTTTTATTTTGTACGTTAGGTTTTAAAATTACGTGTGCATTTCCGTTTTTACATTTTAGACTTTTGTGCATATTAAGCTTGTACCTTGTGCATAATTCACTATTTCTTTTCACATTTTGATTTCACAATCACATTTCACTTTACACTTTTCACTACATGATTCCCAATTCGATTATTCGATATTCCATTCGAACCTTCGTTGGGAGAACGACCCGGGAAATACTTTCAGGAGTATTTCTTCAGAAAATAAATGTATACTATAATTGACACGAATCAACGCATAACATTTGCTTTACGCATAAGATTCTGTTTACGCCTAAGTTTACTCTTTACGCTTAAGTTTACTGTTTACGCATAAGATCAAGGTTTACGCATAAGTTTTTGACTTTTGGCAACCAAACTTCAAACGGTCATAACTTTTGAACCGTAACTCTGTTTTTGACGAAATACATGTCAAAACGACCGTGAGACAGAGAAGTTATTGAGGTTTTAAGGTTGTAGATCAAAATTTTCACCATCAAAACTTGCATCAACTTACACTTAACACAACTCCTACTTCGTTGAATCGATCCAAGAATCAACTTTATCCATCTACACTTCATCAATGGCAACTCAGCAAGACATTCATGCAGCCGGTGCGGAAAACCGACCTCCAATGCTTGAAAAAGGTGGATATCTTCCATGGACAAGCCGCATGCTTCGTTACATCAAAACAAAGCCTGATGGTAAACTAATGATCAAATCCATTGAAAATGGTCCATTTAAGCCAAGACAAGTTCAAGTTGAAGGTAATCCTAATACAACACCTCCTACTCTACCATTCGTGCGTGAACAAACAGAAGCAGACTACACAGATGAAGACAAGAAGCAGATCACCGCTGATGATATGGCAATGCATTTAATCCAACTTGGATTACCACGCGAGATCTTTGTTGTGGTTGACAGCTGTGAAACTGCTTATGCTATGTGGGAACGTGTTAGAAGGATATGTCATGGAATAGAGATTGGCCAACAAGACGTTGAGAACAAACTTCTAACTGAATGGGAGAACTTCACATCCACTAAAGGTGTACAGATTGAATCCTACTACACAAGGTTTTGCACTTTAATGAATGAGTTAATCAAAAATAAGTTGACACCACGAACAATTGCAACAAACATCAAATTCATCAATAATCTTCCAGAAGAATGGGGTAGTTATGTTACAATTGTCAACCAAACAAAGGATTTACATAAGGTGAATTATGATCAACTCTATGACTTTCTGAAACAAAACCAAGCTGAGGCTAATGAAGTAAGGAAAGAAAGATTGGCAAAGAATCATGATCCTCTCGCATTAATTGCTACTACACCAACACCGTTACCAGTGAACACACAACCACCATCATCATCCTCCACTTACAACTACATGCAACCTTCATGCATTCAACAACCAACACCGGTCTACCAACAACAGTTCTACCCACAGCAACAACAACATGTTATTCAACAACAACAATACCCACAGTTCCAAGAACCAGAATTCACTGACAATGATGAAGCTACTGCAGCCTTGACACAAGCGTTTGCTTTTCTGACAAAGGCATTCCAAGGACGTTATTCTACACCAACTAACAACAACCAAAGGATTTCATCAAACACTCGCAACAAGCAGATTGCTCAGCCGAGTTTCAATATGGGCAACGGAGGCCAAATGGTTGGAGTTTATGGGAATCAGCAGGGATATGCTACTGGATTTCATATGGGTAATCAGAATATGCAAAATGCAGGTCAGTATGCAGGGCATCAGTATGGTCAGTATGCAGGGAATCAGATGGGTCAGTTTGTTGGAAATCAGAGGGGTCAGAATGTTGGTAATCAGAATAGGAATGTTGCAGCTCCAGTTGTTGGGAATCAGGGAAATGCAAATCAGGGTAATCCGGTAAAGTGTTTCAATTGTCAGGGTGTAGGTCATATGGCAAGGAACTGTCCTACTAAGCCGAACAAAAGAGACACAGCGTATTTGCAGAAAGCATTGCTGTTGGCACAAATGAATGAGGCAGGGTTTCAGTTGAACGCAAAGGAGAATGATTTTATGGCTCTTATAGATGACAAGGAAGACAGAGAGGATATCGATGCAAACTGCATATTCATGGCGAATCTTCAGGAAGCTAAGTATGACACGGATTCTGACACACTTCCTGTTTATGACACCAATGCACCATCTGAGGTATCCAACTTCAACACATGTGGCAAGGAACTGTCCTACTAAGCCGAACAAAAGAGACACAGCGTATTTGCAGAAAGCATTGCTGTTGGCACAAATGAATGAGGCAGGGTTTCAGTTGAACGCAAAGGAGAATGATTTTATGGCTCTTATAGATGACAAGGAAGACAGAGAGGATATCGATGCAAACTGCATATTCATGGCGAATCTTCAGGAAGCTAAGTATGACACGGATTCTGACACACTTCCTGTTTATGACACCAATGCACCATCTGAGGTATCCAACTTCAACACATGTCACAATAATGATATATTTGATATGTCTCCTCATGACGAACAACATTCTGAGAAGCTAGCACCCAATTATGATAAATATCTGGACACACCAAGTAGTAGCAATACTCCTTCAACAACTCCAGATGTGAATCATAATGGAGGCTTCGTTTCACAGCATGCTGAGAATGATGAGGAAACACGTGCTTTATTTGAAACATTATTGAACAACTGCAATATTGAAATTGAGAATGTAAAAAAGGTTAATTGCGATGTTAAGGCCGCGAATGTAAAATTGACTGCTGAGCTTGAGAGTTACAAGGAAAACGTTAAAGCTTTTGAATTTCATAACAAAAGATTGTCAGAACTAGAAACTGGTTATCAAAATTCCGTTTCAAGGGAAAAACTTTTGCAAATCAAGTATGATACACTTGATGTTAATTCTTTCAAGAAGATAAAATCTTTAAACGCGGAAATTTCTGATTTACAAAACCTACTTTCTATACAAAAATCAGCTTATACCAATCTTGAAAAAGAAAGGGACGAGTTGAAAAAGGACTTTGCAAAGAAAGAAGACAAACTTTTGGCCGAAATCGTAGAGTCAGAACATATGATTGCACATCTAGAAGAATTAGTGGTTAAGTCGAGTCAATCAAGTCAAACAATGAAAATGATTTCAAATCAAACTAATCTGATTTACCATACGAAACATAAAGTGGCTCTTGGAAACAACACCCCTTATAATCTCAAGAAAGCTCAGGAAGAACAGAATGTTTTGTATAATGGTAATCTTATTTACACCAAACATGATCCTCCCGTCATTCGGGATTATGTGGAAACAATGGAACTTGTCGCAGAGAGCATTACTAAAATGAAACAAAAGGATTTGAAACCCATTGATTACAACAAATTGAACAAACTTTCGGGAATTACTTTTGTTCCACAAACAGAACCGTCTGTGTTTTCCATAAAACGACCATTTGCAAAATTCTTTTCTAAAAAGACGGTTGTTTCCAAATCTCTTTCAATAATAGAACAAATGTCTTCTAACAACAATTTTAATACAAGTGAGGCTAGAGACATTCTCGATGACGTTAAAAAGAGAATTCAAGAACTTCAAAATATTGTTGAATCTAAAACTACTATCAGTATTAACAACTGGCATTCTAGTTTTCATATCGAACAGAAAAAGGTGTTTGAAAACGAAATTACTATCCCACTGAATAACATCAGTGCGAGGGTAATCCATTTTGAAAATGCTTTCTTAAAAGAAACGGCCGACTTTGTCAAAGACCACAAATCCCTGGTAAACGAAGCTAATGAAACTCGTGAAAACATGAATGTTTTGGAAATGTTAAATGATTCTCTCTTCGAAGCTGTTATGACTACTGATATTATGTCCATCATTTTATAAACATATTCTGTTCAAGACGATGAAAGACTGAGAGCTGAGACCTCCGCAATTGTTTCAAAATATGAAAATGCTCTTATTAAACTTGAAAAAGAAAATGTGTCATTTTTCAAACAACTTGATCGAAAAAGCAAAGAATGCAAGTATGACAAATTGTCGTATGAGCGTGCCTTAAAGAATATGAAAGAGCAAAATGATCTTTTGAGGGCTCAACTTGAAAGTCAAAAAGGAAAGGGTGAGGAAACTAAGTTTGCAAAACCATCGACTTCGGAGAAACCAAATGTCAATTTCACGGTTTGCTCCAAAAGTCGATGAGAAAAAGGATTTGACAAAACCAGTCACTCCAACACCCTTGCCCAAGAAAAGTGAAAATGAAAAGATAGTTGATAAAGGAAAAGCGGTTGTCAAAACACCAAAAGTGATAGCACCTGGCCTTTTTAGGATTAGTCCTACTAGTGCGTCTGCCTCCACTTCTAAGACAAATGACAAGTGCATAAAGGCTAATTCTAAAGAATCTAAGGATGATAAAAAGGACAACAATATAAATCCTAATGTGTGTACCTTACCTTCTACAGGATTAGAAAGCACCTCTAGGAGCAGCAGACTAAAGCCTAAGAGCAATACAAGGAACAATAGAGTCTCACCTGCATCTAAGAGTAGTAGCAAGAATAAAGTTGAAGAAGTAGAAGAACAACCTAGTAATTTATCGCTTTGTAATAAGAGACATGTTTCATCTGAATGTAATGTCGAGAGTACTGTTTCTAATGCATGTAATGACTCTGTTTGTTTAATATGCAAGAAATGTTTAATTAATGATGTTCATGATGAATGTGTTTCTAAGAATGTGAATGTTATGACTGAACAGAAGAATGTTCCAAGAAGACCTGGTGCTAGATCTAGATCTATAGAAAGATTAGTTGCACGCTTTAGGTCTACCACTATTAGTCGAATGCCTAGGAACTATCTTAAGTATTGTATGTGGATTCCGACTGGTAGAGAGTTCACTCTTAAGGATGGCAAATTGGAAGTTGTTCAAAATAAAAATGTTACAATCTTTGATGAGTGTGATTCTGCTTTTACTCCTAACCCCATGGAACCAAATTCAAAACGGTTTCCAAATACAAACTCTTCTGTTCTTGGCAGGTTATCAAAATATGTCTTTGGATCGTCAACTCGGGTTGCTCCAAGCACATGACCGGGAACTTAAAGCTGCTGATCAATTTCGTTTGGAAATTCATGGGAACTGTACTCTTTGGAAATGATCATGTAGCAGCTATTTAGGGTTATGGAGATCTTCGGTTTGGGAATATTTTAATCACTCGAGTTTACTACGTCGAAGGGTTAGGACACAATTTGTTTTCAGTTGGGCAGTTCTGTGATGCAGATTTAGAAGTTGCATTTAGGAGAAACACGGTTTTTATTAGAAATTTGGTTGGTGATGATCTTTTAACTGGTAATCATGGTACAAATTTGTATGCTATCGACATCAACCAAATGGATTCTACATCACCAATTTGGCTTATGACAAGAGCAACCGAAACTAAGTCCTGGCTGTGGCATAGACGTTTATCCCATCTCAATTTCGACACCATCAACAAGTTAGCCAAAGACAACATCGTCACTGGACTTCCTAAGTTCAAATACACCAAGGATCATCTATGTCCATCATGCGAACAAGGAAAAAGCAAAAGAGCATCATATAAACCTAAAACCGTACCTAGTTCGGAAACAAGGTTACATTTGTAGCACATGGACTTATGTGGCCCAATGAGAGTTGAAAGCATTAATGGAAAGAAGTATATTCTTGTTATTGTTGATGATTATTCAAGATATACATGGGTAAAGTTTCTGAGGTCAAAAGACGAAGCACCAGGTACCATCATCACCTTTCTGAAGCGTATCCAAGTTCTACTTCAAGCTCCAGTAAGGATTGTAAGAACAGATAATGGCACAGAATTTACAAATCAGGAGTTAAGAACCTACTTTGAAGATGTTGGAATCACACACCAAACATCAGTTGTTAGAACTCCACAGCAGAATGGGGTAGTTGAAAGAAGAAATCGAACTCTTGTGGAAGCTGCTCGCACAATGATGATTTATTCCAGTGCACCACTATTCTTATGGGCTGATGCTGTTGCCACTGCTTGTTTCACTCAAAACCGATATCTAGTACATCCAAGATTCAATAAAACCCCATATGAGCTAGTGAACAACCGTAAACCTGGCATCTCTTACCTTCACGTGTTTGGCGCTTTGTGCTATCCGACGAACGACAGAGAAGATCTAGGAAAGTTGAAAGCTAAGGGTGATATTGGAATCTTCATTGGATATTCAGAAAACTCGAGGGCATTCATGGTGTATAATAGAACGAAAAGGATAATGGAGACGATGAATGTGAAGTTTGATGAGATTTCACAAATGGCTTCTGAGAGACTCGCTCTAGAACCCGCGCTTAATCTGATGGCTTCTAATCAAAACGGATTAGGACCCGCACCAAACATGCAGACTTCTGGACACATCAGTTCAGGACTCGTGCCTCAAGGAGCTCATTCAACAAACACGCACAAACCTTCAGAACAAGAACTGGAAAATTTCTTCAAGTTAATGTTTGATGAATATTATGGTGGACCTTCGACAAATGCATCTCAACAACATTCCGCTGCACCCCGCTCAAAACCATCAACCACCACCACCATCACAAGATGCATCTACAACAATCGAAGCTAAAGCACCAACTCCCCCAGCATCATCAACATCTACTCCAGCAACTCCAGTTATTGAAACTGATCTACCAAGAGTTGATAAGCAAAACCAAAATACAAATTTTCAAGAAGAACCTACAAATAATTCTAACGATGTTGCGTTAGAAGAAGAAGAAGTATTTGAAAACCCGTTTGCAACAGACTCTGCTGAATCTTCTTCAAGGTTACAAGAACCGTCTAACACACATATGTTAAACCCAAGGTACCCTTCTACACTCAAATGGACAAAAGACCATCCAATAGAACATGTTATTGGTGAACCTTCAAAGCCAGTTCAGACGAGGAGACAACTTGCCACCGATCTCGAACTGTGCATTTATATTTGCTCAATCAGTCTCAATGAACCAAAGAACATTCGGGAAGGAATGGCAGAATACCCTTGGATAGAAGCGATGCAGGATGAAATTCTTCAATACCAGTTACATGATAGTTGGGAACTTGTTGAACGACCACTTGATATACGTGTTCTTGATCTAAAGTGGTTATGGAAGAACAAACTGGATGAGGAAATGACCGTTATTCGCAACAAAGCTCGTCTCGTGGCTAAAGGTTATACACAAGAAGAAGGGATAGATTTCGAAGAATCATTCGCGCCTGTAGCTAGACTTGAAGCAGTCCGGATTTTCTTAGCCTATGCAGCTCACAAAAACATCACAGTCTATCAGATGGACATTAAGACAACTTTCTTGAATGGAACTGTTAGGTCACCATTTTACAACATAATCACTTAGAGATCTAGAGAGAGAAAGTAGGTAGAGAGAGAGAGTGGAAGGAACCCTTAGAATGAAATGAAAGAGATGAAATCACTAGAGAACCAACCCTCTCAAAGGAGGGGTTACAATACTATTTATAGGTGAGGACTAGGGCTTCACCATACTTAGAGAATATTACATATTAAGCCCCTAGACCTTTACCAAACCTATAAACTTAGCATAAACATTTATAAAACATAAGATAAATGTAATATAAAGCAACCTAGTGTAAAACTTAATGACCGACACTTGAAATAATAAAGTCTATTCCCAACAATCTCCCCCTAAGTGTTGGTCATCAAAGGTTGCTTGACGTCGTCATCTTCTATACTTTGACTTTGTAGTTGACGTCCTCAAAAAAATAGTTAGCAAAATCTTTCATCGTTCTTTGTACTTCGTTCTTTGTTGATGTGATGGTGATCATGTTATGAAGTTGTCTGCCGATCGTCACTTCTGTGTCTGTGGTGGTTGTCCGCCATTCCAACATGCTCATACATCTTTGGACTTTGACTTTTGAAAGCACGAAGTTCCTTTGCATACACTTAGATCTTTAGTCTTTATACTTTGTAGATTCTTCCTTTTGGCGTAGAATATTTCTTTGAACTTTGAGGTGCTTAGATCTTTGGGGGAGCTTTCATTTGCTTCAAGATGTATGAATGAGCACGCTGGAATCCATTATCATGGAGGAGATGTACCTGAAAGTAAATAGTTAGCAATAAACAGCCGGTACTTACAGATAAGGAATTAGAGCTCGTCAACAGCATAGTGTGAAGACTCCTTCTAATCCTTATCAAGGCCGTTCCCATGTCAGATACCCCGAAGGAGCTTACGAGACCTACTAAGTAGCTCAATGACTGGGTGAGTTGCTGGGGATCACTCCACGACTGTAGATCGCTAAAGAACCACCGCGAACACTAAGCGTAACCCTTGTGGAGTTACCGAAGTGACCTGCTGTCAGGGCTGTTGATGTTGACCCTGGCAGGAATTTCCGTTCAATCATTGAGAAATACATTTGTAATTCTCTCATAAACGTTCTCGGCAGATTGCTCAGATCTGTGAAGGACTCGATAATTTACAGCTGGTGTCCATTGATGTAGAACACCAGTTGTAGAAATACTAAGTGTTCCTAAGAGATCTTTGATGTATCTCATGGCTCTAGACTCGATAAGTGCTCACTTAGGTTTCCTATACGGAGACTAGGGAGGGGTCTCCTTCTTCAATATCAACTATCTCTAAGAGATAAGTCGATAGATTACACTGGTTCCCCGTGAGAATGAAACAAGCTCTTTTAAGAGAACTTGAGTGGTTAAGAAGGTTTAGTGCATTGCGTCACTGGGTCCATGACGACTTTATCTTCAATACTGGTGTTGTCTTAGCAACAACCAGTAGCATACGAATTGAACCCAGTGTCTGCCCTAAGGTTGAACATATGGAGGGCTATTTCTTTTCACCCTTTTCTTTACTTTTCTTTTTAATTCTTCAACTCCTTCTTTCCCCTTTCATTCTTTTCTCCTTTTTTCGTATCATACCTAAGGACTTCTAATTCTAACTATTGGTGATGTCCTTGGGTAGATCCCTCCGGCTCTGGCAGATCATAGAACGGTTTTTCCTATCTTAATCACCTTATAACTCCATGATTATCCGATAATAGCCAAGAAACCTTTGAAAATCTCTCAAAGTGTTTGTGATTATTAAACATTTTGTTTAACACTTTGAGAGTTTTGTGTATACTTATGAAGGGCTCCCCCTTCACATGTGCTCATAAGTATTTAATAAATTTGCACATGCGGGAGGAGCAAGCACTTTTAGAATTGATCCACTTTCAGTGAACAAGACCGATTCGAGACACGCTTACATCACTAGTTAGACTAGCTTGAAGTTATTACCCGGCCTGGTCAAGTCCACAGAAAGTTTCTCGAAACAGTACATTTCTACTAAGACAAATCCTTTTCGAGACACGCTTACGTGGCTAGTTAAAGAGTTCCATTGTCAGCTTTTAGGTGACAACTAGCTCTAGTAACTAACTTGATGTTATTACCCGTCGAGGAAAAGTCTTTTCGATTTTACTAACTTTTATGTTTCGTCAATTCCTGGGTGAATCTGAGTCTAGCTCGCATGAGATTTGACTTTTAAGCAACATTTAACTTTCATATTTTAATCACTTTCACTTTTCTCCCCCTCAAAAATAGCATATGAGATGTTGTTTTTGATAAACTTTTGATTAAAATATTCTTTTTGAGTCTTATGGGGAGATTTCAACAAGAACTTTTGTATTGCAAACGATGAATTTTTCAAGTGCTCCCCCTCAACAAGTGAATACTCATTGAGGTGAAATACTTGCCTTTTGAGCAGAATTATGAAAATCAGAAAATGTTTGATTAATTCTACTCAAAAGTAAGAAGCCTTCACTCCTTATCTAAGGATTGAGGCACTGATGCGTACCTCAGGGTCCTTTCACTACAAGTGCGGGTTGTACACTGTAATGTGTGCACAAACCAAAAAACATGATTTTGACAAAGCATTTTGATTTCAAAATACTCCCCCTCAAAACGAGCATGTGTTTTGACATTTTTTAAACTGTGGATCGAATTGGGGAGTAAAGATTTGAAAAATCTTGAGTAAAATTTTGAAAAGTTTTGAAAAACCTTTTGAAAAATTTTGAATAAATTTTGCTCAAGATTAAGAGAGTTTTAGATAAGCTTTGCATGAGAACTTCTTCTTGTTTTCAAGGATAAGTGCACGTTTTGTTTTTAAGAAATGGTTTAACAAGGCACTTTCCTTTCTTTGAAAACCGAGTTGTACACTGAAATGAGTGCACAAGTCATTGTTTTAATACAAAATTAGTTTTCTTTAAACAAAATACTCCCCCTCAAATAATGAATGTTATTCGAGAGAAAGTCTTCTTGAGCAGAATTTTGAATCGTATTATAAAATACTTTTTGAAAATTCATGAGATGATTCTGCTAAAGGTTTTAGAAAACTTAATCAAGTGTTATACAACAAAGAATGTTTGAAATTCAAAACTCTTTTACTGTAGAAAGTTGTTTGAGACCCGGAGTCTCTCTTTTGAGTTTTAAAATCTTGAAGAAGAAGATTTCCATTTAAAGTTGAACCTCGTGGGTTCTTTTTGAAGATTAGTTTTTGTGATGAATGGAAAACTTCAGGTATTTGGGATGCCCAAATCAGAGTCATTCTAAATCGTAGCCAAAGCATTCTAGATTATGAAAATTTGAAAAATTTAGGACAACTTTGCTTTGGTCTTCACACTTGCTTTACCGGTGTAAAACAATAGCGTAGAGTTTGGAAAAATTTGTTTCTCACCATTTTGGATCCATTTACCAGTTTAGCCTTTAAACACATTTTGCCCTTTGACCTCAAAATATGTTCCATAAGAAACATTTTGTCGAATGTTGAAATTTTGACTTTCAATGGGATGACATGTACTTGCACACAGAGAAAATGCATCAGGCACAAACAAGTATACAGATGAATCAAGAAACTCATTCTAAATCTACCAAAATGCTCAGAATTCTCTAATTAACACACAAGATCACAGATTAACAAATCCTATCACTCGAGATTTTCCAATTATGATAATGGTTAGGGGTTATGATTAGAGACATTGCACGCATTTTAGCATCATAATGCATGAATATTGTACAAATTAAACATTCTAGTAGCAGCAAAGACATCGAAATCTTAAACCCTAAATCACTTGATTTCAAACCTATGTTGTTTCTAATCGTGCAAACACACCAATCGAGCATACTTTAGTGTTCTCTAAAGCTATATGAAATAATAAATTAGACTAAACACATAAAAAAGAAATGCCCCGATCGATAATTACATTAACCTTAGTTTCTAATTATGCCTTTTTGACCGTTGAAAACACTTGAAACATTTAGGGAACGATTAGACAACAACAATGAGGAAATTAGAAACTCACAATTATGGAGATAATTGAGGAAAAAATCGTTAGTCTGATTTGTTGAGGTTTTAATCATGTGTGCAACTTTTGAGAACATGTGTGAAAACATAGATTAGAGCCTGTTTTATTTTCCTTGCAAGGTCCTTTTACCTAAGTTTAAGACTTTTGTGAACTTTACTCATTAAAAGGTTAATTACTTTTCCATTTGAAGTCCAAACTAGATTAATTTGGGATCGTTGCAGAAAAAATTCCTTTTCTCCCCCTCGAATTAGCATATATTTTGTGAAACCTTTTTGCACTTTTAATTCGAGAGATCGTAGAACCTTTTTGAAGATGAATTTAAATCCGAGTGATGAAGAAACATTTTATCCTTAATGAATAAAAAATGAGGTGTCCAAACTTCATGATATTGTGAAAAGTTTTCTCCCCCTCAAAACATGTTCCATTTTGACAGAGAAAAGCAAAATATGTTTTAAATGGAGGAACATAGTTTTGAAGATTTGAAGTTTGTACACAAAGAAAGAAGATTCTTTTTGTAGAAAAAGTATTTACAGAAAGACTTTGATGTTTGACTCTTCTTAGGTTTTAAGAAAATTTTGCAAATCATCTGGAGTTAAATATCACATACCATTTTGGTGAATTAAATCAACAAACCTTGATGGAGGTAATGTCTTGGTAAACAAGTCTGCCAATTGGTATTAGTACCCACAAACTCTAATTCAATTGTACCCTTCTCAACATGCTCCTTTATGAAATGGTAGCAGAGAGCAATTTGTATGGCCTTGGAATGATGAATGGTGTTGCACGAGATAGCAATAGCACACTTTGAGTCGCAGTACATTGAGATCTAGTCAAATACATAGCCATAGTCCGTGAGCTAAGTTCTCATCCAAATGACTTGAGCACAGAAAGCAGACATGGCTACATACTAAGCTTTTGTTGATGACAGTGATGTACAATCCTGCTTCATTGACTGTATCCCTTTGTAACTAAACAAGATTTGTTGCGAATCACTGTGCTTTATGCATCCAGCTTGTTTTCCAAATCCATTTAAGTCCAATGATGTGTCGAAGGGTGATGTTGGTAGAACGTATGCATATTAGACGGATCCAAATTGCGAGAAGACGACTCTATTATATCAGGAATGGTTGGAGTCGGTGCAAATGGATTGAAGAAAGTATTTTCGTCATAATCTGCAGGTTGTGGTACTGATTATAGTAATGGATTTTCAGCTGATTGTCTAGAGTTGGAAGCGGTTTGTCCTGCTGTTTTTGGAGATTCACTTGGAGGACCGTCTTTCTCAACAGTGGTTGTTGAATGTTCTCAGGGTGTGCAACGGAGATTGGTGAGACCTCTTGAGGACGGTTTTCAATTGAATCATCAAACAGTTGAGCAAACAGGGTTTCCAATGCCTTGCGAGAGAGTGACAATGTTTCAGCCGAAGAGTCCGGAAAGTTAAGACGGTTTGTTTCGGGTCCTAAGTTGTTTTGCTCAGAAGCCATTGCTGAAGTGCTTTTAAACGGTTGATTGCGGGTCCTAAGCTGTTGTGCTCAGAAGCCATTGCTGAAGTGCTTTTAAACGGTTGATTGCGGGTCCTAAGCTGTTGTGCTCAGAAGCCATTGCTGAAGTGCTGGTCCGAAACTGAATTATTCCGAAGCCATCGCTGAAGAATCTGTAAAGAAAGAAAGAAGAGACAAGAAAACAGAGAACAAGGATCCCCAAGAGTAACTGGGTTCCAGATGTTAGAAGCATAAAGATGTAGTGTCAATTATCTTCTTGACACTCGAACACACAATACCGATGGTTTTCATTCTAGTCTCAGAGGTAGAAGTTGTGGAGATCACATTAGTTTTGGTGCAATGTCTAAAATCTTTCCTGTAGGAATCCACCTAAGACCAATTGATTTGAAAATTCTACCCGTGGGTACCCACCTAGTGTTAGATCTAGGAGATGTTTTCCTTTTAGATGCAGTTGAATGAAATGTGGGAGCATCACTTCTTTGAGAAAACCTACGTCCTATGTTGATCCACTTCTTAGGTTTCTGACTTATGACTTTTGGTTCAACGGGTTTGTTTGTCTTAGTCGATTGAGCCTTTTCAAGTGAATTTCCCTTTTGAAGATATTTTAAAGCACAATCAACATGATTATTTACGCAACTACTCTTAGAAGCTATCCAATTCCTATTAGTTTGTTGATTACTCTTAGGTTTTGGTGTGCTACTACAAGCAGTGTTCTGTACTACAGTGGAAGGCATCACATGAGATTTTGAACCTAGAATTCCATCCTTTTGAAGTAGTGCCTTTTTTCTAGCCTTTTCTAGATCATAGTTCTTGTACATGTCATATTTGCCATAAAACTCTTTACTTTTAATACTCGTTTTAGACACTGTTTTCGAACTGATCCTAGATGAGCCAGGTATAATCACGTGTTGAGATTTAGCAAACACAGATGCATTTTCCTTAGGCCAAGAATGTGGAGTGACTGGTTTTGTCAAATTGTATTTGTCAACAACTTGGGAGGCAAACCGAGATTTTGAAGATTTAGGTCTTTCAGATTTAAATGCAGTTGGTTGTCTAACCACTGATTGTTTTCTGTTTGTTTGAGAATGTGGTTTCCCCAAGATTGATGGTTTTGCAAACTTATTATCCACACTCTGTCCAGTCAGTCTTCTTAATTTGTTTTGCAATGCAGCATGTGCAAACACCTTTTCTTGAATTTGACATTTTAAAAGCTCATTTTCTTTAACTAATGTATCCACACGTATACTTTGTTCATTCGAAAATTGACCATTGTTGCCCGAATTTAGAGATTCGTTTTGCAATTGAAGTTCAAGTGAGATGCAATGTGCCTCTAGTTTTGAAAAATCTTTATGACACTGGGCAACGGTCTTTTTGAGAAGAAGGTTTTCAGACTCAAGAGTCTGGTATGACGTTTCAGTTATTAGATTAGCAGGTAAGGACTCAGACTCAGAATATTTGTCAGGACATTGAACAACATTCTGGTCAACCTCTCCTTCATTACTGAAGTTAGGTTGCTCAGATTGTCGTTTCTCATTTTCAGGCATAATATGATCAACAGTAGATTGTACCTCAACCATTTGCTCTTTGTCAACGTTGGGCTCTGAATCATAGGAGGGTCTGATTTCTGCACAAACTGCATCTGTATCATTCCCCAATCTGCTATTGTCATCATGTTTATCCAATACTTTATCCTTATAGCCTTTATTACCGACATCTGCAGTATTCTCACCATTCTCGACAAACCTTTGAGCATTCCTTCCTTGTACGACAACTCTTTCACCTTGCTTGACTTCTTGATTTCGGGGGTTAGATGAAGTCTGACTTTTTGAATTCTTATATTGTTAGAACCTTTTAGTTAGTAATATCAGTCCTTTGTTTAGTTCCACAAATGGATCTTCAGAATCATCAGAATCATACAATAGGCTTGGAACATTCATGTGAAGATCCTGCATGCTTTCCATTAACATCACATCTGTTGTATCGGCTTCCAAATCTGCAGTATTGGATTCCAAATCTGCATATTCATCATTAGATGGAATATCTCCCATGACACTTTGCAAAATATCATTGAGATTACCCCCTTCAACTTCCATTTGACTAAGTATGGCATCGTATTCAACATTATCGTCAAAGAGTGGAGTTGAATCATAATCTTGAGCTTCCTCATCTGCAATATTTTCCGTATATGCCATAAATGCCATGCTTGGTTCGATAAGATCTTCTTCATCATCAGTATCTTCCATTGTGTTAAAGCATTCATAAGTTGAAGTCATCGTGCATTTGCCTTTATCAGTAGATGCTTTTCCAAGATTCACAAGATTTTGCAGAAGTGATTGCATGTGATCATTTAGTGTTGCAGGATGGTACTGTGGAATGAAGATAGGCTCTGGTGCATTTGGAGGAATGAAGAAGAGACCATTTGGGGTGTAACTTAAGGATCCATGGTCAACAACTGGAGATGTGGAGCAGGGAGAATGGTCTTCAGTGGAATCATGCTTAAGCAAGATTCAAGAATTTGCTTCATTCTGATGTGATGAAGTTCTTCTGTACGATGCATAGCTTCAAGATATTTCCACATTTCATAAGCACTGGCTTGAAAGTCCATATTCATGTAAATTGAATTGGGAAGGGCTAATGTCATGAACCATGCAGCCTGATGGTCAGCATCGTACTGAGCAAGTTCAGCGGCATTCAAATCTTCATCAGTTTGTAGTCTGATAATCCCTGTTGAGTCAGCAAGAGATATCATTTTGTATGGACCATCTTGAATGGATTTAAGCATGAGATCTGCAGCAGGACGATCTGTGAGCCATTGTAGAAATCTCTGTTTCCAAACAGTATACGTTCCTGGTAGCAACATTGGAGGCCTTGATTCATTGCCAAAGAGCAGAACATGATCAATGAGGGAGCTGTGACTTTGTTGTTGATGATACTGTTGCTGATGAGAATATTGGTGAGGAAGGTAGTTGGAAGAAGGTGATTGAGACGTTGTAGATGACATTGCTCTCCCCCTTGATTGTTGCGATGTAATCGAAAAAATCAAGCAAAATGTCACACGCAAGGTCGAAATAGTGAATTCAGATTTTCCCTCCAAAAATTATTTGAAAAAAATTTTCTCTCCCAAAATTTGAAAATCACTATGAAATGCAATTATAAGGTTGCAAGAAAAATTTGAGTTTCAAAAATTTTGCCGCCAAATTTCACCGAAAAAATTCGAATTTTGGCCTAAAATTTTAAATTTTGGGCCAAAATTTTCAACGTTATACCAAAATTTAAATTTCGCGTAAAAATTGAACGTTTAGTCTCCTGTAAAAATAAATTTTCCTCAAATTTTCCCGCCAAAAAACTCTTTTTTTTATTTTTTTTATTTTTATTTTTATTTTTTATTTTAAGAAGAGATGATGTGATTATGTTAATCTTTGATCGTTAAGGATAAATAAAGGTTTTCGTTTTAGGTATGACTTGAAAGAAAAAATGTGAGCTTCAAACACGGTAAGAAGGTTTTCAAACTCGGTATGGTGGTTTTCAAACTCGGTAAGTCCTTAAAGAAAGTGTAACTCGATAACGTTTGTTGTTTGTTAAACTCGATAAGATTTCTGGCAGACTTAACTCGGTAAGAATGATACTTGTCAAACTCGGTAAGTTTTGCTCAAACTCGGTATGTTCAATTAGAATCCAAACTCGGTATGTAATTAAAATTCCAAACTCGGTATGTAGTGAAAATTTGAGCAGAGTTTCCCCTTAGTAAGTTGCCACTTAGAACCTTACTCCATGTACGATAAGGCAAACAGGCTAACTCGCCAACTTAATTCCAAACTCGGCAGAATACTCTAACTCGCTAAGCTTTATAACCCAAACTCGATAAGTCAAATCTCTAACTCGATAAGTCAAATCCAAACTCGATGGAAATAACCTAACTCGGTAAGACTAATTCCAAACTCAGTAAGTCCAAATTCCTAACTCGACAGAATCAGAAAAAAATCCTAACTCGATAATAATGCGAGGAACAGTAACAGTATACTACAAATTCACTACAAAACCTAGTTTTTACTACCAAATCAAACCTAAATCAACCTATATTATCCCTTGGCGAATGATACCACTTGTTAGGTCACCATTTTACAACATAATCACTTAGAGATCTAGAGAGAGAAAGTAGGTAGAGAGAGAGAGTGGAAGGAACCCTTAGAATGAAATGAAAGAGATGAAATCACTAGAGAACCAACCCTCTCAAAGGAGGCGTTACAATACTATTTATAGGTGAGGACTAGGGCTTCACCATACTTAGAGAATATTACATATTAAGCCCCTAGACCTTTACCAAACCTATAAACTTAGCATAAACATTTATAAAACATAAGATAAATGTAATATAAAGCAACCTAGTGTAAAACTTAATGACCGACACTTGAAATAATAAAGTCTATTCCCAACAGGAACTCTGAAAGAAGAAGTGTATGTGAGTCAGCCAGAGGGATTCATCGGCAAAGATCATCCAGACTACGTCTACAAGCTTAAGAAAGCCATTTATGGTTTAAAACAAGCTCCAAGAGCGTGGTATGACGAACTATCATCTTTCTTGCTCAAAAACAATTTCACCAAAGGAACGGTTGATGGCACCTTGTTTATCAAAAAATTCAAATATGACATTTTGATTGTTCAGATTTACGTAGACGACATTATCTTTGGGTCCACTAATCCGAATCATTCAAAACATTTTGAAAATCTCATGAAAATCAAATTTGAAATGTCCATGATGGGGGAACTAAAATTCTTTCTTGGTTTACAAATACATCAATCCCCTCGTGGTATTTTTATCAATCAAGCTAAATATACAATAGAGATTTTGTAAAAACATGGAATGGAAAACTGTGATTCTGTTGGTACACCAATGGTCACTTCACCAAAAATAGGTGCTGATTTGTTTGGGAAACCCATCGATCCGAAGAAATATCGGAGCATGATCGGTTCTCTCATGTACCTAATTGCTAGTCGACCCGATATTCAATTTGCTGTTTGTTTGTTAGCACGGTTTCAGGCAAAGCCTACCGAACTTCACCTCAAAGAGGTTAAACGGATCTTTCGGTACCTACGAAGCACCACTAACATGGGACTTTGGTATCCGAAGGATTCGGGGTTTAATCTAACAGCATTTTCAGATGCTGACCATGCCGGTGATCTAGTTACAGCAAAGAGTACATCAGGTGGAGCACAATTCTTGGGTGAAAAGCTAGTAAGCTGGTTGTCAAAGAAACATGATTGTACTGCACTATCAACCGCCGAAGCCGAGTATGTGTCTCTATCTGCTTGTTGTGCCCAAGTTCTTTGGATGCTGACACAGCTCACAGATTATGGCTTTACTTTTGACAGAATACCTATGTATTGTGACTCAAAAAGTGCCATAGCCATCTCGTGCAATCCCGTACATCACTCTAAGACGAAGCATATCAAAGTCCGCTACCATTTCATCAAAGAACACGTGGAAGAGGGTACTGTTGAATTATTTTTCGTTAAGACTGATTACCAACTCGCCGATCTATTTACTAAAGCCCTTCCAAAAGAACGGTTTGACTATTTAGTTCGACGAATTGGCATGCGAAGCCTAACTCCTGAAGAGCTAGAACGTCTTCTCGAATCTTCTTGAAAAATGTTTTCAAAATCGCTTCGCTGTAAATATTTTTGAAAAAAACAAAATACAAAATTTGAAAAACTAACAAAAACAAAATACAAAACTAGAAAATCTTCAAAAAATACAAAAATATTCTTCTCACGACATGTCTCTCGTATAAATCAATATTCTGTACGTCTCTAGAAATGTCATTCAACAATGATACGGACATGTACAGATGCTTGAACGGGAGTTCTTTAAAATGTTTTTTTCTAAAACATGTCGTTTCTCAAATGTTTCTTCACTATGGCTTTCGTATACTTCAGTACGAAACCCAGACCCAAATGATGACTTCTGATTGTTTCAAATCAAGGACTCGTATTTTCAAGGACGAAATCTTTTTCAAAAAGTTCGAGTATAAACAAACGAAAAGGATTTCAAACATAAACTCGTTTTTCAAAATACAATTCTTGAGCTCTTTTTCAAGATTGTTCAAAAGATTTCTCAAAATCTTTCAAATGCGTGATCAAGATAACTCCCTCAAAACCCTTAATTGATTTTAAAATGTGCTATCATTAAGGGGGAGTACAAAAACAAAAATGTTCCGTATTCATGCAAAATGAAATCTTTCTTTCTCTCCAAAAAGCTTTTTTACTCAGTTGATATCAAAAATATCACAATATGCTATTTTTGAGGGGGAGAAGACATGATTAAAATGTGATCAAAGATGTTTAAAGATTGTGACTGAATCTCGAAAGAGCTTGACTCAGAAAGTACCTATGAATTGACGAAGCTTAAAATGTCAGTAATTGAAAAGACTTGTCCTGGACGGGTAATAATTTCAAGCTAGTCTAACTAGTGATGTAAGCGTGTCTCGAATAGGACTTGTCTGAGTAGAATGTACCATATCGAGAGACTTTCTTTGGACTTGACCAGGACGGGTAATAATTTCAAGCTAGTCTAACTAGTGATGTAAGCGTGTCTCGAATCGGTCATGTTCACTGAAAGTGGATCAATTCTAAAAGTGCAAACTCCTCACGCATGTGCAAATTTCTAAAAAAATTCATGAGCACATGTGAAGGGGGAGTCCTTCAAAAGAAATGCAAAACTCTCGAAGTGTCAACAATGTGTTTTATTATCATAAACACTTTGAGAGATTTTTCATAAATGGTTTCATGACAATTATAGGATAGTCATGGAGTTATAAGGTGACTAAGGTTAGGAAAAACCGTCCTATGATCCGCTAGAGCCGGAGAGATCTACCCAAAGACAAATCCAATAGATTAGAATTAGAAGTCCTTAGGTATGATTGAAAAAGGGAGAAAAGGAGCAAGGAGAAAGAAGGGGTTGAAGAATTAAAAAGAAAAGTTATGAAAAAGGGTGAAAAGAAATAGCCCTCTGATTCGCCTCAAACGGTCAGATAATTATTGATCAGCCACTTGTGAATGGCCAACTGTAATAGTCAAACAGCTGAGGCAAATGCTTCCGAGGAATACAGTGTTTTCCCGGGTCGTAATGTCCCAACGAGGTTGTGATGGTATTAAAAACGAATCTGTGATTAGTGAATGTGAACAGGAAAGGTATAAAAGTGTGTGTGTGTGTTTAACTAGGGCTTTATAACTTAAATAAACTATTAAAACGATTACGTAAAACCTAGATATCTAAAACGTTAAAACGTACACCAATTTAAAAATCAGACGCGACTGCGTACTGAGAAAAAGGTGAATTTTAAGAAAAATAAACTACAGGGGTTAAAATTGACAATCCTATAAACTTAAACTTAAAATAAAGTTAAATTAAAAAGAAAACTATTTTTAAGATTATTTTATTAATTATTATTAATTATTTAATTAAAAACTATTTAACTATTTAATTAGAAAATAATAAATACTACAAATTAAACTAGAAACTTATAAAAATATTTTCTAAACCTAAAATAGAACTTGAAGAAAGTATAAAAAATAAAAATAAATCTTTTTGTCTTTTTATGAGCTTTTTATTAATTAAAAACTATTTATCTTATTTATATTAATTAAACTATTACAAATTACAAATAATATTAAACTAACTTATAAAATTATGAAAATTTTTATAAATCTAATTAACCATCATAGGAATCCTAAAAAATTATAAAAACTTTATTTTATGTATTTATAAACTAGTTTACTAATTATCATTCTATTTATTATTTAGTTACTATTTAAACTATTTAAATTATAAAAACTATTAAATGAACAGTAAAAATTCTATAAAAATTACTAAAATTATATTATGACTTATAAAAGCTAGGAAAAATATAAAATATAGGTGTTACTATATAAAAACTAATTATGCTATTTAAAATTTATTTATTGATTAATTATTAATAAAACTATTTTTAATTCTAATTAATACTAAAAGACAGAATAAAAATCTGAGAAAATTATTAAAAATACTTTGACCTATAAGGAAATTAATAAAAATATAAAAACACAAATTACTTAATTAAAAATCTAAAAATGAAAATTAAAATTAAATTAAATTAAATAGAAACTATCACTTATTTTTATGTTGGTTTTTCTTGAATTTTCTTTTTCCAAACTATATTATACCTAAAAACAAACAACTTTAATAAAAACAATAATTTTAAAAGCTAAAATTAAGCACTGTGGAAGCTTATTGCTACCACAGTTGACTTTTGTTGACCAAACAAGCTAATAAGCTCAAATGATCTTGTGTGGGACCCACCTTGGTATTTTCTGGTTCTAATAAGTTACTTAGACTTGTCAAAGCTAAAAATGGACAAATAAGCTCAGTAGATAAGCTGATAAGCACAAATAAGCTAATCCAAAACTTGATTTGAACTCAGAATGGGGACAAACTTGATGGGCAAAACTAAGTGGGGTCCACTGGGTTTCAGGTCAAACAAGAAGTCAATCCTAACTCCCTGGTAGGAGGGGGGTTGAGGGAAACTAATTAGAACTACTGGGGCCCACTGGATTGATCACAAATCACCACCAAAGTGGTGGTGATGGGTGAGTTGCTGATGTGCAGGGGAAGAAGTCTTCCCTGCAGTTGTGTTTGGAAGTGAGTGGGGCCCACAGATAAAATCCTAAAAATAGGATAACTATGAGAACTTGTAGATGGGGTGGTATAGTATTACTACAACAAATTTCAAGTCTTAAATCCAACTCCTAAATTCTAAACAATTCGTGGAATTTTTGTAAAAATCTGAGAATGACTATTTTGACTTTTGAATGAAAACCAACTAGTTTGACTAATTTGAGTTTCTAACACTAACTACTGATTAATTAAGTTGTTTTAAGATATAACTAACCTAAATTAAGCTATAACTAATGGATCTAAGCTAATATGATGGGTATGAGATCCCAAATCCTTGACAGTTAACTGTCAAGGGAAATGGACTTGGATTTTGACTTTCTGGTGTTTAAGACCTAGTTTTTAAACTTGATTAGACTTACCTAGACCTAATGTATGTTAACTGATTTAAGAGCAACCACTTAAATATCCAAATACCAACTAAAACAAGTAAAGCCAAACACTCCCTATTGGACTGTTTTGTTATTTAATGAACCAAGTCACACAACTAACCTATTAATCTGATTTCTAAGCATACATTAATCAAAGTTAAACTTATATAAGCATAATTTAACAACTAAATACAACTATAAATAAAAATCACAAAATATTAATAAGAACTGAATAGGAGCTTACAAATTGAGTTTCAAACTGAGATTATGAACCAGGGGATCCAAAACCATCACCTAATGCTCCCAAGAGCTTCTAAACCAGAACATGCCTAATTTCTACTCTTCCTCTTTCTTCTACTTCTTCTGATTCTTATTTTCTATGTTATTGATTTTCTTGGTAATTTCTTCTTTTATAATTTAAACAGATGACTGAGGTTTTCTTAAACTTTTATTAGCTTTGTCAGAGCTTATTAAAGCTTATGAAATAGTTACAATAACAATTAACAACAACCAACAACTTTGTGAGATTTTTGAGAAATTTAGAAATACACAAACTGAGAACCAGACTTAAACTTTTAAATTAACTTTAACTAAAGATTCAAATACATAAGCTTAACTGATACAAGTGTTTTTGATGGAAATTACAACTAAATATAAAAGTTTACACTACTACGATTGGATTAAACTAAACCTACTCTAATAATCTTCAACCACAGCTTCTTTTTCCTTTTAAAGATATTTTCTGAGTTCCCACTAGCTTTCTAACAAAATCCCAGTTGATCTTGACCCTTGGTTTGGCCTAGTTAATCACCACCGTTCAAATTGGCATTTGGCGCCAATTTTCAAGGGTGTCAGTATGGGTTGCGTGGAGAGGTATTAGGGGGTTTGGAGTGTTGTGGACGTGTAGGAATAAGGTGTGAAGGAGTAGGGAGCAAGTTTGGACAGGTGGGGGTTGAGGTGGAGGGGTGGTATTGAAGCAGTGATGGTGGTGTGGGAGGAAGAAGAAAAGCGGGGTAGTGGTTTTTTGTTTGTGGGTTGACCGGGGTTTGACTTTGGGGTGGACTGGGCTGGTGGGCTTGGATGATAAGTTGGGCCAGCTGGATCAGTTAAACAAAAAAGGGTGGGTAGTGGGTTTATTAAGTGGGTTTTATTTTGGGTTTAATGATAAGGTTCGTTTGGTTTTTAGCTTAAATAAACACAAGGACCAATTGTGTAAATATTTGAAAGTCCAGGGGCCTGAAGTGACATCATTCCAAAATTATCCAAAGGGACCATTCTTGCCATGTTTGATAACCTAGGGACCAATGTTGCCAATTTCCAATATTTCATACCCCGAGGACCATTCTTGCCAAGTTTGTAAAGTTGAGGGACCATTTTGCAATTTTCTCAAACTTCTCACATAAGGATCAAACCTGCCAAGTTAGATAAACCAAGGACCATAAATGTAATTATTCTTCCATTTTAAATTTCCAAGGACTATTTATGTCAATTTTGAAAGTTCAGGGACCTGAGTTGTAATTTTGTAACTTTTAACTTTGAAGGATTAAGTTTGACAACTCATGAATCCCTAAGGACTTATTTTGACTTTTTACATGATTTGAACATCTAGGGACTAGTTTTGCCAATTTATGAAACTTGAGGGACTGAAACTGCCAATTATGCAAACTTTGTACGTTTTTCAACTGTTTTTGCATATTTTGCATTTGAAACATATAAAACACACCTTTAAGATATTTTAAGTATTTTGATATATATTTGAGTGTTTTTGTATGTTTTGGCAGTTCAGATTAGTATAAAATGATGAGTATTTAGACACTCATCACCCTCCAAATGTTCAACCTTAGGGCAGACACCGGGTTCAATTCGTATGCTACTGGTCGTTACTAAGGTGACACCGGTATTGAAGATAAAGACGTCATGGACCCAGTGACGCACTGCACTTAACCTTCTAGCCACTCAAGTTCTCTTAAAAGAGCTTGTTTCTTCCTCACAGGGAACCGGTGTAATCTATCGACCTGTCTCTTAGAGATGGTTGATATTGAAACATGAGACCTCTCCCTAACCTCCGCATAGGAAACCAAATGTGCACTTATCGAGTCTAGAGCCCCGAGATTCATCAAAAGATCTCATAGGAACACATAATATTCCTACACTGGTTGTTCATCATTAAGGACGCCAGATGTAAACTTAAGTGTCCTATGCAGATCTTAGCAATTTGCCAGAACATTTATGAGAGGATTCACATTTGTGATTCTCAATGATTGAATGGAAATTCCTGCCAGGGTCAACATCAAGCAGCCCTGACAGCAGGTCACTTCGGTATTCCTTTATGGGTTACGCTTAGTGTTCGCGGTGGTTTCAAATGGTCTACAGTCGTGGAGTGATCCCCAGCGACTCACCCAGTCATTGAGCTACTTAGTAGGTCTTGTAAGCTCCCTCGGGAGTATCTGACATGGGAACGGCCTTGGTAAGGGTTAGAAGGAGTCTTCACACTATGTTGTTGACGATCTCTAATTCGAACCTGTAAGTACCGGTTGATTTATTGCTAACTGTTTTCATGTAGCTACACATCACCTCCATGGCGTCAGATTCCGCATGCTCATACATACATCTGGAAGTTAAAGAAAGCTCCCTCAAAGATCTATACAACACAAAGTTCAAAGAAAGATTCTACGCCAAAAAGAAGAATCTACAAAGCATAAAGACTAAAGATCAAAGAGAAATAAAGGGAACTACGTGCATATGATTGTCAAAATCCAAAGATGTATGAGCATGTTGGAATGGCAGACAACCACCACAGACGCAGAAGTGACGAAAGGCACATTGCTCCATATCACAAAGGAACAAAGAATGATGAAAAGTCAGTCATCAAAGATCACAAAGCATGAAGGAACAAAGATTAAAGACTATTCTTCAACAACACACAAAGTTTAAGAAAAAGATCAACAGAAGATCTAATCACGTGGAGCATCATTCGAATGACCACCCCTTAGGGGGAGATTGTTAGCATTAAATATATATATATATATATATATATATATATATATATATATATATATATATATATATATATATATATATTAAAAAGTGATGGTCATTCTCATATTATAACTTTGTGTCGTTTGTTAAGGTATGTAAGAGGATAGTCAATGGGCTCATGGACTTGGTAAGCTAATATGTTATATGCAATGTTATATAAGCCTTATTATCTAATCATGTAACCAAGTCCAAGCCCAAGCCCAAGCCCATAGAAAGCCTTTAGGGCATCTCATGTAACCAACTATTTAAACACCTCAAAGGCTCATTTGAGGTGTGTGCTTGTGTGTGTATTGTGTGTGTTTTTAATAAAAGTTCTCTTCATCTTTATACTCTCTTTTTCATATACTAACGCCATACATATTCATACAAGTCACCATCTTTACTTCATTTACATGCTATATTTGTGATAAAGTTGATAGTTTTATGGTCCAACAGATCGTCCCTGTGGGAAAACCTTTGATGTAAGTATCGTCCTCACAGGGACGATACTTACACCAAAAATTTACCCAAAAAGGACGATATTTGCACCAAAGGTTTCCCACGGGGACGATCCTTCCACTTTTGTAATATTTGGGACGAAACATACAATTTGGCCAAACTTTAGGGAAAATTTATGCAATTTACTCTAAATTAAATAGAAAATCTTTCGTAAAAAGTAGTCCAGATTTGGTAACCAGATTTCAATGGCAAAAAACTCATCTTATATACTAAAAACTTAAGTTGTTTTATAAATGCAAAGTGCTCACAATAAATGTTTCATGAATTAAAAGTAAAATGTGGAGGCTTCATGTGTTAGTACATTGATTTAATAGTCATGTATAAGGGTAAGTACATAAGATTAGTGATTCAAGTAATTGAAAAAATTTGTACGGTACAAGGTAGTTTAAGAAACATCAAAAGTATATCAATTACACAATATTGGGTGACTTAATTTAATGTGCAAAAGAATTTGTGCACAAATTGTAGTACGGTACATGGTAGTTTAAGCAACATGAAAAGTATATCTTCTATACTATCTAAAGATTAGAGTGCTTAATTTAATGCGCAAGAGGCATTGTGCACAAAAGTTTGTACGATACAATATGTTTTGCATGAGGAATCGTGCACAAAAGTGTGTACGGTACAACATGTTTCAAGCCATCTCTAAACCTCAAAGAATACAAACCAAAAATGCCATGAATGCATAAATTAAACACACCAATTAGTGGTTAGTCTTTCTACCTTCCAATCCATGAGTTACAAATATTTTATCAACTATATAATGTGTCAAAAATCACACACAACAAACCACAACTTCCTCCACACCACGTGCACATTGGGCTGCAACTTATTATGGTGATAAAGTAAGAATCATATCGTCTTACTCATTTAGCATATTGATTTATATTATTTTATGTAAATTTCATGTGTGTTTTCGGTGTGTAAGAATGTAGGATATAAAGATGGTGCTTAGGAGGTTTGGTAGTAACATCATCTTCTCTCATGGTTTAAGAGATCCTACACATAATTGTCTTATCAATTAAGTGGAATATGCACGAACATTTTTACTTTGATCGAAAATGCAATATATTGATTAACTGTATTTAAGTTACTAATGATCAACTATATTGATTAACTGTATTCGTTAGCAAGAAAGTTTATTGAAAATAATGAGACGAGCATTCAATTTTTAGTCAATAATTATTACTACACTTTGTTAGTGCATTTCAATATTTTTGCTCTTAATGTAGTTTTTTGTCTTGCGGTGTGTTAATGTCACTTTCTTAATTAAACATCTTGGAATATTGCGTGAGTTTGATATTTGATATGACTGTGTAAATTATGTCGATGTTACATATTAAAAATGGTAGTATATAATAAAAATATCTTCACACTATCATCTTAAGAATAAGAATCTTCTAAACCGAAGAAGTATATAAAGGAGAAAAAAAATTGTATTTCAAATGTTATCCTACATCTATCACGAGGTAAGCATTATTCGTTTGAGTTTGAGATCATGTGATTCATGTTATCATACTGTAAATACCTAGAGTGAGTTACTAATTAATGCTCCAAATTCGATATTATAGTTATGGAAAAATATTGTAATAATGCATTAATTAAAAAATAATTTATGTAACTTACTCATATTAAAATATTACATATGAAAAGCCTCATTTAAATATAACATTAAAAAAAAAAAAAAAAAAAAAAAAAAAAAAAAAAAAAAACCTCTTCACATTAAAGAAAGAGACCGAGAAGTCACGAAAATTATATCAAGAACAAAACATGCAAAACGCCAATGAACAACAACAAGAAGAACAACAACAAGAACAATGCCATGGCTACCAGCGTCAATATAGATGAATACTTAGCATTCATATTAATAGTACGTTACAAATTAAACATGCAATATTTTACTATACAAATTATAATTTATTATACGAATTATAATTTATACTCTTGAATATACTAATTACTTTAATATTTTATGTTTTTATAGTTTTGTTAAAAAGGAAATTTGTTTTATAGTTCGCTTTTAATAGTGTAATTTATTTGAATAACGAAGTCCGTCTTTCACAAAAAATGAGAGTTTCAAACATGAACCGAAAATTAGTCCAGAACATTACAAAATATATATATATATATATATATATATATATATATATATATATATATATATATATATATATATATATATATATATATATATATATATATACTAGATTTCAAGGCCCGCCCGATGGGCGGGCATGACTTATAATTATCGTTGAAATGCATTAGTTAATGCCCAATGGGCGGGCATGACTTATAAATATCGTTGGTTTATTTTTTTTTTTATAGCGAAAGAATGGTGTTAAAACTTGGTTAGAAAGTGGACATGTTGAAAGAAAGGATCGTAAGCTTTAAAAATGGAATTAAGTTTGTGGTAAAGTTGTCGTATGCTTAAGAAAGCGTTTTGATCATGTTTTCTTATATATTCAAATTTAGCTGTAGCCCGTCCAATGGGCAGGCTACACTTATGAATATCATTGGATTAAGAACAAATAAGAAATATATGTTTATTGAATATGAGAGAAAAAAGTTACAAAGTGGTCCGCAAGAACAACATATACTACCAAATAAACATAAATGCGAAATAAAGTTTGTTTGTATACAATATTTGTTGTTGATTTTTTGTAATTACCAACTTTATCACAACAAAGAATTTCCAATCCATTTATGCTATTTTCTGCACAGATTTTTGTGTCAAACAACTCCTGTTGGTTTGTTAATCGCAGGGTACGTGAACAACAGGACTAAATTATAACACATTAAAGTCATGATCATGTACACATGACCTATTCGAGCAGAGAATATAAAACGTAAAGTAGAAAAAAGAAATAGAAGGTGAAGGATGGGTGTACTTAAATTCATTAATATTCATACACATGACCATTTTTTCAAAAATATTTTCCTATTGTGGTTGTTCATATTTCCATTATAAGTAGGAAAAAAATGAACACCTAATGATATTTTGGTATACTTTCTATGAATATGACAACAAACATAAAAGAAGAATTTAATGATGGTGGCTGATGATGACAAATGTTTTATTAAGAAGTAATTATAAGTGTCCTTTCAAAAAATGCTTATAAGAAACGTACTCTTCGTGTATTAACGTGTGTGCCCCCAATAGGCTCACACATTTCTAGTCGTATAACGGCTAATCTAACTACCATAACCCAACATATAAGTGACCAAGTTCATAGATTTTTTACGATAATAGAACAGGCTAATATAGTTGAACAAAACATATGATAAGGTTTTCATTATCTAAAAAAACATACCCCTTAGAAAGTTTAGCAGAGAATGCTTTGAAACCTCATGAGCATGTTTGTTGATTATGTCTACAGTCTTGACGCACGGCCATTTTTGGGTAAATAAAGGTAACCTTCATGAAATAAACACACAACATGAAATTGTAAAAGTTAAAGCATTAAAGGCCATTGTAAACGTTCTCTAAGTGTTCTCGATCTCTTCATCGAATATAAGCCTAAAAGGCCCTTCGTGTTTCCAACAGGCTCCACATTGTCATGTAGTTCTTGAAAGGTAATCGTTAGCGGTACAAAAGATACGTAACACTATCTTTCCTGTAAAAATATACGTTATATAAGATATATAGCCAATGGGAAAAATGTTACAACAATGAGATGGTTTCATACCTAGCTTGCACATGATTTATTGGATGACGAATGAATGATATTAGGGAATTTAAAAAAAAAGTATGTGATATAAGCAGAAAAATTGCATATTCATGTTGAATAAATAATTAAAAGATATATACCTCAGTTCAACATGGTCTGGTAATATTTGAAGAAGGTTATCACTAAAGCTTATTCATTGAAAACAAATTAAATAGAACATAAGTTCGCTAAATTTCATTTTTTATGCGAAAAACTTCTCAATTTGTTTATTTTAGAATGCAAGTTATTCTTAAATAATACAACTCTTGTAATCTCTATTTCAAAAAAATCAGGAACAGCCAAAGTGGAGCAACCCATTTTGACCCATTACTCAACACGCCCGTTCTGCCTTTTTTTATACTTCTAACCATAGCTTTAACGACACATTGATAATTATTTAGTACTCAAACGTCTTATGTCAAATACCAATAAGCAATGTCAAGCACCATGTGAATATTATATCTTGGAATCAAATATTCTTATGCAATATACCTATGCCTTGGACGAAGTCGTGATAAAGCTTGTTGCTGTTCAAAGATTGCTATTCCTCGTGACCTCAAACACTCGCCAAGCTCATTCTTGATTGACGCATGTTGCTTGTAAAATCTATAATACTGCCTCTTGCTCGCCGAGCCAGAGTCCCTAATTTCACATGAAACACTGGTGTATCAATCATGACTTAGACTTACTGTTGACTTTATTTTAACAGCATTCACTTTTTGCTTCAAATTAGGATCAAGAGAAAGGAACTTACAGTGAACTTACATTAGGATATGTGAAGAATATTTAATTGTTTGTCTGATGTTGACACCAAGAGATTAGTTAACCGCCTATCGGCACACTCCACAGCTGCAACCGCGCCCTCCTCACTTTTCGATCCAGATTCAAACCCATTCAGCATTGGCCGGGCTTCAAGATCTTTGACTTTGTAGAATGCTAGTGAAAGGTTTCCTTGAAAAGGGGTTGCACAATAAAGTTAACAGTTACCACAAACAATTTTAACAAACATAAAAAAACTACAAAACAATAGTTAACTAAAAAGGGAGTGTTTGGAAGAGCTTTTTTGAGCACATAATTTAGCAAGCAAACATCCGTTACTGCACAAAATTCAGCAACAAAACGAACTCTTAGAAATACTTTTAACAACCCTTTAAGATCCAGTTTTCGCATAAAATGGAAGAGCTTTTCTGATCACATAATTTCAGCAATCAAACTATTGTTACTGCACAAAATTCAACAACAAAACGACCTCTTGGAAATACTTTTAACAACCCTTTAAGATCAATTTTAGCACATAAAAGTTTAGAAACTAAAAGAAATTCACTATTAGGAAACATGCATGTCATTAATTTTGATCCTTTTACGCCATTCTGTAGCATAGTGCTTAGAGCTTTGGCTGTTAGGCTTCTTATCAGAATTTGTAGTCTTAGATTTATTCGATATAGCACTATGACATTATAGGTGAATTTGAACAAATTAACTTTTAAACATCATCTGTGAACAAAGAAAATAAGAAATGACAGTAAAAATCAATCAATAAAATAAACTTATTGCAGTAATGAACAACATATATTTGTAACTCATCTGTAGCATGGTGGGAATAAGTTTGATGTATTGACAATGTATACCATAAAAAGAGTTAGATTTTACTGAAATCTACCCAACGTACTTGTGGATTTAAAATAGCATTCTTCACACCAAAACAAAATGAACATTTTCATTTTTAATCCTGAATAACCTGTGTGCTTTGTGTCCGACACCATTTGCTCTACATCTTTCTGTACTTCCTAGATATGAATTTATCACTTTCACTCTTAAATTTGATGGAATGACAATTCCCAAGACTTCTTGAAGCCGCTTTATAGAGGCTGTAGTTCCTAATCCACAGAAAAGGAGGGCACCATCCTCTGTCCCACCTAAGCATTTCTTTACAAACTCAGCTGCCTAAAAAACAGATCAAAATTTATAGTCACATCCATTGTATTTCATGGGTCACCAACCAAGTTATGTTAATAGTGTGAATAGTAGTAATAATAACAACTACTAACTCAAGAATTATAAACATAACACATATTAGAAAATTGAAGTGCAAATAGATCTTAGTTTTCTACGATCGTGAACATAGGTCTAAGAATTTCCTACCTCTTCCGGCTATGGCCTTTTCGGTTGACTTATAAGTCTGATACATTGCTTGCCGGCCCATGCATAGCAACACAAAGACCTGAGTATATGATAATGAAACTGGTAACTTCTCCTGGAATTAGAGATGTGCAAGGGGCAATTTGAGATATAAAATCTGTCAAAACAAAACAAAAATAATAATAATAATAAAAAAATACATCATATGTGGAAAGATGACTTAAAAATCATGAGCCAACATTTCAGACTTCTTTGTAAACCAAAATCCTTTAGAATGCCTTATTCAAGTATGATTGTATTAACTAACCAGATGATGATCAGCAAGGTGGTTCACGTAAGCTTCCAGCCTTCTCATACTCATTTGAGAGTTAATGATATCATCATAAATACCATGTGAAATGGTTGATGAGGGCTCAACTTTTGCGAAGTGAAGTTTTGGATCCAATATACAAAAAATAAAAAAAAAATTAAAAAAAAAAAAAAAAACAAAACAAAACAAAAAAAAACACCAAGATTAATCAATATAATTCTGTCAGAGGCTAACATAAAACGACGACAAAAAAAATTCTTACCACTTGGAATGCTACCATCTTTGAGATCCTTTAACATGTTATCTCCACTTTGTCATAGTTGTAATAAACTTAAAGTCAGAACAAATCCTAAAGATAATGGAACATGTGTTTGAGTTAAATGAAGTCACCTGAAAGAAAGAGGTCTGAGATGGGTCAAGACTGGTGTTGACTGGAGGAACAACCACATCGACTGGAGCCACCAGACCCACACGAGCAGGAGCTCCAACCTGAAATAAAAAGTGGAAGAATTTCACAAACCCACAATTGCAGAATAAATACTTGCAAATTATACCATTAAGCAACATAAAGAATAAACAGAAAGACCAAAGTTGAGAAAACCAGTAAAAGTTTATACATAATATAATTATAGATTTAGAGTATATAAAACAAAAAAATAAAAATGTTGGAATAAACAAACTAACAGATAAATATTCAGTTTCAAGAATAAGAAGTCATAAAAGAATTAAAATATGAAAAGCTTGCAGTCCTAGCAATCACTCTCATCTATGCTATAATCCTATCTTAAAAGTTGTGGCACCACATTGGCAAAAACAAATCTTTGAGGGTTGGGTGTCCTTACAGTAGTTGTTTGTATATAAATATATCATTGCAAATAAAATCCATACATCAAAAGCCTTGTGTTAAACCCTATGCATTCTTATTATGTTAAGTCCGTCAAGACTGAGATGGAATGGTGAAAATAAACAATGAAAAAATCTTTCATAGTTTTGTGTTCTCTCTTCAGTGTCATCTTTTTAGATTTTTTTCACACCTGCTATATAATAAACGTTACAGATTAAGTTAGTCTTGTCTTGAGTTCCTCATAATCTATGGTCCCTGGTTTAGGTAATAACCTACAGCTAAGTGGGGGTTGGTTAGGCATGAGCCCTGCATAAGGGTACTGTCCGAAATTCACAACTGTATGGAGTGCAGAAGCTACGCATATGATGCTGGTGCAAGACTCAATGAGTTATTAACGTGTGTGCATATAGCAGCTAAACAGTTTGGCGTGTTTAGGTAAAGATGCTTACATGAATATAATAGAGTAAGCAAACACCTGTTCTTATATTTTTTTAAGTAGAGAAGCAAACAAATCAATCAATCCCAAACACCCCTTAATATTCCCTTAGAAATATGCATATAAGCAAGTTCGTTCACTAAGGCTGAAAAGCAAGCAGGTAACGGGCCAAACCGGGTGTTTTTACCCATTTAACATATGTGTAATATGGATAGAACGATAAAAAAAATATGTTACCTACATGCCTTGACTATTGAATCATTCGCAAGTATGAAAGCTTTATCATGTGGTGTCACGTTCTTGCAATTGATGTTTGCAGCAAATGGCCTGAAACCAAACATCTAATCCACACAAGCAAGTATAAATGTTTACAAATAAAAACGTCAAATAGCAATTATCATACAATTACCTAGAAACAATCAATTATTTTAAGACGGTTTACATAGTCAAAAGTTATCGTGTGGTACATAAGGGAGTTTGATTCAGGAAAATAAACAAATAATATAGTTAATAGATAAACTTCAGTTGCTTGTTAGCATGAAAAACTTACGTCGTTGCCAAAAGGATTATTACCCCACGGACCAAAATCTGGACCACCTCCACGACCACCTACACTTGCTTCATAATTTTCATGGCCAGGCTATACACAATATATGCACCATTGGTATCCAAATGCACGTCGTCACCTACAGAAATAATGACAATTTCACTATACTTTAGAGCTTGCTGAAGCATATGCATGTAGCAATTCTAGTGTCATTTACTGCATTACATAGTCGAAATATATGTTCATTTAAACTTAGAAATCACATTCGAATTATATTTTGAGGCGTAGAGCACTTTGTAAATTTAACTGTTTGGGTTTTATTGTGCAGATTCTGAAAAACACCTGCACCCGCGTCTATCCGATAAAGTGAGTCATTTACAAAAAAATCGGTAATAAGGGTGCTCGTTATGAACATCTAGAAAAGGCAAACATGAAAACTGTGAGGATATGCTGTTCTCTTCTACACATATCAGAAACAGCTCAAAGATGTATTTGCAAGTTGCTCTAATTGTTCTTTTTGTTGTTCTTGCTATTGTACTGAAAGCAATTCATATACATACAAATTCATTGTTTAACATACCTTCGCACGATAGACGTTTCTGTCAGTTATGTACGTGCAACACGGAGCATCCATTTTTATGCTTTTCGGTGACATTTAATACAATAGCAAGTCATTGGTCTTCAGTAAAATTTAAAGAACGGTTTAAATATAATATGTAGCAAGTAGAAAATGTATACAAATAAATTTGCAAACCTTGATTGATAAGTTGATTCAATCTGCTGTTGGCACCACGGCTTTTAAAGTGGTCGCCGTTTCTTTTTGCGTACATTTAATACCTGAACGGCCACGGGATTCAGTAAAATCCAAAATGAGTCGTACACAATCAAGTATTCAAATTATGTATTACTATTAATAGTCATCATACGTACCAGTATACAGCATAGCTGAACGTTCAGTCGGTATGTATGTATCTGTCAAAGTATTGCCAGAAACCGTGTGCCAAAGAGACATTACTCTTAGGCATTAACAAATATGGCAGTAAACAAAGGGCATATGCCATATACGATTCATAACAATCGTCAGTAGCAGTTACAAAAAGAAAGTGGAAAAGCAGAAAACATAAAACGAAAGTTGTATAGAATAACAACAAATATCACCTAGAAAAAAACTGTCGGCATACAAAAACCCTAGACGCCAAAAATGTGAACGCCAAAATAAGTACTACGGAACTAAAATAACACATCGTGGCAAGAATAAACAGGCATATAAATAGCTGTGAGAACTTGTGAATAAATTTGAAGACAAACATGATACCTTATTGTGATTTGATAAACACAATAAATAAAATTATGCACAAACCTGACACAATTTTTAGCCCATTCATTCATAGCTCACAAGCTTGATTCATTCCGTCCCTTAAAGATGTAATGAGTGCCATATCTGATTCTTTCATGTCATAAAGACCTTTACATTAATGGCTCAAGTATCCTTATTGTCTTTTTATATGAAAGTCAGTAAACTACAAAAGAACTTGCAATATAAGAATGGAACATACCGATTGTGTCAAGGGCTCGAAGAACCAAATAGGAAACGCAAACCTGCATCAGGAACTTGCTAAAAATAGAATGAGGAGCTAATGAGAATAAAAAAATAATCAATATATGTAAAAAAAATATATAATTTAGAAGATTTAATATAAACTGGATCAATGCAATGTTGTGTTTCACAGTAAGAAGATAAACAAAACTAATAATCAGATATTTATATTCAGGACAAATTTTAGACACGCGTAAATCATATACAAATTTTAAACATATACAAATAATGAAAAATTATATACAACCTAGTGACCTACCATATTAGTAAAGTAATGAAAATCAAACCTGAATAAAGAATCGTTGGCGTTGCGTCTTGTTAACAAATCACTAAACCAAAAGCAAAACAAAACAATGGATATCCACGTTTGGATACCATTATTAGTAGGATATTTGTCATAAACAGAGAATAAACATTGATTCTAAAACACCAATTATCGATTTTCATTTAGTGCTTAATTCATGCAGAATTCGATTTTCAAGACACGATACTTTTAGATAAACAGATATTAGAGACAACATTAATGTAGTCCAGTATATATAAAACGAATTTAAGTCACACTTACATGAGATGAATGGAAGATGGGACATGAGATGAATGGAAGATGGGCCAGAAAACACAACAACTTACTGAGCTTGCTGAGATTCACACTTGTATAACTCCTTCCTGCAAAAAAACTTATATAAACCAATAACAAAACATTACAAAACGCCTGAATAACAAAAAGCTTAATAAACCAATCACAAATCATTTAAACTAAATAAAACTCATCAAGAAATCATTGTTTTAAGATTCATTAACACCACATGTGCTCAAAGAAGACGAATAACATGAAGTTTTAGCATTAGGGTTTTCAAAGAGGCTTACCTTTTTTTTTAATAAATCGTAATAGAGAAAAAAATATGCTAGGGTTTTATTTAGCTAAATGGTATAAATAATACCATGAAGTAGCTCAAACCAAACAAACCACATACAGATGCTACTGACACAAACCCTCATGCTCTCAGCTACATAAAATACCAACATTATATTAAAGCTTACCTTATGTGACTATTGATAATTCTTAGCCGAGGTTTCAATGATTCGAGCTTGAGATACCTGTTCAACATAACACTATGAACATCATGGTCTTTATTGAGGGAAATACATAAACTGTATATCGAGTCCTTAGCCGTAATACAGCTTAGTATGTATATGAGATGCCTGCTAATACCTGAAATTTAGAAAGAAAAGGTAAATAATAATCAAGATTCAAGAATGAATTTAGTCAAGCTTTATGTTCAGTAATCAAGAATGATTTAATATGCATGCGTGAACAGAAACTACAACAAAAAAATTTATCAATTACAAAAGTTATAAACAAATATCTACAACTAAACAAACGTTATAAAAAAATTATGAACATCATAAATCATTAAAGAAGGAAAAATAAAAAGTATCGATCATTATGCAGGAGGGAGGAAAGCATGATATTTAGGGTTTTGATAAAAAGTTATTATGAATGAATTAGAATTTTTTTGCGTAAAATTATAAATGGATAATATGTTCGGAATTATTATTGGATTTTTGTGTTTCTATTTAGTGCCTTTATCAATTTTGATTTGGAAACTGAATTACAAAAGTTGGATTACTCAAGTGGTTGAGATGTTTGTTTATTGTTGGAGACCACCCATGTTCGAATCCTGCTAGATCCATTTTTTAATTCCGAATTTTAATCCATTCAAAGTATGCTTACATGGCACAAATTAAAAATTATTGATTTAATTAAAAAAACGAATTTAATAATAAAAATAATAAAAATTACATTGTGATGACATGGCAGATGACATGGCTGAAATTGAATTACTGGGCATTGACTGGACAATGACTGGGCATTTCCTTCAAATGCCTCCTGTTATATATAATGTAGAGATTAGATCCAACCTGTGTGCATCGCATGGGTCCTGAAGCAGTCCAAACCTGTGTGCATCGCATGGGGATGAATATAAAAGGTCTCCAACATTAATGTCATCGCTTCATATTTAAAATAATTTATGTAACTTATACATATTAAAATATTACATGTGAAGAGACTGTTTTCAATGTAACGTCTTGAAAAAAATTTCTTCACATATACTCTTTTAATGTCAATAAACTATTTTAAATGTGTGATATGCTTGGAAATGTGATACCATCACAACTTAGATATATAATGACGAAAATAAGTGCCGTAGATTACACTATAAAAACTTATATACAGCCCATGTGTAACTCAATAAAGTATTTTAAATACGTATAAAGCTTAGCAAATGTGTGACACCATGACAACTTAAATATAAAATGACGAAAATAAATACCGAATATTATGCTATGAAAACTTCTATACAGCCCATGTGCATCACACGTATTTTAAATCTATGAAAACTTCTATACAGCCCATGTGCATCGCACGGACATTGTTGATTATCATAAGAATTAGTTATAACTTAGCCGGATGTATTAATATTAGTTAGTTCCAATAAAAAACGATAGAGTCAATACCAAAATAAATAGACAAAAAATGTTACGTAAAAAATACATCTTTAAAGATTACATATCAATAAACAATTTTAAATACGTATCATGCTTACAAAATGTATGCTACCATGACAACTTATATATATAAGGACAAAAATACGTCTCGAATATAAAATGACGAAAATAAAAGACGGATATTAAACTTTGAAAACTTCTATACAGCCCATCTGCATCGCACGGGCTTTCAGAGTTTGCTAAAATAACAAAATACGACATATTAAAAATATCACCTTGAATAATGAATATGATGCGTAGGGATTGCACCAGGCTTTACCTCTCAAGGGATCTTGAGAAGCTTACAACCCCCACCAGGCAGTGTGTTGGAACCATAGTTTTACTATTTTATGAAGTCTCGGTCATTTGTAATAATGCTAGGTTGCTTAGTTATTATTTACTATCATTTACATTTTGTATTAAGTTTACTAGGCTTAAGAATGAGGTCCATGGGCCTCAAGCCCATACGTTTCATGTAAAGGGAAGGAGTAGGAATGTTGCCCTAGCTCCTTTCCTATAAATACTAGTCTTAGGCCTCTTGTAAACTTGGTTGGTTATTTGAAAACATTAAGGAAACTCTTGCATTTCACTTTCTCAAATTTCTCATAATCATCCCACTCTCATTCTCATCTCATTTCTCTTATCATTATACTTGTGTTTACATAATGGTGACCTAACAAGTGGTATCATTCGCTAGAGGAAGGTGTAGTTCTTGTTTTCATTGATTTCTATCTTAAGAATTCGCTTTTTACTTATCGAATTTTTTGTGAAATTTTAAACTTTTGCTTTGTTTCTTGGTTTTTCTCACATCTTTGCTTACAAACTTGTGTTTAAAATCAAAACAAACCATAAAGTTACAAACTTTTACATAAATATTCGATTTAGCTTCCTTGTACTTTTATCGAAATTTTTTCAAGTTTGAAATTTTTCTTAAAGTTTTCTACTTTCTTTAAGATCTACTCATTTTATACACAAAAGTACAAGTATCTTGAAATTAAAACGAATTTAAGGATTGCTTTCTTTGACAAACAAATATTACACATTATCGAGAACCTACAAGTTCCCTTCTTCGAGATCTTCTCAAAGTGCACTACCTCGACTTCGTTTGTGTGGACTCGGTATTTTCTTTCTTGTATAAGAAAGTTAAGTACTTCGACTTTTGGGAAAGTTTTTGAAATTGTATAATTTCGAAAACCGGTTTTATCGCAAAATTTTGTGTATTTTTCGAAAAACTTCCATTTTTTCGAAATCACAAAGTTTTTCGAGAAAGTTATTAAAGTTTTCGAAATCTTAAGTTTTCGAAAAATCTGCCAAGTTTCGAAATACTATTTTTTCGATAACCTGCAAAATTATCGAAATCTTATTTTCTCGATAAAACTGAAAAGTTTCGAAATCTTTTTCTCGATAAGATCCACAAAGTTTTCGAAAACTGTATTTCTCGAAAATCTGCCAAGTTTCACAAAACATATTATCGAAATCTCATATTTCGCAATTTGAAGTTGTGCTAAGTTTCTCGATAATTGGATAATTCTACACTTTCTACAAGATCCATTTCTACACAAGTGTTCTAAGATGTCTCAGCCACCGAATCACTACTTTCCTCATGTTCAACAACAAACACCTCAGCAACAACAACCTCAGCAGTATCAGCAACAGCATTACCTTCCGCACCAGATGAATCAACAACCTCCTAAATACAATCCACAACAACATTACCTTATGATGCAACAACAGCTCATTCCTCAACAACAACCATATCAAGTGCCACTACAAAACACTCAGTTTTCCTCCAAACAACCTCACTGGTTTGACAGAATGTGTGAAGTTATTACAACTCAACAATCCCGACATGAGGCAGGATCACTTGAGACACCTCCAATGCTAACACCTAGTAACTATGTGCAATGGTCAAGTCGATTCTTACGCTTTCTTGAACTTAAGAAACCTCATGGGCACTTCTTAAAGCAAGTGATACTTGAAGGACCATTTGAGTGGCCAACAAGATTTGAAGCTGGTGATCCAAATGCTGATCCTCCACGTCCTCCTGGTGATAGACCCCTTCCAGAAACTGCACTCACTGAAGAACAGAAACTACATCGTGAAGCTGATCAGTATGCAATGGCTTATATACTTCAAGGTATACCCAATCCGATCTATCGCAGTGTCGATGCTCAGAAAACAGCCAAAGCAATGTGGGAACACGTTCATCTCCTCATGGAAGGCACTCAATTGAACAAAGATGACATGGAATCCAAGCTTTACATGGAATACACTGACATCACAATTGAACCTGGAGAGTCACTTGAATCCTACTATCATCGTTTCACTAATGTGGTTAATGATCTGGAACGTCACAAAATCACTGTACCAAGGATCGCTGTGAACTCCAAATTTGTGGGTAGTCTTGGCCCTGATTGGCATAAATATGTGACATTTGTTCGTCAAACGAAGAATCTTCATGATGCTCCATATGGGTTGTTGTATGATTTTCTGAAACACCATGAACCTGAAGTGGAAAAAGATAGAGCTTTACGAGGAGGATACACACCAACTTCAACACCAAATTCTTTGGCTCTCGTAGCTCAATCTCCCTATGCTCCACCACCAATGTCAAATCATGCATATGTTCAAGAGCAGAACTACTTCAGTTATCCACAATCTTCCACCTCGAACCAAATGATCCCTTATGATTCATCTCTACAAGATTCTTCTACTCAACTTGTTCCGTCAAACAACAATGATGTTGTGTACTACTCCAACTCCAATGATGATGACGATGATGACTTTAATACGTTGAATCAGGGACTTGCTCTTATTGCTCGTGCATTCAGCAAATTCTCCAACAAAACAAACAACCGTCAACGTTCATCTTCAAACACAAGAAATCAAGCTGTTGTTAATGATGGAAGAGTGGAAATTCAGAATCGTAGCTATGGTCGATCTAGTTCAGGAAGCTCTTCAGGAAATTATGGGAATGGTCAAAGGTTTAGTAACAATACCGGGTTCAGAAACAACTCAGCATCTCCTCAACAAAGGTCTGACTCAGTTGCTACAAGGAACTCCAGCTCAGGGAATGCAGTTTGGTGCTACAATTGCAATGAACAAGGTCATATAGCTACAGCATGTCCCAAACCGAGAACTCGGGGAAGTAAGTTTCACAAGCAGGCATTACTCATGGCTCTTCAAGATGAAAAAGATGGACATTTCCCAGAACAGGACAACAACTTCTTGGCAAATGTGAACAACGATGATGACATGGAAGATCTGGAAGCCAATGCTGCTGTGATGCTTATGGCCAACATGCAGGAACTTAAGCTCAATGATTCAGGTCCAGTGTATGACACTGACGGCTTGTCTCAGGTACATGACCTCAATGCATGCTTTATTAATGAAATAGTCTCACCTTCTGCTTATGAATCAGATATGGCGCAAGTTGTTCCATCTATATCATCTTCATCCTCTCAAAAAGATGAACAAATAAGCACAGTTGTCATATTTGATGATGACACAGTTGTTTCATTTGATGATCCAATTGAGAATGATAAACATGATAATTTAGAACAACATGAACCATCATTTGATCCAGACCCTGACCTCATATTGTTATCTAAACAACTGGATGCTCAACAATTGCAAATAATCAAATGCAACGAGAAAAACAAAGTTTTAAAAGAACAAAATGCGTCATTTGCAAGAGACATTGAGTGTTATAAAATTCAGCTTTCAAATCAAGAAGAAAAGATTAAACACACTAAAAGTTTTGAAAAAGCTTTTCAAGATTCTTACAACAAAGAACAAGATCTTCAACGCAAAATACAAGATTTAATTGAGTCACACGGAAAGTTGATTTCGAAACTTGAAAGTGAGAAGGGTGAATTGAAACAACAAGTTGAATGTCTTCAAACTGAACTTTCAAAAACAGAAACAAAATTGTCAAGTTGTCAAAAAGATTTTCATGAACATAAAATACGGAAAAGGAAGTACATAGACAACTTACTCGGTGATATTGTTGATCTTGAAAAACAACTCAAAGAATTTCGTCACATTGTTTACAAACACGGGAACTCTGTCACAAAATTCAGAAATTTACTTTAAAACCGAGACCCAATTGCGGATATGCACTTGGTGATTACAATTCAATGTTTCTACACACGGCATTCAAAGAAATTCCAAAAATTTACAGTATGGATTATTTTCTTGATAATACGATTGTGCGTGCTGTTGTTTTTTATACTGAGGAAGAAGAAGAACTTGAAGACGAGAGTCGATCAAAAATGAGTCAAGTTCAATATTGGACACCATATGACTATTCAAAAGCTCCTCCAATTTCAAAATCTTTTGTTACTCAAAAAGAATTACCTGAGAAATCATGGTTTATCGAAGAGTCATATGTTTCATCTCACAATGCGGCTCCTGTCCCACCTGTAGCTCAAATAAATGGTCCTTTACCATCATCCGGTGAACTTACACGTTTACCAAAATGTCGTGTCTTAAATTATTTCAAAACCTTTATGGAAGACATCGATATTTTGGAGGAAACAATTGAACGCAATTCAGAAATAAAAATTGAAACTTTTCAATCCGCTTACGAGCGAGAAAAGAGAGATATTTTTCAAAAACAAATGAAACCAATTGTTCAACACCTTCATCTATGTGCTACACGTTGGGATCAGGAACTTCAAAAGGAGGTCAAAAATATGATAAACGTTTTTGATACTGCTGAAAATGAGATTTTGGTCCAAAAGCTACAAACTAAAGTTTTCAAAAATGATGCTGATCGACTCTTGGAACAAGTTCTCTGTGCTGATATTTTGTCTGTTATCATGAATGATCTCTATAAATCTGGTACTTCTATGCTTGTAGATGATCTCTGTGTTGATAACAATTTGTTGAACGTGGAATTAGAGACACTTAAAAATGAGAATGAAAATCTGAAGAAAAAGAATGATGATGTGACAAAACAGTTTTCAAAAGAAATTTGTCAACTCAAACAAAGGCTTGAATGGTGTCAAGCTCAAAGTCTTAAAAAGGAATTGAAGTTTCAAAGTCAAAATGTTTCAAACTCTTGTCAGATTTGCAAAAACAACGAGTCTTTAAAAGGTCGATGTTTCCAATACGAGAAAGAAATTGCGGATTTAAAAATTGAAAACGCCGAATGGCAACAAAACCGCGACGACATCAAATATTGCAATGGTTTACTTGAGTCTGAAATTCAGGACAAAAATCACATCATCATTGATTTGAAAGAGAAAGTTAAGCTACTTCAAAAAGGAAAAATGGTTGACACCACGGTGATAGCACCAGGAATGTATCAAATAAACAAAACTGATAAAGGAAAGGTTGTTCAAAACACTAATGTTGATAACTCCACTTCTACAGGACTAGTCTCCACTTCTAGCGTTAGCAGACCCAAGCGAAAAAGTAAAAAGAAGAATAGGATCTTGCAACGTAAGAGATGACACCTAGAAGCTCAAGAAGTAGAAGACCAACCTAGGAATTTGAATAAAACTCATGTTGCATCAGATTTAGATTCTAATCTGGCAAATTGTAATCAAAATCTAAATGTAACGAATGATAAACCTTTGAATGTTTTGAATATTAATGCATCTTGTGTGTTTTGTCGTAAAAACGTATCATCTGGTGATCATACAAAATGTTTAGCTAATTCTCTTCTCAATCGTCATAAGAAACATAGGACACGCATTCCTTTTAGGCCCATTAATGCCTCTAAGTCTAACTTAGGAAAGCCGTCTTCTACGGTTTCTAATGATGTCCCAGTTACACCCATAGGTGCCGAGAACAAATCTAGGACTGAGCCAACTACTAGTGCATTTAACATTAAGAAAGCAAAAACTAGTTGGAATTGGCAACGTTGGTTACAACACAAACCAGACTTTAAATGGATTCCTAAATTGTTGAATATATGTGTTACTAACCAACAGGAACCCGCATTGTCTTTGGGTTCCACCCTTACTTCTGTTCCACCCGTGTCTTCTTCTGGTGACGCAGGTGGTACAGATCGTTCTCTGGATTGTTGATAGCGGATGCACCCAACATATGACAGGCAATCTTAAACTGTTGAAAAACTTTGTCTCAAAGTTCATTGGCACTATCAGATTCGGGAATGATCATTACGCACTTATCATGGGATATGGTGACTTTATCAGCGGGAACATTGAAATCAGTCGTGTTTACTATGTGGAAGGCCTTGGACACAACCTTTTCTCTGTTGGTCAATTCTGTGATGGGGATCTAGAAGTTGCATTTCGTGAGAAAACTTGCTTTGTTCGTGACTTACAAGGAAACGATCTAATGTCTGGCTCACGCGGCTCCAATCTTTATACAATCCCAATGTCAGATATGATTGCAACATCTCCGATATGTCTTCTCTCCAAAGCTGAATCGACTAAATCTTGGTTATGGCACAAACGTCTTTCGCACTTGAATTTCAGAACCATGACTGACCTTGCTCGTTATAAACTTGTCGATGGATTTCCAAGATTCCGTTTTACCAAAGATCACTTATGTCCAGCCTGTGAACAAGGAAAAAGTACTCGAGCTCATTTTCCTTCAAAACCTGAGCAAAGTACGAATCATGTTTTACAACTGCTTCATATGGATTTGTGTGGACCGATGCGTGTTCAAAGTATCAACGGTAAACGCTACATACTCGTAATTGTGGATGACTTCTCCAGATGGACTTGGGTTTATTTCCTACGAAGTAAAGATCAGGCTCCTTCTATGATCATCACCTTTCTCACCAAAATTCAAGTTCAGCTTCGTAACAAGGTACGAATTGTCAGAACTGACAATGGAACTGAATTCAAGAATCAGACACTTCGGTCTTACTATGAGAAAGTGGGAATTGAACATCAAACGTCTATACCTAGAAGCCCAGAACAGAATGGTGTGGTTGAAAGACGCAACAGGACGTTAGTGGAAGCTGCTAGAACCATGTTGATTAATGCTCAATTACCAGATTACTTATGGGCAGAAGCTGTTTCAACCGCATGTTATACTCAAAACCGTTGCATGATCACAAAACGCCATCGCAAAACACCATATCAAATTGTTCACAAACAGAAACCGAACATCGATTACTTTCATGTATTTGGAGCACTTTGCTATCCGAAAAATGATCGTGATGATTTAGGTAAACTCAAAGCTAAGGCTGACATCGGAGTGTTCGTTGGATATTGTGAAAATTCCAAAGGTTTTCGGATATGGAATCGTCGTACAAGAGAAATTCAAGAAACCATTCACGCTAATTTCGATGAACTCACCCAAATGGCTTCTGAGCAACACAGCTTAGGACCCGAATTTAACCGTCTTAACTCTCCGGTATCTTCAGCTGAACCATTGCCACTTAACCGCAAAGAATTAGAAACCTTGTTTGCTCCACTATTTGATGACACAATTGAATACCGTCCTACTGAGGTCTCACCAAATTCCGCTGCTCAACCTGATCACATTCCAGTACCAGACTCACCTCAACAAACTTCTACAAGTGTTGAAAGAGACGGTCCTCCAATTGTATCACCATCTACAGCAGAACAAACTGGTTCTACTTCCCTCCATCCAGCTGAAGATCCAACACCACAATCAGTTCCACAATCCGCAGAGCATGATCCTGATGCGTTCATTAATCCGTTTGCACCAGCTACTACAGTTCCTGATATAGCTGAGTCGTCAACACGCAACTTGGATCCTGCCAACATGCGAGATACGTATCAACTACACCCTTCAACACATAAATGGACTCGTGACCATCCACTAGTTCATATTATTGGCCATCCAGATGCACCTGTTATGACAAGACAACGACTTCACACCGATGGAGAAACTTGCATCTACGCACTCACAGTTTGTCATGAAGAACCCAAGAACATTAAAGATGCAATGACTTATGACAACTGGATTGAATCTATGCAAGAGGAATTTCAGCAATTCATAAGATTAGAAGTCTGGGAATTAGTTGAAAGACCTGACGGAGTCTTTGTCATCGGATTAAAATGGATCTGGAAGAATAAGCTTGATGCAGAAGGAACAGTCATCCGCAACAAATCACGTCTGGTAGCGAAAGGATACTCTCAACTTGAAGGTCTAGACTTTGCTGAATCCTTTGCTCCAGTGGCACGACATGAAGTTGTTCGGATCTTTTTGGCTTATGCTGCTCATAGGAATATGGTGGTTTACCAAATGGATGTGAAAACTGCATTTCTGAATGGAGAACTCCGTGAAGAAGTTTATGTCAGCCAACCTGAAGGCTTCGTTGATCCTGAGCGTCCTAATCACGTCTACCGACTCAAAAAGGCTCTCTACGGACTCAAACAAGCCCCACGGGCGTGGTATGACAAACTGTCCACTTTCTTACTGGCCAATAAATTTTTTAAAGGATCGGTGGATCCAACACTGTTTACAAAAACCTACGGGGAGGACTTACTTGTTGTTCAAATATATGTCGATGACATCATTTTTGCCTCAACAAAACGAAGTTACTCTAATGATTTTGCAAAATTAATGAAAGATAATTTTGAAATGTCCATGATGGGTGAACTTACGTTCTTTCTAGGATTACAAGTTCATCAATCACCCCGTGGTATTTTTATAAACCAGTCCAAATATGCTCTCGAAATTCTTAAGAAACATGGAATGATGTCTTGTGATACTTTTAATACACCAATGGGCTATACCACAAAACTAGATGCTGATTTACATGGGACTCCTGTTGACCCTACCAAATACCGAAGTATGATTGGGTCCCTCATGTATCTCACATCTAGTAGACCTGATATAGTATTTGCTGTCTACATGTGCTCTCGCTATCAGTCCAGACCAACTGAAAAACACCTCAGTGAGGTCAAAAGAATCCTTCGATACATTAAGGGAACCATTAACTTGGGAATCTGGTATCCGAAGGATTCTGGTTTTGAACTAATTGCTTTTTCAGATGCTGATCATGCAGGATGTTTAGACACACGCAAAAGTACATCTGGTGGATTACAGTTTCTCGGAGACAAACTTGTATCATGGCAATCTAAGAAGCAGGACTGCACTTCACTGTCGTCTACGGAATCTGAATACGTAGCCATGTCTGCTTGTTGCGCTCAAGTCATTTGGATGAGATCACAACTTAAAGATTATGGCTACCTATTCAACAAGATTCCCATCTACTGTGATTCAAAGAGTGCGATTGCTATCTCCTGCAACACTGTGCATCATTGCAAATCCAAACACATCGATCTCCGATATCATTTCATCAAAGAGCATGTGGAAAGGGGTACAGTTGAACTTTATTTTGTTGGAACTGAGTATCAATTGGCGGACTTACTTACCAAATCCTTGGCACCATCAAGGTTTGCTAGTCTAGTTCACCAAATTGGTATGAGATGTTTGACACCAGAGGATCTGGAAAAGTTTTTAAAATACAACTAATCGTCAAACATCATAACTATCTTTGTAATATATTTTGTTTTTTTTAATTAATCAAAACACAAAAAGATTTTTCATATTTTACTTTTCACAAAAAAAAAAAAAAAAAAAAAAATGCAAGTATATCGCTTCCATTCAACACCTTGTTCTTTCTTTACAAGTGTTGAGGGGGAGTCACGCTTAAATCTTTTACCAATTAAATGGTATACTTGCATATTTCTCGCATTTTACGGTTCTTCAGAATGTGTGGACTATTTCTTTTACGTCACTTTGTCTCATTTGTTACTTAATCTTCATAAGTTAGGCATATCTTAATGGTACTTATGGTTTGCAAGAAACTTTAGGACACTAACTTGTTTCTTATAAAAGTATAAGGACTAAAAGTGACTAAAATCAAACCTTTTTCAAAATAAATAAAACAAACCGTACCACCAAAACCCACAGTTTCATAAATACTTAAACCTTTCTTAAACCCTTTCAACTAAACCTACGGCTCTCAATCATTCGTGATATCCACGACTTTGATCATTTAATTGTAAGTTCCTATGGATTCACTAGGGCATTTCAAACATAGGATCTTGGTTAATTGGTTTTAATGGTTAGATCTCTTGAATTCGTGATGTCGAGAACTAGGGTTAGGATTTCGAAAATGCGATTAACATGTTGAGGTGGTTAATTCTTGATGGGGTTTAGTCACTTAGCTTGTTTCTAATACTTTCTCATCGTTTATTGTCTCATTCCATCATGATTACTTTGTTTTCGATTTCAAAAGAATGGGTCGAAATGGGTTTATAAGCTTCTGTGATTATTGGGTTGTTTTTTAGTGGTGGGATTTGCTTCTTAGGTATCTTATTTGCATGTTTAATCTAGCTAGGATATTTCTCACTGTTTGAACATGTTTCTCGAAATATTTGTATGCCTCGTTCGTTATTATTATCGAGATAAATGTGACTATTGTGTTGTCTACTGTGCTATGTGTGTTGTTATGCATAATACATGTAGTTGTGATATGTTTGAACTCCATAATTCTCATTTGTCTCATATTCGTGAAGATTATCGAAAACATGTTCTCGAACATTATCGCAATCTTTGTATTTTGCCTAAAAGGTGTTTAATTTACCTTGGTGACAGGCCAAAATCATTGGAAAAGTACTTGGTGAAAGAAATGTACGTGTGAATTCAACACTATTCGAAGTAATTCTTGTATAAGAACTATTTTCGAGAACCTGAGTTTATCGAAATCTTTTTCAAAGTTATCGAGAAACTATTATTTTTCGAAATCATTAATTTTTTCGAGAACTTGAGTTTTATCGAAATCACTCATTGTTCAAAACAATCATTTTTTCGAAATCTTTTGTGAACTACATCAACAGTTTTCTCGATAAGTTGAAAAAGATGTTTTTTTTTCGACAAACATCAATTTTTTCGAAATAGTAAGAAATCTCGATAAAAGTCAATTATGAGGAATTTTTCGAGAAGTCACTTTCTCGATAAAGTTTCTTTATAACATTTTTTTTCGAAATCTGTTTCTTTACTCAAGTTTGCGATAAAAGGTCCATGATACATTTTTCGTAATATTGTTTGGCATTGTCATGTTATATCTACGTATCTTTGTTGTGATTCATTAGTGTTGTGTGATGTAATTATGAATTGTGCTTGTCATGTTGTGCTTATTTGCTATATGCATTATTTGACTCATAACAAAATGACGCATTTGTGCTTAACTGTCTCAAGTAGATATCTGTATCCAAACTCTAAACTGTGCTAACACATAACAAATTTGGATGTTTTGGTTTATGGTGATACTTTTCAGACAAACATGGCTGAACACAATGAGAACGTTGCTGAACAAACTCTTCCATTACTCACCTTGGATGATATCACTCCCGAGAACTACAATGTCACAATTGGCAACAACAATCCCAGAGTCGATTTCAACAAGTTGAATATCACAGAGAAATCATGCAAGATTGTGAAAGATATCCTACTGGCACATCCATGCAAACCACTTCTCACCTGCTCTACTTCAGTTCCACTGTTCTACCTTCATCAGTTCTGGCTTACTGCTCGGGCCAATTTGGATGATGTGTCTTTCACTGTTACATTAGATAGCCAAGATTACTCTGTAGATCATGACGTTCTTCGAACAGCCCTTCTCATGCCACAAACTGACAACGAATTTGCTCCGATACTACCTGACCTGGAACTTCTTGACTTCTTCATTGAATTAGGATATGAGGTTGATGATGATGAACCTCTAATCAAGCTTTCCAAATTTAATGTCAAGTATATCCCTCAGCCTTGGAGAACATTCTGTCTGTTGGTTGTTAGATCTATATCTGGAAGGAAAAGTGGTCATGAACATCCAAGGCTCGAACACCTGCAAACATTCTGGGGAATGGTGACTCTGACACCGATTGACTTTGCAGTTCCTATCATGAATGATATCATCTACAGTATTCAGACCGACCGTGTGAAGACTATGATACCATTCACAAGATTCACCAAGCTTATCATTGAACATCTCTGCAAAAGTTCTCCAGAATTCATCAAAAGGATGGCTGATCCTAATGAGCCGAAGCACCTCTTCGAGGACGACTTCACCACCTCATTCATCAAATCGACCACTTCCTCAACCAAGATCAAAGGAATGAGGATTCCCGAATACCTTCTGAATGACAATATCAAGAAAAGGGCGAACTTCAAGTTGTATGATCTGGCTTACAAAGGGGAACAGGAAGAAACCACAATTAAGACTCGTAGCAAATGAGGTGTAAAGTCTGGGAGTACCACAAGCACCACTGCCGCACCACATACTAGATCTAAGGGTGCTCCTAAGTCTAAACCCAAGACTTCCATCAAACCTATACCTACATCCAAACCTAAACCTGCTACCAAGCCAAAGAAGAAGGCAACTCCTGAGTACTTTATTCGGGATGAACCTACTCCTCCACCTTCTGACACTGAGTCTGAGTTTGATACTGAATCTGATGAAGAAGAACCAGACTATGAACTGAGATACAGAGCACCTGATGAAGGATTTCCTGCAACAGAGATTGCCGTTCAACAAAGTCTTGTAACTTATGAAGAAGAGACAAGAAAAAGAAAAGGAGTCACTATCAATGAGCCGAATGATGATGAAGATGAACCAATCGTTGAACCATTAGTCAATAAACGCAAACTAAAGAGTATAGTTGTCGACACTAGAGCTGAAGAAAAGCAGCTTAGGAAAGAACAGAGGAAAGCAAGTCTTGAAAGCCGACTTCTATCACACCCTCCAACACCACCACCTATCGATCAGTCAGAACATGTAGGAGCTACAAGCAGTATGGTTCCTCCAACAACGTCAGAATCAGCTCCACAACCTGATGACAACGTTAAGGATACAGACAAGACTGAAGATGTCCACATGACAGAGACTGCTACTTTAGAGGAGAATGTTGGCGGTCAAGAGAACTTAGCTACAGATCAGGAACATGAATATCTCATTACTCCGGAGTTTCTTGCACGAGAAGCAGAGGAAGCAGAAGAACGTCGTAGAAAGGAAAACGAAGAGAAGAACGCGTTCGACACCAACATGTTTCTTAAGTCATCTTCTCAGCAGACTTCCTCAGCTCAACCTCCACCTCCACAAGACTCTCCACCAAAGGATCCGACTCCTCCCGCATCTTCTTCAGACTCTCACAACGAGTCATCGTCCGAATCATCACCCGAGCATTCATCACCCACACCTTCTGAAACCGCATCTAAACAACATTCGATCAATGAACCAAAACAACCAGTTGATCTTCAGGAGCAAGTGAACAAACTCACCAACATGGTTACCAATCTTACCAAACAAGTTGAGGAATTCCAGGAGTCAACGCAGCTGATCGACAAGTTCTTGAAATCTGATTACGAAGGATTTATCAGAACTGCAACACATGATTTTCTCACCGAAAATCTGGTTGAGATGATCACTCCTGAGGTAGCAAACCTTCTCAAACCAATCAATGACAACTTGGATCACAGAATTAGAAGTGTAACGAGGAAAATGTTGTCTACTACACCATTCACGCTTCACACCGCAAAATCTTCTACTGTGGCTCCAACCGTCCAAGAATTGTCCTTCAATGACATGCTTGTCAAACTCTTCGACAACCTTGCCACCAAAACCACACAGACAGCTGAAGAAAAAGGCCTGTATGATGCTATGGTAGCTTATATGTCAAAGGAGTCATGCAAAGATGCTGCTGGAACCCGAAAACGAACAAGAAAAGATGACGATCCTGACCCAAACTCCAAAGGCAAGAAACCTAAGTCTGGAACAGGTCCCTCATCCTCTCTACAACCACAAAAGGACTCCACTCCTCCTGGAACTCAACAACAACCCTCAGATACTGGTAAAGGTCAAACCGAAGATGAAGAAATTTTCATGGAACAAACTGATGACTTCCAAGATCAACATGACACCGATTACCGTGCTCCACCTACTCATGATTCTCATGCTGGTCCATCATCACCGTCCAAAGCCAAAGACAAAGATGCTACATCTAAGTCTAAGAAATCCAAGAAGAAAACACGTCATTCATGGCTCGACAATGATGACAATCCTCAGAATGATTGGCTGACAGAAATGGTCCAAGCTCAACCTCCTCTTGATGAAGAAGAACCCCTTCCTGGTAACACTCTACAGTTTACCCAAGTCATTATGAAGGATCTTCACATCGACAAACTCACAAAGGCGGAGCTTAGAAGAATCAATAGGGATGCACAAGAATTCCACAAGAAAAGATCTGGAAACAAAGTCGAATACGAATATCACATGCAGAATATAGCTAGTGCAATGTCTGCCGACTTTGACTGGTTAAATCCTGAAGTGAATATCGATCTAAGTTCCAAGAATCATGAAAAACCTTACTTCACCGACTGGACCAAACCATTACCATTGAAAGGATTTCCAGACAAACCCAAGATACCTTACAGCTTCTTCTTCAACAAAGATCTTCGTAACATCCAGCTCACTCAAGAGATATCCAAGAAGAAATATGCTTCCTCACTCACAATCTCAGTACCAGCCGCTAGATACGAAATTCCAGCCATTGAAGAAACCACCCGTATTTTCAGCAACTCCATCGTAGCTTACGACAGAGATGCTCTACACGGAATTCAACATTGGCCTGATCGTCGTCGTCTCGGTTATACCAGCAGATTAGGAGAAACATCATTGGAAAATGTGAAGCAGAAATCTAAGATCATCGCTATCTTGGAGATTCAGCAGTCAAAACGGTTTAACTACATTTTCATGCGTGAAATTGTTGTTAAACGACAAGATGAAAAGAAGTACAAGTTCTCCGAAGCCGACTTTCCCAACCTTAATCTCAATGACATGGAAGATATGTATCTTGAAAAGGTTCAAAGTAGAATGCGCGGATTCGATAGAGACGTACAGTACAACTTCATGGCATCACTACTTCTTTACATCCGACGACTGATTGTTCAAGAAAGAGTGGAAGATCTTCAGCTTGGAGTGGAAAGTTACCAACAAAAGATCAATTTGACAAAGCCACAATTCTACTTTGATGGTCTCTATGACACACCACAGTTTACTCTCATCCAAGAACCATTTGGTTTCACCTACATCAACAGCAAAAAGCTACAAAGCTTCATGAGGTTCGATGAAGTACACAAATTCTGTGATGTTACACTCAAATCAGTTTGTGATGGGCTTGTCAAAAGGTTGAATGATGATCACCGTAAGATAGCTAAGGGGGAACAACCTAGATGGAAATCCAGCTCCAGAAGACAAGTTCGTAACTTTGTCTTAAAGATTGAAGAACGGTTATTTCGACGGGAACAGATCAGACGACTGGAAAGCTACATCGGTGCCAGACCATCGTTTCCTGTCAGAAACTTCGAAAGACCAGAACCTAAGTTCACTAACTTCGATGCTCCACTTCCTGACGAAGAATAACTTGGTACATTTGGTCATAATTTTTTCATTATCAATTGTTTCATTGATTGAATCATTTTTCCATTATGGCTTGTGCACGCATTACAGTGCACAACCCGATCTTGTAAAGAAAGGACCCTGAGGTACGCTTCAGTGCCTCAATCCTAAACATAAGGAGCGAAGGCTTCTTACGTTTGAGTAGAATTAATCAAACATTTATGATTTTTCATAATTCTGCTCAAAAGGACAAGTATTTCACCTCAATAAGACCTAATCACTTGTTGAGGGGGAGCACTTGTCAAAACAAAATACTTTGCTCAAAATCAAAAGTTCTTGGTGAATCTCCCCGTAAGACTCAAAAGGCATATTTTAATCTTAAAGTTTGTCAAAAACACCATTTTATATGCTATTTTTGAGGGGGAGAAAATGAAAAAGTGATTAAAATATACGAAGTCAAAGCTTAAAAGTTGTATCATGTGCGAGCTAGACTCAGTATTAACCCAGGAATTGACGAGACAATAAATGTTAGTAATATCGAAAAGACTTATCCTCGACGGGTAATAACATCAAGTTAGTTACTAGAGCTAGTTGTCACCTAAAAGCTGACAATGTATCTCTTTATCTAACCATGTAAGCGTGTCTCGAAAAGGATATGTCTTAGTAGAAATGTACCGTCTCGAGAAACTTTTTGTGAACTTCATCAGGCCGGGTAATAATTTCAAGCTAGTCTAACTAGTGATGTAAGCGTGTCTCGAATCGGTCTTGTTCACGGAAACTGGATCAATTCAAAAGTGCTTGTTCCTCCCGCATGTGCTAATTTATTAAACACTTATGAGCACATGTGCAGGGGGAGCCCTTCAAAAGTGTACACAAAACTCTCAAAGTGTTAACCAAAATATTTGATTATCACAAACACTTTGAGAGATTTTCAATCAAAGGTTTCTTGGCTACTGTCGGAGTTATAAGGTGTTTAAGATAGGAATATCCGTCCTATGATCCGCCAGAGCCGGAGGGATCTACCCAAGGACATCTCCCATAGTTAGAATTAGAAGTCCTTAGGTATGATACGAAAAAAGGAGAAATGAATGAAAGGGAAAGAAGGAGTTGAAGAATTAAAAAGAAAAGTAAAGTAAAGGGTGAAAAGAAATAGCCCTCCAGATGATTCAACCTTAGGGCAGACACCGGGTTCAATACGTATGCTACTGGTTGTTGCTTAGGCGACACCGGTATTGAAGACAAAGCCGTCATGGACCCAGTGACGCAATGCACTAAACCTTCTTAACCACTCAAGTTCTCTTAAAAGGATTTGTTTCATTCTCACAGGGGAACCCGCGTAACCTATCGACCTATCTCTTAGAGACGGTTGATATTGAAGAAGGACATCCCCAGTCTCCGCATAGGAAACCTAGGTGTGCACTTATAGAGTCTAGAGCCTTGAGATACATCAAAGATCTCTTAGGAACACTTAGTATTTATGCAACTGGTGTTCTACATCAATGGGCATCAGTTGTAAATTATCGAGTCCTTCGCAGATCTTAGCAATCTGCCTAGAACGTTTATGAGAGGATTACATAAGTATTTCTCAATGATTGAACGGAAATCCTGCCAGGGTCAACATCAAACAGCCCTGACAGCAGGTCACTTCGGTAACCCCACAAGGGTTACGCTTAGTGTTTGCGGTGGTTCCATTACGGTCTACAGTCGTGGAGTGATCCCCAGCGACTCACCCAGTCATTGAGCTACCTAGTAGGTCTCGTAAGCTCCTTCGGGAGTATCTGATATGGGAACGGCCTGGATAAGGATTAGAAGGAGTCTTCACAATATGCTGTTGATGAGCTCTAATTCCTTATCCGTAAGTACCGGTGATTTATTGCTAACTGTCTACTCGCAGGTACCTCACTTCCATGATGACGGATTCCACATGCTCATACATGCATCTTGCAATCATCAAAAGCTCCCTCAAAGATCAAAGCAACACAAAGTTCAACGTAAGATTCTACGCCAAAAAGAAGAATCTACAAAGTATAAAGACCAAAGATCTTAAGTGAAAGAAAGGGACTACGTGCATGTATAAGTCAGTATTCTAAAGATGTATGAGCATGTTGGAATGGCGGACAACCACCACAGACGCAGGAGTGACGAATGGCAGATTACTTCATAACACAATCACTACAACATCATCAAAGAACAAAGACAAAGAGCAAAGTATATCCATCATTATTCTAATCATTTCTGAAGACGTCTGAAGCTATGAAAGTCAAAGATTACGACAAAGACGTCAAGCAACCATGATGACCGACCCTTAGGGGGAGATTGTTGGAACCATAGTTTTACTATTTTATGAAGTCTCGGTCATTTGTAATAATGCTAGGTTGCTTAGTTATTATTTACTATCATTTACATTTTGTATTAAGTTTACTAGGCTTAAGAATGAGGTCCATGGGCCTCAAGCCCATACGTTTCATGTAAAGGGAAGGAGTAGGAATGTTGCCCTAGCTCCTTTCCTATAAATACTAGTCTTAGGCCTCTTGTAAACTTGGTTGGTTATTTGAAAACATTAAGGAAACTCTTGCATTTCACTTTCTCAAATTTCTCATAATCATCCCACTCTCATTCTCATCTCATTTCTCTTATCATTATACTTGTGTTTACATAATGGTGACCTAACACAGTGTACCTGATCGTTCTAGTATAGTATAGTGACAAGTACCGGGGGATTGATCGTTCAGCTAGGAATAGTGTCGCTAGGATAAGAAAACCTAAATACTAGTTCTAAAGGTGAGGGATGATTATTTTTGTATATTTATATTTTTTAGAAAGCAAGTAAAAATCTCGGGTTTGAAGGATTTGGGCGGAATTAGTTGCTAGTCAACTAACCCAATACTAAAGATGCAATCAAAATAAAATACTAGAAATGAAAATAAAACTAAATTAAACTAAGGTTGTGAGCAATAAGAGGAAAAATTATGTTTACTTAGATTTCATTACTCCCTAGATATCTTTTACACATTAATTACTTGTTATAGTTGCGTGGATGACAGATTGTATTCCTTAATACCATTCATGGGGTGGCGCACTTAATTCCCCAATCCTATGAGTGCCTATTTCACTCCTATGTCGAGCCGGCTAAGAAGCTCCTAACATGGGATCATTAGAATTTACTCATGCATTAAATACAACCAATAAAACCTAGTGCACGTCAGTTCATGTTTCCTAAGACGTTCAAGCATGTTACCATTTGGAGATCTGCCAGTTTTCTTAAGCCTAACATCGAAATCATTCATCCAATACAACCATAAACAAGTAATCAACACATAATTAACATCTAGGTTTCATTAGATCTAAGCAAACACAAGATAGATCTAGCCTAGCATGATGGATTTAAAACAAGAACAAGATATAGACAACCAACACATAGACATATTGATTGAATTAGAAGAACACTTATCTCAATTACACATGAAAGGGTTCAAGGGCTGAAAACCCTTGAAAAACCTATAAAATTCGTACTAAGTTCGGCCTTAGGGTTTCTCCAAAACTTCTCCTTTATTTATGAATGAAAATTAGAAAACTATATATAGGAAATTGAGGCTGACGGCGTCAAGACCAAATAGGTGACGCCGTCATCTCGCCGCCAAAAGAATTCTCGGACTGCCTTGATCTACATCTGACGCCGTCACGTTATAACTTTTTCCAGGCCGTCACGTGTTTTACTCTTGACGCTCTTCCTTGTGACGCCTTCATTTCTGTACTGGGCCGTCATGCAATTTACTCTTGACGCCGTCAAAATGTTGCTCTTGACGCCGTCACCTACAGTTCCCAGCAAGGAAAATTAAGTCTTTGGCGTTTTCTTCACTTTTATGCTCCAAAAACGTCCGAATTGCTTCCTTTTCCAGATTTCTCTCCCAAAGTACCTAAAATCACAAAAGGAACGATTTAGGGCAATATTTGATCAAATAAATTCAATTCCGGGCTTAAATGACCCCCTAAAAACGGTTCATTTTTCGCCTCATCAGAATAGAATGGAAAAATTACATAATTTTGGCTCGCAGTCATTTATAAATTATAATAACAAATAAAACAGCTGTGTGCATCGCACGGGTCATGAGGCAGCCTGAGTTATATATTGTATTTTGAGTGTTTGACTTGACCTCAATTAAAAGTAACGAAATAACGGCATCAACATTTTTTCATTTCATGCTAACAAACACAACTTAGAAACTTATTGACTAACAAAATCCATCCATGATCAAAATGACGAAAATTAGTGCTGAACAATAGACTATAAACATTTAGATCGAGCCTGTGTGCATCGCACGGGTCTGAATGTCTATATTATATAAAGCTTAAGTAGCCTTATAAATGTAAAGAGGTCATAATAAATGTCCAAAGAATTGATTCTATCACATAAAGCCTTCAACATTGATTCCAAGCAACTCAAACATCTTAATTAGTATGTGTACATTGATTTCAAGCAACTCAAACATCTCAATTAATAGTAATTAGTCTTTTTACATTCCCGTCCATGAGTTACAAATATTTTATCAACTATAAAATGTGTCAAAAACTACACAACAAACCACAACTTCCTCCACACCGCGTGCACATTGGGCTACAACTTATTATGGTGGTAAAGTAAGCATCATATCGTCTTACTTATTTAACATATTGATTTGTATTGTTTTATGCAAATTTTACGTGTGTTTTGTGTATGTAACAATGTAGGACATAAAGATGTTACGTGCTTAGAAGGTTTGGTAGTAACATCATCTTCTCTAATGGTTTAAGATATCCTACACATCGTTGTCTAATCAATTAAGTGAACATTTTCAATTTGATCGAAAATGCAATATATTGATTAACTGTATTTAAGTTACTAACGATCAACTATATCTAATTATTTTTTGCAGCGCGTCAAGAAGCATTAAAGAAAGAGATCGAAAAGTCACAAAATTTGTATCAAGAACAAAATATGCAAAAGGCCAATGAACAATAATGACAAAGACAAGAACAACAACAACAAGAACAACGCAACAACCACCAGTGGAATGAATACTTAGCATTAATATTAATAATACGTTACAAATTAAACATGCAATATTTTACTTAATGTAATACTGATAAATGGGCTAATACTATTGATTTGTTAGCAAGTAAGTTTATTGAAAATAATGTGACTAGCATTCAATTTTTAGTCAATAATTATTACTACACTTTGTTGGTGCATTATAATATTTTTGCTCTTAATGTAGTTTTTTGTCTTGCGGTGTGTTAATGTTACTTTCTTAATTAAACATCTTGGAATATTGCGTGACCTTGATATTTGATATGACTGTGTAAATTATGTCGATGTTATATATTGAAAATGGAAGTATATAATAAAAACATCTTCACACTATCATCTTAACAATGAGAATCTTCTAAATCGAAGAAATATATAAAGGAGAAGAAAATTGTGTTTAGTTAAATGTCGGGTCTATTGATTGATTGGAGCGGGTTTATGATTCGGACTTCGGTCATTGGATCTGATTTTTTATTATACGAGTTATAATTTATACTCTTGAACACACTAATTACTTTAATGCTTTATGTTTTTATAGTTTTGTTAAAAAGAAAGTTTGTTTTATAGTTTGCTTTTAATAATATCATTTATTTGAACAACGAAGTCCGTCTTTCACAAAAAATGAGAGTTTCAAACATGAACCGAAAATTAGTCCCAAACATTACGAAAAAAACAATTAGATCCAACATGTGTGCATTGCATGGGTCCTGAGGCAGTCCAAACCTGTGTGCATTGTACGGGGATAAATATAAAAAGGTCTCCAACATTAATGTCATCGCTTCATATTTAAAATAATTTATGTAACTTATACATATTAAAAAATTACATGTGAAGAGGCTCTTTTCAATGTAACATCTTGGAAAAGTCTCTTCACATAAACTCTTTTAATGTCAATAAACTATTGTTGTATATTTGGGCCTCACCATCATATTAACAACCCCACAATTTACACAATCACTTTCGCACGGGTCCTGAGGTAGCCCAAGTTGTTTATGACGAAAATTAGTGGCAAACATAGTTTTTGACTCGACCCCAATTAAAACTGACAGAAATAAAAGCACCAACAATTTTCATGCCATGCTAACAGAAGTTGTGGTAACATCACAACGTAGGAACTTATTGACCAACAAAAGTTGTGGTAACATGACAACTTAGGAACTTATTGTCGATAAACTATTTTAAATGTGTGTCATGCTTAGAAAATGTGTGATATCATCACAATTTAAATATATAATGATGAAAATAAGTGCCAAAACTTACATGTCAATAAATTATTTTAAATGTGTGCCATGCTTAGAAAATGTGTGATACAATCAAAACTTAGATATATAATGACGAAAATAAGTGCCGAAGATTACATATTAGTTTTATATCAAAATATAGGGATGTTACAATTTTGAGAGTAAATACAAAATCTAAACTTTATAAATAACTACTAATATGTCGTAAAAAGTTTAAATATAAAATTTACTGATCAACTAAGGCCATACTTGGAAAAGTCTAATAACGAAAAAAATTACTACACATTACACTATCACCAATTAGATTATAAAAAAGTTATAAGTTAACTTTAGTTTTATATCAAAATATAGGGATGTTACAATTTTGAGAATAAATACAAAATGTAAACTTTATAAATAACTATTAATATGTCATAAAAAGTTTAAATATAATGTTACAACCTTGAGAATAGATACAAAATATAAACTTTATAAATAACTACTAATATGTCATAAAAAGTTTAAATATAAAATTTACCAATCAACTAAGGCCATATTTACAAAAGTTTAATAACGAAAAAAATTATTGCATATTACACTATGACCAATTAGATAGAACCCGTGTGCAACGCACGGGTCTGAATTACTCGTAAAATTTGTAAAGAACTTCCTATTGATGTTCAAATAAAAGTTGTAGCAGACCTTTTAACTTAAACGTGGCCACTTGAACGGAATCAAACGGAGTTGTGGTTTGTAAAATAAAACCGATTTCGTAAGACTAAAATGTGCAGCCAAAAATCAGTCTTACTACACAAGGGTAGTTTGGTAATTTAACATTGATTTTGTAAATTTTAAAGACAATACGACTCACAAATTTGATAAATACGCTCAAATACCTTTCTGAAGACATAAAAACCTAGTCATGAATATTTACGGTTTAGGAGAAACGAAATTTACAAATCGGATAACTACTTTAAAACTAAAACTACACTTACACAACGGGTTTATTAAACTTACCAAACCGTCGTAAAGATTGTCCTAATTGTTTTATTAAACTTATAAATGCTAGTACAATGTGTAATATATATATATATATATATATATATATATATATATATATATATATATATATATATATATATATATATATATATATAAACTTTATAAAACTCATTTACATATTTACGTTATCATTATAAAACCTAAGGCACAATATATTATTATAGGTTGCTATTAGGAGTTTCGCGGCTTCCCATTATCTTGTTTGCACATTTTTGATTATTTTACTTGAGGTGAGTTCATGGCCCCCACTTTTACTTGTTTTGAACTACTTTTGAGATGATAATACATGCTCGTTTTACTTAAATATTTATGTATCTCCTAAGTTATCACTATGTCATTACAAATCTTTACAATTTTGAACCATTTGTTGACCTAACGGACTTGGTATAATGTTGATCTACCGGACCGAATGAGTTGGTCACATAACCGAATGAACTGGTAACATGACCGAATGAACTGGTCACACAACTTTAGCTCTCGGTGGCTATTTTGCATGCAACTTTAGCTCTCGGTGACAAATTTGTAATTTTTTTGGTGTATTATTTGCATTTTTGGCAAACATTAGGGATGAAATTTGCAATTTACCCTAATTTTTATACTCAAGTTAACTACAAAGATTTCCTCCAAAAGATGAATTGTAGTTATATAATCAAATAGTTACAAAGATAGCAATCTCAAAAGACATGTCTAAGGAGAAGCATAAAGCACATACCAACCTATATCAATTCCTTCCCACTTCCCACTATACATGTACAAATCCTATACTATATAAAACTAAATAACTACTATCAATAAGTCTTTGGCGTCCATTCGTTGAGCTTCATATAAACTCCTTGTCATGTTTTCTTTGAGCACTACACGGAGTGTTATATCTACATCATTCAAGACTTCTAATATTCAAATACAATATTGCTAAAAGTATATAATGCAATATTGACATGCTTGAGTTAGAAATGACGATTTTGCAATCACTGTAACTTAATCGTACCAAAACTATTTTGACCGTGAAAGGTTAGTCATAACACAGGCTTGGAATATGTCATGCACCAGACAGAGTTTCTTCACAGAGAGAGTTTTGAAGGTTTTGCTTGCTTAAAAAATGAATGTTATAACAACTTCTCAGTAGTTGCTCTTTTGTTTGATCTTTCACCAAATACATCACTACCTTTTGCATTGATTGTTGGTCAGACACTAGTGCAAATGACAAAAATATTCTCATTTTATTCCTCATTTCTTTTTCACATGAATTTACAATTATTTTTAAACAAAAATTCAAGAACATCAAGAACAAACCCAGATTTTTTAGACATTCGGATTCATGGCAACAAGACCTCGCTCTTGCGGGATTGGGTATGTTGTTGTTGTTGTTGTTGGATTCATGGCAACAAGGTATATCATTACCAGGATGAAGCTCGATCGAAAGGATATAATACATACAAAACCTTGACTTCGCGAACTTTCTGAGGTATAATGAAAGATGAGATAAATTAGAAGTTGCCTTTTAAATGAATGTAAGCAGAACAAATGAGTATGAAATTACCTTCGCCACCAATATGCTACGTGGGCGTAATGGACCACCGCACCATAATTCTGAATAAGGTATGCATATTTCACAACATGTGCAACATTAAACATGAGAAACATGACGTGATAATTTTTTTTAATTTGATTATTTGATGGTTTGCTGATGTGTGCGTAAACACACATCATTTTTATACCAAAAATCATGCTAAAACGGACTAATAATAATGAAATATGTTAAATTATATTGCAAATATATTTGGAATGTGTTATTATGTCTTGCAGGTACAAGAGTTTGAAAACAAAACCAAAACGGTGATTTCTGGATGAGTTTCGACGACGTTTTCACATTTTACAAGGTTCAGACGAAGTCGAAAAAATTCCCTGAGCACACCATTAGAAATAGCACGAAAAAACTGGAAAGGAGAGAGTAATAAATAAAATATTCAAGGGTGAGAATGTAAATTAGTACAATCACATCCCAAACACCGTGTTAAACCAGCTTCCCCAAAACCCCAAAACAAAATCCATTGATGTCTGGATTATTCTAGATTTTCTTTCTTTCTTCATAAGCTCAAAAGAATCACTCGAACTCCAATTCGTTCCCGTTTTTTGAAAAAGAACAAAGAAAGAAAGAATGTTCGGTGTTGTATTCCCAAATCGCAGTTTCCCAATCGACATATCCACTTTCAACCAAATCGACACCTTCCACTGGGTACTCGACATGAACACCTTCGTGGGCGAAGCATACGATTCGATACGCGAAGTCTGCATATTTTTATTAAACAGCTTTACTCTTCCACCGGACAAAGCCTTAGCTGTATACATTCAGTCACCAGGGTCGCCTTTTGTATTTGTGGGTGCTGTTACATTAGCTCGCCCTTCTGCCGTGTTGTCCTTAGCCTGGCCTGAAGCTCCTGCTGGGCTGACACTCACTGCTCCAGATGCTGCACCTCTTTCGGCTAAAATCGGTGTTTCGGTTGAGGACATTGCGTCTTTGCCGTCTCTTGATGTGGCTGCTGAGCAGAAGATTCAACGCTTGGCGATGAAAGTGGGCGAGAATTTGTTTAATTTTATGCAGTCTTTTTGTGGCGTTGATGGGAGTAAATTGGTGGTGCCTATGGATATTTTGGATAGGTGGTTTAAGAAGTTTCAGGAACGGTCGAAGAGAGATCCTGAGTACTTGAAAGGATTTGCGTTGTAGTTGTCGAGTTTGTGTTTTGTGTTCTAGATGTTTGATTGTCGGATAATTTACCCTTCTTGTTTTGATGCTTATGTTAAGGATTATGTAGTGCTCTTTCTTTTTGTGAGTGAATGACTGTGGAATAATTTACTAAGCTAGTTTAATCCGGTTGCAAAACCAAACTCTTATGCTCGTTTTGAACAGGACTCTCTTTGCTTTTCTGTACTAGTTAAGATAGCTGTTTCCTTGGAAGTTATTTTGTGCCTTAATAAACTATATGTCAACAAAATGGCTAACCAAGAAGTCCCAGAGATCGATACTTAGGTTGTGGCTTAAGAACCAAATCCAAGCTACATGTAAGACAATGTCACACCACTGCTCAAACTTTTTTCTTATCAATACATTGACTAAAACTGCTTTAGGGTTAAGAATCCTATGCCCGGAAAGTAGGTTAACTGTAAAGAAGAAATAAATCGGCGAGTTACTAGATAAACTAGCTAGTTGTTGTTGTTGTTGTTGTTGTTGGGTTTTTTTTTTTTTTTTTTTTTAAATCTCCAATGGGTGTTATTGGAGTGTAATTGTAGAAGCAAGTGAAATGGTACACTTGAATATAATTTTGGTGGCTGTATCTGCCCTTTGCCAAAAAATTTATCACTTGTTTAGAGAAACACTAGCAATTTGATTGTGCTAATTTACTGATCGACGAGTACTTTAGATAATGGAGAATAGCTTACAGTGGTTTGTTCAGGTACGGGTGGAGATATGACTATCCAGGTTGGGATTACAATTGCAATCGAAAATTTACCGACTCTGTAGATGATTTGCCTCTTTGAATTTTAATATGACTGATGCTGAGTAACAGCTTATGAACACAGAAGCCCCCCAGCGAAAACCTTGGCAATATCACTGATATTGATAAATTAATGTAAATTAGGATTATTTATTTGGAAATGAAATTGGATTTTGTGATAAAATTACTTTCAGGATTGGTTACTTTTTCTTGGCCATAAATAAGTTCTGAAGCTGAAAGAAAGTTACCTTTGGCATGACCGCATGAACTAGAATGCATAGCCTACCTATGATCAACAAGAGGAATGCTACAGCCACAGACAAACTTTCACAAAAATATCCACAAAATCATCCGCTGATGTGTCATTTTGTGGAAATTTTTATGTGACCGTTACATTCCTCGATCAAAAATGACAAGAAGGTTGATCAGAGGACCTACTGCTCCAAAACAATATGAAGCGGCAAACAAGAGAATAAGCCTGGGTAGCTATCCGTTTTGTTTTCATTTCAAATTGCAGATGTGTTTAGCCCCACAAAAATAGGGGCATTTTTCATGGAATGAAGAGAGTGAAAATGTATGTGCTATGGAATACCTCCCTCCATGAAAGAATTTTGGATAGCAAAAAGATACTTGTGAGAACAAGTGTTGTTATCCAACTGCCTATGCTGTATATCAGATGCAAATTTGCGCCAAACAGTGAAAATGTGGTGGTGTTGAACAATGTCCGGTATACCTGTTATACGCGAAAAGTATAGCAAAATGATGAACAATCAACAAATACTGAATTTGGATGGTAAAAAGAAGATAGTAATTTCACTAGTTCAAGTATAAAGCAAGTATCTAACCAAGAAATGGATCATAATCAAAGTAACATACAGTAAGGACCTACAAATTCTGACGATGAGAGGATTCACAGTTTGAAGAGGGAAGCCTCAGTTGACTTTCACATTTTGAAGTTAAGCATTAGACCATAAAAGAAATTTTTTTCTAATTTTCTCATTTTCCAGCACTATAAAAGAGAAATTACTAGTAAAACAATCACAAACACTAAAATAATCATTCTTCACAAAACCTACGGCATGTGAAGAAGGATTAATCATCAAGTTGACCTTCTCTTGACCTACTCTTGTCAAAACTTAACTAAGTTCAGCAGTAATTAGCGGTGGTTGAGTCTTGACCATATCATACATTTCCTCCCTATTATATAAGTCAAAAAACATCACTAGACTCACCAGACCACTGGCCTAAACATCACAACCCTACCACCGAGTCTCAATACCACGTTGTCATCACCTTTGCGATAAATTGATATAAATATTTTATGAGATGTTATTTTGAATTCCACGTAAAGTTAAGTTGACAATGAGTTAGACAGTTTTCAAGAGACTAACCGGTAAAAAAAAAATAATAATAATAATAATAAAAAAAAAAAAAAAAAAAAAAAAAAAAAAGGATTTTTCAAGTCACCGCAGTTACATTTACGTGGAAATAGATCTTATGGCGGTGTGTTTTGTGGAGAATTGTCTTCAGGTGGTGTGTTGTACACCGATCCGTTTTCAGGTGATGCGTTGTGAGACATTCTGTTTGATAAGCAAAAGAGAATTCTTTGATGATTCTGGGTGTGAATTGTGTGTGTATTCAACATCACCCCAATAGGAATTTATAGGATGCAATGTGGAAGTATCCCGCCCTCTCATTTGAATTCAAAATTTCAAATTATCCCGCCCCCTGTTTTGAATTCAAAATTTAAAATGTATCCCGCTCAGATGAAATTTGAATTTTGAATTTGCACACGTTTTTATTGTTTTGTTTGAAATTTTAAAATTATCCCACTCAGGTTTTGAATCTTAAACGTTTACAAACTACTATATAAAGCATACATTATCATACAATTTTGCACACGCTTCATTTTCTAAAGAAATTTACTATGACAAATCGTTGGTCTATTGAAGAAGAATGCTGGCTAGCCGTGATGTGGCAAAACGTTCACGAATTCCATGCCAACGAAGGACCTTTTTGGCAAGTCATAACAGAAAAGCTCAATGAACAATCAGACGGTCCATTTCGTAGCAAAACCCAGATAACGGGTAAGTGGGCAAGAATGAACCCTGATTGCCAAAAATTTCATGAAATTTACTTGAATTTGCAGCCTACACGTGAGCCAGATGTTCGTTTTGAAGATGCAATGAACGTTTACAAAGAACGCAATGGTGGGAAAGATTTCAAATATTTTCAAGTGTGGTTGATTTTGAAGGGCAACGTCAACTGGAACAGATATATGAATTAATGGCTTTTGTATTCATGTATCGTGTGTTGGTTTATGTTAAGTATTTCCGTATGGGACTTTAACGGATAGTTTATGGTGTTGTATGATGTAATACGATGTTATGTCAGTTTAAGTTTAAGTTTCAATAAAAGGCTTAACGGCTAGTTTCTCAAATAAAATTATCTAACGGCTACTTTAAATATTAAGGGGATCTTTTGTAATTTCCAATATCTTTAATTCAAAATATATAAAAGTTCATAGGGGTTAAAAGTGTCATTTTTTTTAACCAAAATAAGCCTTAACGTGACGTTAAGGGCTTAACGTTCCACGTTAACGCCTCCTTAACGCCACAATGTGCAACGGTTAACGCATATTAACGTGCGTTAAACACCCCTTAACGCAGCCCCCTGCGTTACCACTGCATATGCTCTTAGTACAACGACTCAAATAGCTAGTTTCGTGACTAAACTTAAATCGAGTGAACATAAAAACAATAGAATGACTAGAAGCCAAAGAAGTCCGCCCAACAAGTCATCCAGTAAAAAGGACCCTCCCTGTGGTGTACCCTTTCGTGAATTATTCGGCCATGTAATACTTATTGAAGACAAGGAACCAAAGGCATTTCGACCACATTTCGTGAATTAATTGTCCACTATTAAAAATAGATAAGTAAGTTTGATTGAGATATCATATTTGCTGAAAATAATATTACAAACTTTAAAGAATAAATAAATTAATTAGTTAAGAATAAAACTGTCATTCCGCAAAAAATAAGAAAAGAAAGCAGTTAAATTGTGTGTTTTTTGTCGGAACAATTATTTTAAAACGGGTGCCAATGACCTTAGAAAGCTTTAACCCCAAATCAATGTTTCTTTCCCAAGGGTCAATGGAAAGAGAAAATCACCACCACCCTTCCAACCATCACACCACCATCAACCACCAAAATCCCAACCACATAACCAACAAAGAAAACCAAAATCTTTCTACCCACCACACCTCCATCAACCACGAAAATCCCAACCACACAACCCATAATCAAAACCAAAATGATGAGGCTGGAAACAATTGGACCATAGTAAACAGAAGGGGGGAAAAGGCTTCAAAAACTTCAAGTACAATCATATCCTACTACTTCACAGACATCCTGAATGGTTGGAATGAGACAGCACTCTGGAAAGCTTTCGCTAAGTATGGAAGGATCGTGGATGTTTATCTAGCTAAGAAAAAAAGCACAAGCGGGAAAGACTTTGGTTTCGCTAGATTTGCCAATGTTGACAACCCCAAAACCCTTGAACTATCCCTAAAATCAATAACCCTCGGAACACACCACCTGTATGTCAACATTGCTAGGTATCAAAATGGGAAAGACACACACCAGCACCACCCAAAAATATCAATTCCCTGCAATAACCAGCACCACAACAACAACCAACATGTCAAACCTGCAACACACATCATGAAACCCACCTCCCACAAATCTTTTGCCGAAATCCTAACTAGGGAAAACACCATCAAAAACCCACCTACACCAATCACTATTCACTCTTGCCCTGACTTGATCACATCCCTCTCTCTCTCTATTTGTGGAGAACTTAACACCTTGGATACATTACCCAACCTTCCCTCAATATTACTTGACCTGGGCTTTTCTGACACCAAGTTAAATACCTTGGTGGGTTCCACATCCTTATCCTCATGCGATCTAAAACCTCAATGACAGCTGCCATATCCAATCTCACTCTCTTAAGTTGTTTTAAATCCTTGAATCCCTGGAACAACACCTTCCACCTCAAGGATAGACTAACATGGCTCTCTATCGAGGGACTGCCACCCCAAGCATGGCATGAAGCAGCGTTTACCCGGATTGCTAGGGTCTGGGGTGATGTGGTCATCCCAGAAAAGTGCAACTCCAAGAATCACAACTTGGTTGCTGGAAAAGTTGGCATCAGAACAACTTGTATGGACATCATTCAACACAATATTCCAGTACTCATTGACGATATCCACACTTGTATTAGAATACGTGAGCTATTTGGGGAATCCGATGAGATTTTTCCCTCTCAGAATCCGTCGGAATCTTTGTACAGCACAAGTTCAGATAACGAAAATACGGTCAATGGTTACATCAGTGAAAATAATGACGAAGATGATGAGGAAGATAATGACCTCTTCGATGATGGGGATGATTGTGATGATTTCCTAATGAGAGATGGAGGTTGGATAAAAGAAAACGAACAGGTGGATGATTGCAACATTTTGATGAGCTCGAAATTAAACATACAATCATAGACTAAACCTTTGGATTTGTGTGAACATCCGGTAACGGAAAATTTGAATATTCCGACAAGTGGTGACAGTCAAACGGTCAAAAATGGATCTCCAATTGAGGAATGAATGACTATGGAAGATTCTTGTGATCATGTATCAGAAAGCCTAATTGAGGATACAACCAAATATGCACAGACAGATGGTGGTATGACTTCTGAGAAGACAAGGACAGATGCTGTTGACTTTAGTGCTGATAAGGTCACATGTGTGGCTGATAGGTATGTATCCATATCCCCTAGGAATACTAAAAAAATACCACTCTAGTAATCCTATTGTATACAAATGCAAGCCCAAGGTCATAAACAACAACATGGGCTCTTTTATTCCCAATACATATCCCTCGATCCTCAAGCCCATTACACACAGGTCCAACACCACCAACTCCCTTAACATACCGTCAAAATCAAACATCACCAAAAAACCCAGCAACCGCACATCATTAAAATTATTCAACCCCCTACATGGCAACCCCCCACATATCTCCAAGAAAAAACCAGTTAAGTGCAAAAATATCAACATATTGGACAATCCCACAGCCTCTGTAACACCCCAACCCGACAAGGGTATAGATGTCACAATATGGTTTCATATCAGAGCATACATAATTAAACAAAAGCGGAAGACTTACAAAATATCCAAAATAAACAATGAATGAAACAAAATACAAAATCTCTGAAATACAGAAATAACATAAATTCTAAGATGACTATGGTCAAAACTGCACTCAACTCTACTCTCAATCCCCAGAAAGGTATCCCATAAGCTATCTTGAATACCTGCCGCGGAGAAAAGAAAATACGGCTGAGCTTAAAAAGCCCAGTGAACGGATATAACAATAATGAACAGAAATAGGAATACTGAAATATAAATGATATATATATTTTTGGAAAACATCTTTAGGCATAATGGATTGTTAGGATCATATTTTATTTATAAAAAGTGTCGGTCATTAACGTATAGTTATAGGTTGCTTTAGGATATCATTATGATGAAGTTTATGTGTATTATTCATGATTTTATAAAGTCTAAGGGCTAGTTATGTAATAAGGTCAAAGATTAGAGAAGCCCTAGACTTTGAGTATAAATACTCATGTAAACCTCATTTGTGAGGTTGGTTCTCTAGTTGGTTCTCTTAGTCATTAACAAAGTTATTATTTTCACACACTAGAGTTCCCATCCACTCTCTCTCTCTACTTACTTTCTCTCTCTAGGTTTAGGCTTGAATCATATGTGAAATACGTTGTTCTACGGTCATACAAGTGGTATCAATCGCCTAGGGATAATATAGGTTGTTTTAGGTTTGATTTGGTTGAAAAAACATGGTATAAAAGTGGTTGTTTTGATTCGTGGTTACTGTTCATCGTGTTTCTGCCGAGTTAGGGGAAAACGAATTCTGCCGAGTTAAGTGAGCATTTCTGCCGAGTTAAGTGACTAATTCTGCCGAGTTAAGTTTTTCTAATTCTGCCGAGTTAAGTACTTTCTGCCGAGTTTGGAATTTTTTTGGGATTTTGGCGAGTTAGCCTTGTTTCTTCCTAATCGTTTATCGAGTTAGGACCAGTGTTGCTATCTTCTTAAGAGTTACTCTGCCAAAATTTCTATAAACTGCCGAGTTAGAACCTATAATAAAACTGCCGAGTTAGAACCTTAAATATACTGCCGAGTTAGAACCTATAATAAAATTGTCGAGTTAGGTTTTTTCTCAAAACTGCCGAGTTAGGTTTTTTTTTCTCTCAAAACTGCCGAGTTAAGTTATTTCCTAAACTTGCCGAGTAATTTAAAAAAAAAAAAAAAAAAAAAAAAAAAAAAAAAAAAAAAAAAAAAAAAAGAGTTTTTTGGCGGGAAATTTTGAGTAAAATTTATTTTTCACACGAGACTTAACGTTCAATTTTTACGCGAGATTTAAATTTTGGTATAACGTTGAAAATTTTGGCCCGAAATTCAAATTTTTAGGCCAAAATTCAAAAAAATTTCGGTAAAATTTGGCGAAAAATTTTCAAAATTCAAACTTTTCTGGTAACCTTAGAATTGTATTTCTTCGTGATTTCCAAATTTTGAGAAAGAAAATTTTCAAATTTTATTTTTGGAGGGAAAATTTGAAATCACAAAAAATCAACCGAAACCGTTTTTCATCTTCACCATAATATCTAATCTTCAACAACAACCTTTGTTATCTTTCAAAAGATCCTCAGAACAACGTTTCACTTTGAATTGAATCAATGGCATCTCACCATGACAGTATCACGAGTACTTTGTCCAATGGTTTTGCATCAGTCTTCAATGCATTAAACATCCAACGATACAACAACAATCAGCAAGGATATGCTTCGAGTATACAGATGGGGAACCAGATGCAATATGCAGGGCATTATGTAGGAAATCAGATGGATCAGATTGTGAATCAGAATGTGCTTAATCAAAATGGGGTTGATTGTTTCATGACTTCGATTCAGAAACCGCCATCAGCAAGTCACAACAGAAACAATGTCAATGCAATGACGAGGGTTGAAAAGATCCAGTACTTGTTGATGCTAGCCAATAAAGAAGAATCGGGAATACCGTTGACTGCTGATGAACATGAGTTTAGAGCTACAACAAGAGTTAATGACAACTCAGCAGATCTCAATGAAACCTACAACTTTATGGCAAATCAGCAGGCAACAACATCAAGCAGTGATTCTGATCTTCCTCCTACTTATGATTCAGATCCATTCCATGAGGTACCAAATTATGGTAACAATGCTACTTCGTTTGCTCATGAGAAGCCACATTATGTGCCACCTGAACCTAATTATGATACATATGTGGGGGAACAAGTTAATAGCAATGTTAACTATGAAACTCCAGATATGGATCCTAATGGAGTTCAAGTTGCACAAAATGGTGCTAATGATGAGGAAACCCGTGCTTTCTTTGAATCTTTATTGAATAATTGCAGCATTGAAATCGAGAAAGTGAAAAAGGTCAATCGCGATGTTAAGGCCGCGAATGTCAAATTGACCGCTGAGCTTGAGAGTTACAAGAAAAACGCTAATGCTTTTGAATTTCATAACAAAAGATTGTCTGAATTAGAAACTGGTTATCAAAATTCCGTTTCAAGAGAAAAACAATTGCAACTCAAGTTTGATACACTTGATGTCAATTCTTTCAAAAAGATAAAAGCTTTAAACGCGGAAATTTCTGATTTACAAAACCAACTTTCTAAACAAAAAACAGCTTATACTAATCTTGAAAAAGAAAGGGATGAGTTGAAAAAGGATTTTGCAACGAAAGAAGACAAACTTTTGGCCGAAATCGTAGAGTCAGAACACATGATTGCTCATTTAGAAGAATTAGTGGTTAAGTCGGGTCAGTCAAGTCAAACAATGAAAATGATTTCAAATCAAACTAATCCGGTTTACCATACGAAACATAAAGTGGCTCTTGGTAACAACACCCCCAGTAATCTCAAGAAAGCTCAGCAAGAACAGAATGTTTTGTATAATGGTAATGTGCTTTACACTAAACATGATCCTCCCGTCGTTCGGGATTCTGTGCAAACGATAGAACATGTCGAAGAGAGCATTTCTAAAATGAAACAAAAGGATTTGAAACCCATTGATTACAACAAATTGAACAAACTTTCGGGAATTACTTTTGTTCCACAAAAAGAACCATCTGTGTTTTCCATAAAACGACCATTCTCAAAAATGTTTTCTAAGAAAGTAATTGTTTCAAAATCTCTTTCAAAAATGGAACAAATGTCTTCTAACAACACTTTTAATACAAGTGAGGCTAGAAACATTCTGGATGACGTTAAAAAGAGAATTCAAGAACTTCAAAACATTGTTGCTTCTAAAACTACAATCGATATTAACAACTGGCATTCCAGTTTTCATATTGAGCAGAAAAAAGTTTTTGAAAACGAAATTACTATCCCACTGAATAACATCAGTGCGAGGGTAATCCATTTTGAAAAAGCTTTCTTAAAAGAAACGGCCGAATTTGTCAAGGACCACAAATCCCTGGTAAACGAAGCTAATGATACTCGTGAAAACATGAATGTTTTGGAAAACCTAAATGATTCTCTCTTCGAAGCTGTTATGACTACTGATATCATGTCCATCATTTTACAAACATATTCTGTTCAAGACGATGAAAGACTGAGAGCTGAGACCTCCGTAATTGTTTCAAAATATGAAAATGCTCTTATAAAGCTTGAAAAAGAAAATGTGTCATGTTTTAAACAACTTGATCGAAAAAATGAAGAATGCAAGTATGACAAATTGTCGTATGAGCGTGCCTTCAAGAACATGAAAGAGCAAAATGATCTTTTGAGGGCTCAGCTTGAACGTCAAAAAGGGAAGGGTGTGGATACTAAGTTTGCAAAACCATCAACTTCGGAGAAACCAAATGTTTTAAAAACGGTTGAAAAACCAAAAATGTCAATTTCACGGTTTTCTCCAAAAGTCGATGAGAAAAAGGATTTGTCAAAACCAGTCACTCCACCACCCTTGCTCAAGGAAAAGGTAATGGAAAAGATTGTTGAAAAACAAAAATTGTTTGTTGAAAGAAACAAAAATGTGATCTCACCTGGCTCTTCTAGGAATAGTACACCAAATGTGACCACAAAATCTGTAAAGGAATCTGTTGGTTCTAATGACATGGTCCTCAATCATCATCTAGAAGAAGCTAGAAAAAAGGCACAACATCGAAAAAACGGAATTTTAGGTGCAAAACCTAGTGTGATGAATTCTACAAGATTCCAAAGCACTGCTAGTAGTAGTAAACCATTACCTAGGAACTTTCAACAAAATACTAGGGATTGGCTTGCATCTAAGAGTAGTGGCACAAATAAGAATGCTAGGAAAGTAGAATGCAACACAAAGAATTCCAAATCAAGTGTCAAGACACAATCCACTAAGACACCAAATCGAAACAAACCCGTTGATAAGAAGCAAGAGGTTAAGAAACCTAATAGGTGGATATCTAAAGAATGTAGTTTTTCCAAGACTGAGACTTCCGCTGCATCTGATAAGAAAACTACATCTAGATCTTACCTTAGGTGGATTCCTACGGGGAAAGTTTTTAAAACAGTTGGTCTTAGGTGGATTCCCACAGGGAAGATTTTTGATAGTTGCACCAAGACAAATAATAGTGATAATCTTCAGGATAAGGAAGTAGAAACCACAACAACCGTTGATAGTCAACACCCGCAGAATGATGTTTCATGTACTTCTAACACTGTTATTTGTGAAACCTCTTCGTCTTTGGTTGCAGGTGCTTCAACTATCTCAGAACCCAGTTCTTCAGAGGGTTCAAATTCTGTAAATTCTATAAAATCATTCTTTCAATCTTCTATTTTTGATTTTCCATTTCTTTTATAAAAACAAAAACAAAATACAAAAATATAAAATTTCAAAAAATACAAAAACAATATAAAATCTAAAAATCCAAAAATATTCTTCTCACGACATGTCTCTCGTATAAATCAATATTCTGTGCGTGTCTAGAAATGTCTTTCAACAATGACACGGACATTTACAGATGCTTGAACGGGAGTTCTTTAAAATGTTTTTCTAAAACATGTCGTTTCTCAAAAGTTTCTTCGAAATGGCTTGTAAGTACTTCAGCTTACAACCCGTGCTTCAAAGTGAAATCTTTTCAAAACTTAAGTCCGGGTATTACAACTCGAAAAGATTTCAAATAAGGACTTAATCAAATGGCTTCTGTACGCATCAGTTCAGGACCCGTGCTTCAAAGAAAGGAAAGTGCTTAATCAAAACAAAGATTTCAAATTTTTTTCGAGCACTTATCCTAAAAACGAAAACCAAACACTTATCTGGCTTGAGTTTTCTTTAGAAAAACTTTCAAAATCTTTAAGCTCAAGACCATGATTGTTGATCTAATGATAAATTAGATTTTCAAAATTCTCTTACATTTTGAGCACCACCTTTTCAAGATTTCTCAATAAGATTTTCAAAATCTATCAAAATCGGTGCTCATCATCAAAATGATTTGTGTACACCTCACAGTGCACAACTCATGTTTTCAAAGAAAGGAAAGTGTTACGCAAAAATGATTTTCATCAACAAAGTGCACTTATCCTAAAAATGGACACTGTTGTACGCCTCAGTGCGACATTCCTATTCAAACAAAGAGAAGTCTTTTTTTTTCAAAAAACCTTGATGCAAAATTCAACAAATCTGAAACTTCTTTCTCTTTCAGAATTTTGCTTCAAGAAGACTCCTTCCCTCTAAACTTTAAAAAGTTTAACATTTCTCAAAAACATATGCGAGTTTTGAGGGGGAGTATTCCTAAAACAAAAATAGTTCCGAATTCATGCAACAACAAATCTGTCTATCTCTCCAAAAAGCTTTTTCTTAATCAGTTGATATCAAAAATATCATGATATGCTATTTTTGAGGGGGAGAAGACATGATTAAAATGTGATCAAAGATGTTTAAAGCTTGTGACTGAATCTCAAAAGAGCTCTACTCAGAATGTACCAATGAATTGACGAAGCTTAAAATGTCAGTAATCGAAAAGACTTGTCCTGGACGGGTAATAATTTCAAGCTAGTCTAACTAGTGATGTAAGCGTGTCTCGAATAGGACTTGTCTGAGTAGAATGTACCGTATCGAGAGACTTTCTTTGGACTTGACCAGGACGGGTAATAACTTCAAGCTAGTCTAACTAGTGATGTAAGCGTGTCTCGAATCGGTCATGTTTACTGAAAGTGGATCAATTCAAAAAGTTCAAACTCCTCACGCATGTGCAAATTTCTTAAAAAATTCACGAGCACATGTGAAGGGGGAGTCCTTCAAAAGAAACAAAAACTCTCAAAGTGTCATCAAAAATGTGTTTATATTCATAAACACTTTGAGAGATTTTCAATCAAAGGTTTCGTGGCAATTATAGGATTCATGGAGTTATAAGGTGACTAAGGTTAGGGAAAACCGTCCTATGATCCGCCAGAGCCGGAGGGATCTACCCAAGGACAATTCCAATAGATTAGAATTAGAAGTCCTTAGGTATGATTGAAAAAAGGAGAAAATGAGAAAGGAGAAAGAAGGGGTTGAAGAATTAAAAAGAAAAGTTATGAAAAAGGGTGAAAAGAAATAGCCCTCCATATGTTCAACCTTAGGGCAGACACCGGGTTCAATTCATATGCTACTGGTTGTTACTAAGGTGACACCGGTATTGAAGATAAAGACGTCATGGACCCAGTGACGCACTGCACTAAACCTTCTTAACCACTCAAGTTCTCTTAAAAGAGCTTGTTTCATTCTCACGGGAAACCGGCATAATCTATCGACCTGTCTCTTAGAGATGGTTGATATTGAAGCAGGAGACCTCTCCCTAATCTCCGCATAGGAAACCAAATGTGCACTTATCGAGTCTAGAGCCCTGAGATTCATCAAAAGATCTCATAGGAACACATGATATTTCTACACTGGTTGTTCATCATTAAGGACGCCAGATGTAAACTTTAGAGTCCTACGCAGATCTTAGCAATCTGCCAGAACATTTATGAGAGAATTCACACAAGTGTTTCTCAATGATTGAATGGAAACTCCTGCCAGGGTCAACATCAAGCAGCCCTGACAGCAGGTCACTTCGGTAATTCTTTATGAGTTACGCTTAGTGTTCGCGGTGGTTTCAAACGGTCTACAGTCGTGGAGTGATCCCCAGCGACTCACCCAGTCATTGAGCTACTTAGTAGGTCTCGTAAGCTCTTTAGGGAGTATCTGACATGGGAACGGCCTTGATAAGGGTTAGAAGGAGTCTTCACACTATGCTGTTGACGATCTCTAATTCCTTATCAGTAAGTACCGGTTGATTTATTGCTAACTGTTTACCTGCAGATATACATCATCTCCATGGCGAAAGATTCCACATGCTCATACAAGCATCACAAAGT